>JAWZSL010000010.1:0-157500 GCA_034769285.1 Lutjanus argentimaculatus | reverse complement strand
TGGTTACATTTAAAAAAATGTAATCAGATTACAGTTACATTTAGTAATAATGTGAATTATTAGCAGGATTACAGTTTGAAAATAAAGAACGACACAGCCGCCACTTCATGATCCGGACCTAAAAACGTGCTTCAACAGTTTTCATCTTTAAATCAATCAATCAGTCAATCAATCAATCAATCAATCTGGGGAAAGCCAGCATTGTGCATGTGCATGTTTGTGTAAATGTGTACACTGTAAAATAAGTAATCAGTCGGTTTTTTTGGGTTTTTTTTTTGAGGTTATCAGAGTTTAAATAACGTCATTGATTACAGTTCAATTAAAATGAACTTAAATAGTTTCAGTGGGGCGCCCCTATGGCTCAGTTGGTAGGGCATGTGCCCCATGTACTGAGGCTGTCAGTCCTCTGCAGTGGCCACAGGTTCGACTCCCGCCTGTGGCTCATTTGCTGCGTGACATTCCCTCTCTCTCTGCCCCCCTTCCTGTCACAACTTCAGCTGTCCTATCAGAATAAAGGCAAAAAGCCCCCCCCCCCCAAAAAAAAACAAACAAAAAATGCAGCTCAATAATAATGTTCACCCCTCTCATTGCAACAAGTTAACACGGTGTAAGAATAAAAAACAGAATAAATAAATAAATAAATAAATACATTTCAAGGGAAATTATTTTTTTTAATTTTGAGCTCAAACTCTTCTGAAAGTTTTGAAAAAGTTTTACCAACTAATAAAGTTTTGTTGAGATCATTTACTTTTCTTCTTTAATTTACTTTTTCTTGTCTTTACTTTTCTAATTTAGATGAACTTGAATCTTTGAGTTTTAGAAACAAAAACAAAAGATTGTTGAGTAAAGTTGTTGAAGTGAAAGTGAAGAATGTGAATAAGAATTTGATTCTAAACTCTAAAATCTAGTGAAGCCAAATTATGTCAGATTATGAGAATTCTCAACTTTTTTCAGGACCAAATTGATTCATTTTAAGAATAAAAATAAACTTCTGATCAATCAAAAATTAGGATTTTAAGTTTTCACTACTTATTACAATTAATTAATGTGACGATTTGGTTTTACAGTGTATATATGTAGGTTTTTGTTTGTCTTATTTTTATTTTTTATTTTTATGCTTATTTGTGTGATCAACCGTGTTTGTTTTTAAATGCGTTATAGATAAAGTTGACACTGACAAATTGTGCACAACAGCCTGACAAACCTATCAACAAACATACAACACTTTGAGGTGCAACCAATAATCGATTATTAATCAACTGTTAAATTAATCTGCATCAATTTGGATAATTGATTAATAGTTTTGAATCATTTTTATTTAAACAAAAGTCCAAATTCTCTGATTTCAGCTTCTTAAATGTGAATATTTTCTGGTTTCTTTGTCATCTTGGACTTTGATCAACATTTTCTGACATTTTATGAACCAAACAACTGATTGATTATTGATTATTGATCACTAGTTGAAGGGCCAAACGTGTGAAATCCTGGACCTATTTTTCAACTGACAAGATTGTAACAGAATAAATTTTTCACCATTTTCTGACATTTTATGGACCAAAGAACTGATCAATTAATAAAGAAAATAATCAGCTGATTAATCAATAATGATAATAATTGTTAGTTGCAATATTAATTAGGCTGTAAACACTTTATAAATTATTAACAGCTTTCAAATATCACTGTGGGTTCAGTTACTGCCCAGGGGAGACCAGGGACAATTGTAACAATTTTTAAAGTTTTCCTTCATGACTCACAGACGACTTAAAAAAACGTGAATCATCTTGATATAAAAAAACACAAACATGAAGTAAATAACAATGTAATTAATATATTTTCAAAAATAAGGACGAGAATGCAACATTAAATTAATGCAAGAAGTCAGCGTGGTACAACTGCCCCCATAGAGGGATTCTACTATTACAATTATTTAATTAGGTGATGAAGAGGACAGGTGATGAAGAGGACAGGTGGTGAAGAAGACAGGTGATGAAGAGGACAGGTGATGAAGAGGACAGGTGGTGAAGAAGACAGGTGATGAAGAGGACAGGTGGTGAAGAAGACAGGTGGTGAAGAGGACAGGTGGTGAAGAAGACAGGTGGTGAAGAAGACAGGTGGTGAAGAGGACAGGTGGTGAAGAGGACAGGTGGTGAAGAGGACAGGTGGTGAAGAAGACAGGTGATGAAGAGGACAGGTGATGAAGAGGACAGGTGGTGAAGAAGACAGGTGATGAAGAGGACAGGTGATGAAGAAGACAGGTGATGAAGAGGACAGGTGATGAAGAGGACAGGTGGTGAAGAGGACATGTGATGAAGAGGACAGGTGGTGAAGAGGACAGATGATGAAGAGGACAGGTGATGAAGAGGACAGGTGGTGAAGAAGACAGGTGATGAAGAGGACAGGTGGTGAAGAGGACAGGTGGTGAAGAGGACAGGTGATGAAGAGGACAGGTGGTGAAGAGGACAGGTGAAGAAGAGGACAGGTGGTGAAGAGGACAGGTGAAGAAGAGGACAACACAGACAGATGTTTGGATGTTGACGATGGAGGTTTACCATGTTGTTATTTATCCATGTGTGTCAATAATCTCATGGAGATGAAACGACCACATGAAATACTACAGATGCACTCCAGCTAGATGTTGGCAGAACGTTTGCAGAGCGTTTGCAGAACATTTGCAGAACGTTTGCAGAACATTTGCAGTCTGAGTCCAATGAGTTTTTGATATTTGCTGATGTTTTGCTGCCGCAGAGGATTTTTGGGGAGAATCCAGCTCGTTTTTACTCGGTGAGGTTTCAATTCGTCATCCTGAGAACATCACAGCTGAGAGCTGAGCCTCCGTTACATAAGACAGACACACACACACACACACACAACACACACACACACACACACACAACACACACAGGAACCAGATATCCTTGAGAAAAAGTGGAACAGCAAAAATCAACATGAATTAGAAAAATAAAATCAGCTGTTTGATCCTCAAAGGAGACGAAAGGAGAACAAAGTGACCTGAAACACACACACACACACACACACACACACACACACACACACACACACACACACAGAGTGTGTGAAGTGTTGAATATGAAACATGTTGAGTGTGTTCAGTGTGTGTGTAGCAGCAGAGGACAGACTGAATCGACCTGCACTTTATTCATCATGTGACTATAAACATGTAATAACAGCTTTATGAATGTTATAATCAGTGTATCAGTCTTAATAAACACTCACAGAATATTTGTCTCAATATGTTTGTCTTTAATTCCATACTTTTTAATATAAGACATTAAAGTTATCATAGCTAACATTCATTCATTCATTCTCTGTAACTGCTTCTCCTTGAAGGGTCATGGGGGCGGAGCCTATCACAGCTGACGGTGGGCAGGAGGCGGGGGACACCTTGGACAAGTCACCAAGTTGATGACCATTCATGCTCTCATTCACAACTGCGGATCAGAATGAACGTGTGAACCTGAAGTCTTTGGTTTGTGGGAAGAGCCCGCAGAATTTCGCCCACCATGTGACCAGCCTGGAGATGAAGATGGAGTTCAGATGTCCAAATGTCTGTCCACGCTCTGGACACCTGTGGGTGAAGTGTTGTCTGTGGAGATGAGCAGGAGGACGCTGGAGAGACACAAGTGGTGATCAATGGATGGCGTCTATGAAGGACGATCAATATTGCATCCTAACAGTCACAGTCCACTCAGGTCCAATCACAGATCAATATTTTGTCCCCCTCAAGGTCACAGTTCAGATTCCCGCTGTTGACCTGCGATGTGTTTCCTGTTCCCTGCTTTAACATCCATGGCAACACGTTGGACAGGAAGTCGTGAACAAAAAGATTGATTTTCATCAAGACAACTCCCATGATCCCACGCTGCTTCACGATGTCATCAAACTGTGGCAGAACAACGTACATGTTGTGTCCTGTGTCTCCGTCTGTCTGTCTGTGGTCTTACTGCACACCTGTCCATCATCAAGCTCACCTGGCTGTCCTCAGCCAATCAGCTGTCTTCCTGCAGGAACTCAGCTCTGACATCATCCAGCTGTTTGTCTCCATGGTCACCTGCCTATCATGTGATTCTGTCTCATGTCTGCAGCCAGACCCCAGACCCCGTCTCACCTGTCTCATCTGTCTCACCTGTTTGTCCCGCATCTCCATCAGTTTAAACACAACATGTGACAGTTAGAATCAATAAATAAATTAATCAATACATGAATCGATGATGTTGGTGAACTTAAACAGAACAGATCGACTTAAAGTGTCGCAGAGAAAAAACTTTCAGCTCATCAATAAAACCTGCAGGACAGTGTGTATTGTGTGTGTGTGTGTGTGTGTGTGTGTGTGTGTGTGTGTGTGTGTGTGTGTGTGTGGACGTGTATTACTTATTGTTGTGGGGGTACAAATCTGTTTACACACTCACATTGTGGGGTCTCGCCTACTTTATGGGGACAAATTGCAAGTCCCCATGAGGTAACTCATTAAATTTTAGGGTGACGACTTGAGTCAGGGTTAGGGTAAGGTTAGGTTTAGGATAAGGTCAGGGACTTGTGATGGGTAGGGTCAGGATAAGTCTCCAGGAAATTAATGTAAGTTAATGTAATGTCCCCAGAAGTGATGGAAAAAACACAACATGTGTGTGTGTGTGTGTGTGTGTGTGTGTGTGGGGTTGTGTGTGTGTATGTGTGTATGTGTGTGTGTGTGTGAGATCACTGTGAGGCGTTCAAGGACACACTGACAGTCCAGTTCAAACTGACTGACTGCAGACAGGTGGATGATGTCATCAGGAGCTTCCTGTTCTGACATCATCAGGGACTTTAAGCAGAGGCGGTTGAGGGGACGGCGCCGGCAGCCATTATCTAGAGGTGGGGACATGTGAGGACAGGTGTGGACAGGAGGACAGGTGAGGACAGGTAAGGACAGGTGATGACAGGTGAGGACAAGCAGGGACAGGAGGACAGATAGGGAGGAGAGTGAGGACAGGTGTAGACAGTGGGGGACATGTGGGGACAGGTGATTAGTCATGTTGCTGTACCTGGACTGTTTGAGGTTCTTGAAGATAGTTCTCCAGTTCTACCTGACTCCTGAGGAACTGCAGGTATTTAACCTCTTGAAGGTAGTTAACACCTGAGGGTCACGTGACTCTTTAAGGTCACCTGAGTCCAGGTGTAGTCTGGGCAGTGATCTGAGGACAGCTCTGTAGGTGTCTCACTCCTCCTCTGTTGGTCCAGATTGACAAAGACATCTTTTCACTCCTCTTTCAAACCGTCTGTCTTCTCTGCTGTCCTCACAGTGTCCCCTGTCCTACAGAAGGACAGCTGAGCCCTGTGTTGTCTCATGTCCTTGTGTAAATGAAACAACATTGTCAACATCATCCCCGTGACTTCAGTAGCACCCTGATAACGGAAGTTTGTCCACCCTGAGGACAGAAGCTCATCCACCCTGAGGACAGGAGCTCGTCCACTGTGAGGACAGATCACAGTTCAACACAGCAAGGAATAGACAGACCTGTACATTAGAAAACTAAACAACTGCTGTCCAACACAGGAGAGACACGTCCTTAGGTCAGGACTCAGCTGTCCTTCTGAAGGACAGGGGACAATCCTGTGAGGACAGCAGAGAAGGCAGATGGTTTGAAAGACGAGTGAAATATGCCATCTTTTTCAATCTGGAAGGATTCTTGGTCCAGATGGACAGACGGAGGACAGAGACTCAGAGGAGGACAGCCTGTTCGTCCTTCATGTTAAGACGAGTCAGCTGAAGAGGTTCAACATGTGGTCCAGGTCCTCCTGGAGGATCTTCTGTCTCCTCCAATAGGCCACATGTGAGGGTGTGCAGACTTTAATGTGGACAGACATTGAGACAGATGTCCTCACAGAGAGACAGAGTGTATGTGTGTGTGTGTGGGGGGGTGGGGGGGGGGGGGGGGGGGGGGGGGTCTCTGTGGGTTGCTGTGACCCTGAGTTTTGACCTGCAGGTGACTGAAGCGTTGGAGAGTTTAATTTGTCATCAGTTTCAGTCCACACACGCCACAACACACACACACACACACACTGACAGCAGCTCAGTCGACTGAAACGAGCTCCTGAAATTAAAAAGTTAATTAACATTCAACAGAGAGACACAAGAACAAGTGAGGAGAACACAGGAGAACAGAGGAAAAGAGAGGGGAGAACACAGGGGAGAACACAGGGGAGAACAGCTGTGGATTCTATCTTTCAAGTCTTTTCTGTGCCAATTATTTTCTTTATCATTTAATCTGTCAATAATTTTTCCACTAATCAATCAGTTGTTTGATTCATAAAATGTCAGAAAATGTCTCTCAAAGTCCAAGATGATGTCCTCAAATGTCTCGTTTTGTCCACAACTCAAAGATCTTCAGTTTACTGTCAGAGAGTAAAGAAACCAGAAAATATTCACATTTAAGAAGCTTTTAATCAATTATCTAAATAGTTTGTGATTGATTCAATTGATCGATGCACTTTTTGACAAGAAGAAGCTGGAGGTCGATATCGTCCAATAATCCAACAGGATGATGTGACGGTTAGTGCGGTCAACTCTCAGAGGATTGTGGTAATACAGCTACAGTGACACCTCTTCAGTCACATGACCCACACTCTGATCTTCATCTTCATCCTCTAGAGTCATCCTCACCTGACTGCAGGCGCATCTGCACTGACCCACACTGACTCCTCCTCCTCCTCCTCCTCCTCTCTGGTTTCACGCTCCTGTGCAGTTGAAGCTTTGGGCTGAATTGTAGAAACAGTTCAGTGACATTTAAAGAAAAACATTGAATCTGTCGACTGATCCTGAAGCTGCAGCACACAAAGTGCGTGCGCGCGCGCGCACACACACACACACACACACACACACGTTTATAATACGATCCTAATAATTAAAGCTGCAGTAGGCAGAAAGCCTAAAAATGGTTGATTGTTGAGTCTCATCTGAGTTAAGTTTCGTTTTCTCCGTCCTGAGCCCCTCCCACCAGATGAGCAGCATGTGCTTCATGCGCAACAATTTACCGAGGCAATCGTGAGCGAGCACAGACTGATAGACATCAGCTGTGTGTAATAAAGCTGAAACCTGAGAGTACAAACAGTGTCAGAGGAGACAAACTACATTTAAAAACAGAGATTCAGTTAGAAGCTACAGAAACACTGAGAACTGAACATGAAGAGACTTTTAAAAACGTCTTTCTCTGCTGTCCTGCAGACACGAGCTCAGTATTACAACATTCGCTTGTTCAAGGGGAGAAAAGGAGACTCGTCACGGGTTGGCTGTAGTTGGCGAGATGTCACCACAGCCTGCCTGGAGGCAAGTCAGGCTCACTTTGTCCCCGCTCCAGAGACGGTCCATCTTAGGCGCTGCTCGGCATGATAAGAGTGGTAATGGAAATGCAAATCAACACAACTTAGGTTGACTTGGCGCCACGTGTGTATTTGTGTGTCACCACTGACAGTATTTAGCAGAGAAGTCAATTCTTTCCTTTACATTCCTCCTCTCTTTATTCTCACAATGTGATTTTCAAATACATTTTTCCTCCAGTCAGCAGTCATCTTGGACAGACAGACTTTACAGACACAGGTTTACAAGCGGACAACAATAAATCCACTTTTTAATCCCAAAAGTTTAAAAAACAAATGCTGAGCTCTCGTCTGGACGGTCCACAGGGCTGTGATTTCTTTGTGGGTCGCTGCTGCAGAGGGTTGAGAAGCAGGACTGAAAATAAATTCACATTTTAATCCCAAAAGTTTGAAACATACACTCCGAGCTCCCCGTCCTGCCAATAAAGGAGTCGGCATCAGGGCGACTCTGGTGTTTCTTCCTCCAGAAGCTCCAGTCTGCCGCCGACCCTCTCCTGCAGAGCTCCCCGGCTCTGAGCAGCTGTCTGTCAGCTCTGTGTCTCAGCTCCGCCCGGTCCTCTCGACACTTAGCAAAGACCCACGATAGACATGAATGAACACAACTGAAGGTCAACTCAGAAGTAACCGAGTGAGCTGACAAACTCCTGAGCTGAACATGTTGCTCATTAGCTGGACTCTTTTTAAGATTCTCTGTCTGATAATTCAGTTTTATAGCAACTTTTCCTGCAGGAGATTCCGTCATTGATTCAGTCTCACCGAGGGAACATCCATGTGCAACTGCACTTTTAGAACAGCTAATAGGAATGCCTGGTCTGTAGATGACCTGTGATTGGTTAAAGTCTATTGTTATGGGCCAGATTCTCTAAAGGCTGAAAACAGAGCCAAGAGGAGGTGCAGAAGTCTAGTTCTGTCTCAGATCACAGGATTTACAAAATACTGAAAGGTTATTATGGAATTATTGATCAGTGATACCAAACAATGTTTCCTACCACAACTTTTTAAAGTCTGAGATGTGTAACTCTGTATTTGACTCTCCAGTGTTGACTCAGTATCTCCATCGTGTCCTTACTGTCAGCTGATTACATGCTTGTGTTTCTGTCTATGTCCGTCTTTCTTGGACATATTTGAGTCTTTATTTCAGATGTCTGGTTCAAATCTCCCTGCTGTTGCTGTTTTCTGTGCTTCTCTCCTCCACTGAAAGATGAAATAAAATATCTGATTAAAATCATGTTTTAACTTATAAATCAAATACTGAGTGAAGGACTTTTTAAAGTCAAATTGTTCTCTGCTCTGTGTGTTTATGTGCAGTGCTGCAACTGACCGTTATTTTCATTGTTGATTAATCTGTTGATCAGGTTTTCGCTTAATTGATTCGCTGTTTTGTCCATAAAATGTCGATCAATGTTTCCTCCTCAGAGAACAGAAAGTATTCACATTTAAGAAGCGGAAATCAGATAATTTTGACTTTTTCTCTCAAAAAATGACTCAAACTGATTAATCGATGATCAAAATAGTTGGTAATTAATTGATTATTGGCTGCAGTTGCAGTGATATTTTATATAAAACTCCTGGCTGTAGACAGTGAAGCTCTGTGAGCGCACAGTCGGTTTATTTCTCTCTCTGAGTTTGTTTGGAGGATGATGATATTCAGACCTGATATTTCTGCTCTTCATGACAGCAGCTGCCAGCTGAACCTTCCTCCTCCTCCTCGTCTTTCTTCTCCTGCAGCCTCATTACCCAGCAGCCCTCTGTCTCACAGAGGACGTCCTGATTTCTGTCTGACATGAAGACATTTACACACTGAGACAAAAAAAAAACAAAAAAAAAAAACAGCTGCAGCTGAAGAATAAAAACTTTAGAAAGTTTAAATCCTGGAGGCTGTAAAATCACCTTATTGATTATTATTAATATTCATTGGACATGACTGACCAGTTTTCTCTCAGTTGGGCCATTCTTCTTCTTCTTCTGTCACAGTTAATATTATTAAAGGTACATTCCGCCTGTGTAACAGGGTGATGGTGTGAAGGTCAAACTGAACTCAATGTGATAAAATATTAAAATGACGAACAGATGAATATTTATATCGACATGACATTTAAAATGTCACATTTACATGATTTTAAAGATGACTTCATTATTTGTGAATTTTGACATATTTACACACAGAAGTGTCTCACACACATTAAATATCATCTTTATTATAAAACTGACACTAGAAACTTCAGGACGAAGACAGCCGATGGGCAGTCTGACAGACTGACTGTCCACTGCACAGACAGTCTGCACTGTGAGGACATTTTTCACCATGTTTCCTTTTCCCTCATGTCTGTCTGTCAGGATCACACATCAGTGAATGTTCACATCAGGTATCAGTTGTGAATTTGAACAAACAGCTTCACTGAGACTGAATCATGTTTGTGTTTTATTGTTTCATTGTGAGTTTATTTTGGACGTTTTAATCTGTGACTTTAATCCAGGTTTTAATATTTCGGATTTTTTTAACCGTCATATCTTTGATTATTTTCTCGGCTGTGTGAACACCTGCCTCTGAGCAGCAGGAGGTTTCACTTCATCACAATAATCTGCTTTGTGTCTCTGGACATACTCATGTTTGTCACCATGGTAACTATCTGTAGTTTAATGTGTAGTTTGTTTTATCTGCTGTAGTTCTCCTGACAGAAACACCACTGACATCAGTTCTTTAACAGTCTTTTATGTTAATAATCCGTCAGTTCATATTAAATCCTGTGTTGTGGTTCAGAGCTTAAACCGTGTTTTTTAAATGGACTTTCGTGTGGAGGAGTTCACACTGATCTTCAAGCCGCCTCCTCCTCCTCTTCTTCTTTGGTGTGATTTATTTCAACAGCCTGACTGTGAACCTGCAGACTGAAACATGTTAAAACATTCAGTTAACATGTAAATGTTTGTTCTGATTTAATCAGAGACTGGTGAACATTCAAACTTTATTTATAAAAAGTCTCTGAACAACATGAACAGTCTGAGTGACCTTTGACCTCAACCATCAGTCGGGGATAATTGAGGCTGAGGACTCAAAGCTCAGAAATCTTTTGTAGACGGAGCCCTTCAGAATAAAAGCCTGTGCTTCATGCTCACACTCAAACTGATGACAAGTTCTGACCTCTGACACATCGGCCATCTGACAGCTGATTGGCTTATAGAACAGAGTAATCTGATTACTCAAATACTGAGTCACACTGTGCTAGAGGGTAAATGTGGGTAGTTAACAGTAGTTAGTGGTAGTTGTGCTCAGTTTGGTGGTAGTTAAAGCATAGTTTGAGTTAGTTAACAGTACCTGTTGGTAGTTTAAGTGGCATTTGAACTAGTTAATAGTAGATGGAGTTAGTTAAACATAGTTAGCCAATAGATAACTGTAGTTATTGGTTAGTTAAGGGCAGTGTGGCTAAATGACAGGGTACATGGCAGTAGGCAAACCTAGTTATGGTTAGTTAAGGGTTTGGTAAAAGGTTTGTTAGTTGAGTTTAGTTTGTTTAGGTCAGTTGGTGGGACCTGAGGGTAAATGTGATTAGTTAACAGTAGTTAGTGGTTGTTAAAGCCTCGCTTGAGGTAGTTAAGACTAGATGTGGTTAATTAAAGATAGTTAAGTGTTAGATAACTGTAGTTGAGAGTTATGTAAGACCCCGAGAGGGTGATGCAGGACACCTTCGCTTTGTGTCAGGGCTCTGCGTCACCCTGAAGGGGTTTATTTCTCTACAGTGACCTGCTCACAATACATTATCCCACTTATTAGGCAGCTACTTACTGAAGGAATCAAAAGTTTGACATAACATGTTGATTTAAATATGATTTTACTGATTTAGAAAATATTTCATTCCGCTTGAAAAAAGTCCATTCGTTGCCACGGTTGGGACTGCATCCATAGCAACGGTAACTCCGTAGCGAAGATGAGCCTACTTAGCATTAAGATTCACATTAAAATGAACATTTCAGTCATGGCCAGTACAGTGTTCTGTTTAGTATTAACTTCATGTCTGTCTTCTTCAGTTTTGTCAGTTTCCTTATCATCCAGCTCCTTGTGTCTTTTCACCTCTTTTTCTTTCTCTGTGCTGTTTTCCTCTCCTTTTCTCTTCTTTACTGGGGACTGGTCAGCCATTAACCATGAATCCAAAGTTTCGTTCTCTCCAAATATTTTAAAATTGATATTGGAAAAACATTCCCTTTTTTTCTGATGGAGCTGGAACGGTTTCTTGTTGCAGGGTGTACACGTCTTTCTGCGGATTGATATGACAGGACGTGATCGAGTCGATCAGAACGGCGTCCATAGCAACGGCCTGCTATACAGAAATAACAGACCTTAGAATGCTGTAGTTGACCAATCAGAATCGAGCATTTGACAATGCTGTGTAATAAGTTTGTTAGAGGCTGAGGCTCAGTTGGTCGTCCACTGCTCTGAAGATCAGTGCTTTGATTTAAATCTGACTGAATGAAAGTGACATGTAAGGGTTGATGTCAGGTTTTATTTCACAATAATGACCTCACTGTACATTATCCTGATTATTACACACTTATCAAACCAATCAATAATTTCACACAAAATGTTTAATTTAAAAATGATTTCATCGATTTAAAAATGATTTCACTGCTCCCCAAATTCTATGATCATAACTGCATCTGTCTGTTCTTCATAGCAAAAGTCTGTTCTTCATAGCAACGGTCTGTTCTTCATAGCAAAAGTCTGTTCTTCATAGTAACTGTCTGTTCTTCATAGTAACGGTCTGTTCTTCATAGTAACAGTCTGTTCTTCATAGTAACGGTCTGTTCTTCATAGTAAACTGTCTGTTCTTAATTACAACGGTCTGTTCTTCATAGAAACGGTCTGTTTTTCCCATAGTAACGGTCTGTTCTTCATAGTAACTGTCTGTTCTTAAAAAAAAACGGTCTGTTCTTCATAGTAACGGTCTGTTCTTCATAGTAACGGTCTGTTCTTCATAGTAACTGTCGGGTTCTTCTTAGTAACTGTCTGTTCTTATAACAACAGTCTGTTCTTCTTTAGTAAACTGTCTGTTTTTTCATAGTAACGGTCTGTTCTTCATGTAACAGTCTGTTCTTCATAGTAAATCTGTTCTTCAAAGTAAGTCTGTTCTTCATCATAAGTCTGTTCTTATAGTAACTGTCTGTTCTTCATAGTAATGGTCTGTTCTTCATAGTGAGTCTGTTCTTCATAGTAAGTGTCTGATCTTCATAGCAACTGTCTGTTCTTAATAACAAAAATCTGTTTTTCATGGGTTAACGGTCTGTTTTTCATAATAATGGTCTGTTCTCTATGGTAATGGTTCTGTTCTTCATAGTAACTGTCTGTTCTTCATAGTAAACTGTCTGTTCTTCATAGCAAAAGTCTTTTTCTTCATAGTAGTCTGTTCTTCATAGTAACTGTCCTGTTTTTTCATAGTAAGTCTGTTCTTCTTTAGTAACTGTCTGTTCTTCATAGTAACGGTCTGTTCTTCATAGTAAACCTTTTTTTCTGTTCTTTTTTTCATAGTAAGTTTTGTTCTTATAGTAACTGTTGTTCTTAATAACAACACTCTGTTCTTCATAGTAACAGTCTTTTTTTATAGTAACTGTCTGTTCTTCATAGTAACGGTCTGTTCTTCAAGTAATTGTCTGTTCTTCATAGTAATTGTCTGTTCTTCATAGTAACTGTTTGTTCTTAATAAAACAGTCTTTTCTTCATAGTAACGGTCTGTTCTTCATAGTAACTGTCTGTTCTTCATAGTAACAGTCTGTTCTTCATAGAAAACTGTCTGTTCTTCATAGTAACGGTCTGTTCTTCATAGTAACTGTCTGTTCTTCATAGCAACAGTCTGTTTTTCATAGTAGTTTGTTCTTCATAGCAAGTCTGTTCTTCATAGTAAGTCTGTTCTTCATGTAATGGTCTGTTCTTCATAGTGACTGTCTGTTCTTCATAGTAATGGTCTGTTCTTAATAGTAACTGTCTGTTCTTCATAGTAACAGTCTTTTCTTTCTTTTCAAAAGTAAGTCTGTTCTTCATGGGAGTCTGTTCTTCATAGTAAGTGTCTGTTCTTCATAGAACGGTCTGTTCTTAAAACAACAATCTGTTCTTATAGTAACGTCTGTTCTTCATAATATGGTCTGTTCTTCATAGTAAGTCTGTTTTCATAGTAACTGTCTGTTCTTCTTTAGAAAAGTCTTTCTTCATAAAAAAGTCTGTTCTTCATGTAAGTCTTTCTTCATAGTAACGTCTGTTCTTCATAGAAAAGTCTGTTCTTCATAGAAAATGTCTGTTTTTTCTAGTAACGGTCTGTTCTTATAAAACAGTCTGTTCTTCATAGTAACGGTCTGTTTTCATAGAAAAGTCTGTTCTTCATAGTAACTGTCTGTTCTTAATAACAACATTTTGTTCTTCTTATTTTTTTTAAGAAAACTGTCTTTCTTCTTTAGAACAGTTGTTCTTCATAGTAATGGTCTGTTCTTCATAGTAATTGTCTGTTCTTCAAGTAAGTCTGTTCTTTAATCAAAGTCTGTTTCATAGTAACGGTCTGTTCTTCATAGTAAGGGTCTGTTCTTCATAGTAAGTCTGTTCTTCAAGTAACTGTCTGTTTTTTCATAGTAACGTTCTGTTCTTAATAAACTCTGTTCTTCATAGCAAACAGTCTGTCTTAAGTAAGGTCTGTTCTTCATAGAAGTCTGTTCTTCTTTAGTAAGTCGGGTTCTTCATAGTAAGGTCTGTTCTTCATAGTAACTGTCTGTTCTTCATAGTAATGGTCTGTTCTTAATAAAACGTCTGTTCTTCAAGTAACGCCCTGTTCTTCATAGTAAGTCTGTTCTTCATAGAACTGTCTGTTCTTCATAGTAACTGTCGGTTCTTCATAGTAACGGTCTGTTCTTAAAAACAACCGTCTGTTCTTCATAGTAACAGTTGTTCTTCATAGTAGCAATTTTCTGTTTCTAGTAAGTCTGTTCTTCATAGAAGGTCTTTCTTCATAGTAACGGTCTGTTCTTCATAGTAAGTCTGTTCTTCATAGTAACTGTCTGTTCTTCAAGTAAGGTCTGTTCTTCAAGTAACTGTCTGTTCTTCAAAATAACGGTTGTTCTTCTTTAGTAAAGTCTGTTCTTCATAGTAACTGTCTGTTTTCTTTAACAACATCTGTTCTTCATAGTAACGTTGTTTTTATAGTAACTGTTGTTCCCTTCATAGTAACGGTCTGTTCTTCATAGTAATGGCTGTTCTTCATAGTAATTGTCTGTTCTTCATAGTAAGTCTGTTCTTTTTAAACGTCTGTTCTTCTTTAGTAAGGTCTGTCTTCATAGTAACGTCTGTTCTTCATAGTAAGTCTGTTCTTCATAGTAACTGTCTGTTCTTCATAGTAACGGTCTGTTCTTCATAGTAATGGTCTGTTCTTCATAGAAACAGTCTGTTCTTATTAGTAAGTCTGTTCTTCATAGAAGTCTGTTCTTCATAGTAAGTCTGTTCTTCATAGTAATGGTCTTGTCTTTTCTTCATAGTAACGGTCTGTTCTTCATAGTAATGGTTGTTCTTAATAGTAACTGTCTGTTCTTCATAGTAACAGTCTGTTCTTCATAGTAAGGTCTGTTCTTCATAGAACTGTCTGTTCTTCATAGAACGTCTGTTCTTCATAGTAAGGTCTGTTCTTATAGCAAGTCTGTTCTTCATAGTAAAGTCTGTTCTTCATAGTAGGTCTGTTCTTCATAGTAAGTCTGTTCTTCATAGTAATGTCTGTTCTTAATAGTAATTATTTCTTCATAGTAACGTCTGTTCTTCATAGAAAGGGTCTGTTCTTCATAGTAAGGTCTGTTCTTCATAGAAGTCTGTTCTTCATAGTAATGTCTGTTCTTCATAGTAACGGTCTGTTCTTAAAAACAACGGTCTGTTCTTCATAGTAACGGTCGGTTTTCATAGTATGTCTGTTCTTCATAGTAACTGTCTGTTCTTATAAAACAGTCTGTTCTTCATAGTAACTGTCTGTCTTCTTTAAACAGTCTGTTCTTCTTTAGTAACGGTCTGTTCTTCATAGTAAGTCTGTTCTTCAAGTAATGTCTGTTCTTATCAAATCTGTTCTTCATAGTAACGGTCTGTTCTTCATAGTAAGGTCTGTTCTTCATAGTAAGTCTGTTCTTCAAGTAACTGTCTGTTCTTCAAGTAACGTCTGTTCTTAAAAACCCTTCTGTTCTTCATAAACAGTCTGTTCTTCAGTAACGGTCTGTTCTTCATAGTAACGTCTGTTCTCATGGGAGTTGTCTATAGTAAGTCTGTTCTTCATAGTAACTGTCTGTTCTTCATAGTAACTGTCTGTTCTTAAAAAAACGTCTGTTTTTAAAGTAACGGTCTGTCTTCATAGTAACTGTCTGTTCTTCATAGTAACGGTCTGTTCTTCATAGTAACTGTCGGTTCTTCATAGTAATGTCTGTTCTTATAAAAAGGTCTGTCTTCATAGTAAAGTTGTTCTTCATAGTAACAGTCTGTTCTTCATAGTAAGTCTGTTCTTCATAGTAACGGTCTGTTCTTCATAGTAACGGTCTGTTCTTCATAGTAAGTCTGTTCTTCATAGAAAACTGTCTTTTTCTCAGTAACGTCTGTTCTTCAAGTAAGTCTGTTCTTCATAATAAACAGTTGTTCTTATAGAAACCCGGTCTGTTCTTCATAGTAACTGTCTGTTCTTCATAGAACCAGTCTGTTCTTCATAGTAAATGTCTGTTCTTCATAGTAAGGTCTGTTCTTCATAGTAATGTCTGTTCTTCATAGTAAGTCTGTTCTTCATAGTAAACTGTCTGCTCTTCATAGTAAGTCTTGTTCTTCATAGTAAGTCTGTTCTTCATATTAATGTCTGTTCTTCATAGTAAGTCTGTTCTTCATAGTAACAGTCTGTTCTTCATAGTAAGTCTGTTCTTCATAGAAAAGTCTGTTTTTCATAGAACGGTCTGTTCTTCATAGTAACGTCTGTTCTTCATATTTAACGGTCTGTTCTTCATAGAACGTCTGTTCTTATACAACGTCTGTTCTTCATAGTAAGGTCGTTCTTCATATAAGGTCTGTTCTTCATAGTAACTGTCTTGTTCTTAAAAACTACGGTCTGTTCTTCATAGTAAGGTCTGTTCTTCATAGTAACGGTCTGTTCTTCTTTTGTAACGGTCTGTTCTTCATAGTAACGGTTGTTCTTCATAAACGTCTGTTCTTCATAGTAACTGTCTGTTCTTCATAGTAAGGTTGTTCTTCATAGTAACAGTCTGTTCTTCATAGTAAATTCTGTTTTTTCAAGTAAGTCTGTTCTTCATATAAGTTCTGTTCTTCATAGTAAGGGTCTGTTCTTCATAGTAAGGGTCTGTTCTTCATAGTGTCTGTTCTTATAGTAAGTGTCTGTTCTTCATAGCAAGTCTGTTCTTATAAAAATTGTTCTTCATAGTAAGGTCTGTTCTTCAAAATAATGTCTGTTCTTCATAGTAATGGTCTGTTCTTAATAGTAACTGTCTGTTCTTCATAGAAAACGTCTGTTCTTCATAGAAGTTGTTCTTCATAGTAAGTCTGTTCTTCATAGTAACGGTCTGTTCTTCATAGTAAGTCTTGTTCTTATAGTAATGTCTGTTCTTCATAGTAACGGTCTGTTCTTTTTAAACGTCTGTTCTTCATAGTAACGGTCTGTTCTTCATAGAAGTCTGTTCTTCATAGAACGTCTGTTCTTAATAAATTTTGTTTTCAAAGAAAAGTCTGTTTTTATATAATGTCTGTTCTTCATAGTAACGGTCTGTTCTTCTTTAGTAATGGTCTGTTCTTCATAGTAAGTCTGTTCTTCATAGTAACTGTCTGATCTTATAAAACGTCTGTTCTTAATAAACTCTGTTCTTATAGAACGTCTGTTCTTCATAGTAACGGTCTGTTCTTCATAGTAACAGTCTGTTCTTCATAGTAAGGTCTGTTCTTATAGTAAGTTGTTCTTCATAGAAGTCTGTTCTTCATAGTAATTTCTGTTCTTCATAGATGTCTGTTCTTAATAAAAATCTTTTCTTCATAGTAAGGGTCTGTTTTTATAGTAACTGTCTGTTCTTCATAGTAAGGTCTGTTCTTCATAGTAATTGTCTGTTCTTCATAGTAACAGTCTGTTTTTTAAAAAATTTCTGTTCTTCATAGTAAGTCTGTTCTTCATAGAAGTCTGTTCTTCATAGAATTTTGGGTTCTTCATAGTAACGTCTGTTCTTCATAGAACGTCTGTTCTTCATAGAAAAGTCGGTTCTTCATAGAAGTCTGTTCTTCATGTAACTGTCTGTTCTTCAAGAAAACGTCTGTTCTTCAAGTAACTGTCTGTTCTTTATAAAACAGTCTGTTCTTCATAGTAAGTCTGTTCTTCATAGTAACTGTCTGTTCTTCATCAGTAAGTCTGTTCTTCAAGTAACTGTCTGTTCTTATAAAACAGTCTGTTCTTCATAGTAACGGTTGTTCTTCATAGTAACTGTCTGTTCTTCATAGTAATCTGTTCTTCTTTAGTAACGGTCTGTTCTTCATAGTAAGGTCTGTTCTTCATAGTAACTGTCTGTTCTTCATAGAAAAGTCTGTTCTTCATAGTAAGTCTGTTCTTCTTTAGCAAGTCTGTCTTCATAGAAAAGTCTGTTCTTCATAGTAAGTCGTTCTTCATAGTAACGTTTTTGTTCTTCATAGTAAGGTCTGTTCTTATAGTAACGGTCTGTTCTTCATAGTAACAGTCTGTTCTTCATAGTAAGTCTGTTCTTCATAGTAAGTCTGTTCTTCATAGAAGTCTGTTCTTCATAGTAACTGTTTTTTTCTTAATAAACGTCTGTTCTTCATAGTAATGGTCTGTTCTTCATAGAAAACTGTTGTTCTTCATAGTAACAGTCTTTTTTGTTCTTTCATAGTAAATTTTCTGTTCTTCATAGCAACGTCTGTTCTTCATAGTAATGTTGTTCTTCATAGTAACGTCTGTTCTTCATAGTAACAGTCCTGTTCTTCATAGTAAATTTCTGTTCTTCATAGTAAGTCTGTTCTTCATAGTAACTGTCTGTTTTTCTTTAGTAAGTCTTTCTTCAAGTAACTTTTGGGTTCTTCATAGTAAGTCTGTTCTTCTTTAGTAACGGTCTGTTCTTCATAGTAAGTCTGTTCTTCATAGTAAGTGTCTGTTCTTCATAGTAACTGTCTTTTTCTTAATAAAAACAGTCTTTTCTTCATAGTAACGGTCTGTTCTTCATAGTAACGTCTGTTCTTCATAGTAAGGGTCTGTTCTTCATAGTAAGTCTGTTCTTCATAGTAAGTTGCTTTCTGTAATTTCTTCATAGTAACTGTCTGTTTTAATAAAAAGTCTGTTCTTCAAAGTAACGTCTGTTCTTCATAGTAAAGTTGTCTTCATAGTAATGTCTGTTCTTCTTAGAAAAGTCTGTTCTTAAAAAACTGTCTGTTCTTCATAGTAAGTCTGTTCTTCTTAGTAACGGTCTGTTCTTCATAAGTAAGTCTGTCTTAATAGAAAGGTCTGTTTTTCATAGTAACTGTTGTTCTTAAAAACAACAGTCTGTTCTTCATAGTAACGGTTGTTTCTTCATAGTAAGTTGTTCTTCAAAGTAAGTCTGTTTCTTCATCATAAGTCTGTTCTTCATAGTAACTGTCTGTTCTCATAGTAATGGTCGTTCTTCATAGTAAGTCTGTCTTCATAGTAACTGTCTGATCTTCATAGTAACTGTTGTTCTTAATAACAACAACCCTGTTCTTCATAGCAACAGTCTGTTCTTATAGTAACGGTCTGTTCTTCATAGTAACAGTCTGTTCTTCATAGTGAGTCTGTTCTTCATAGTAAGTCTGCTTTCATAGTAACTGTCTGTTTTCATAGTAAGTCTGTTCTTCATAGAAACGGTCTGTTCTTCATAGTAGTCTGTTCTTCATAGTAAGTCTGTTCTTCATAGTAACTGTTGTTCTTCATAGTAACTGTCTGTTCTTAATAAAAAACAGTCTGTTCTTCACAGTAACGGTCTGTTCTTCATAGTAACTGTCTGTTCTTCTTTAGTAACGGTTTTGTTCTTCATAGTAACTGTCGGTTCTTCATAGTAACTGTCTGTTCTTAATAACAACGGTCTGCTCTTCATAGTAACAGTCTGTTCTTCTAGTAACAGTCTGTTCTTCTAGTAAGTCTGCCCTTCATAGCAACGGTTTTGTTCTTCATAGTAACGGCTGTTCTTCATAGTAAGTCTGTTCTTCATAGTAACTGTCTGTTCTTCACAGTAACAGTCTGTTCTTCACAGAAAACTGTCTGTTCTTCATAATAAAGTCTGTTCTTCATAGAAAACTGTCTGTTCTTCATAGAAAATGTCTGTTCTTCATAGCACAGTCTGTTCTTCATAGAAACTGTCTGTTCTTCATAGTAAGTCCTTTCTTCAAAAAGTAACTGTCTGTTCTTCATAGTAAGTCTGCTCTTCATAGTAACTGTCTGCTCTTTCATAGTAACTGTCTGTTTTTTCATAGTAAGTCTGTTCTTCTAGTAACTGTCTGTTTTTGCATAGAAAGTCTGCTCTTCATAGTAACGCCCTGTTCTTCATAGTAAGTCTGTTCTTCATAGTAACAGTCTGTTCTTCATAGTAAACGGTCTGTTCTTCATAGTAACGGTCTGTTCTTCATAGTAACAGTCTGTTCTTCATAGTAAGTCTGTTCTTCATAGTAACGGTCTGTTCTTCATAGAAATGGTTTGTTCTTCATAGTAATGGTCTGTTCTTCATAGTAAGTCTGTTCTTCATAGAAAACTGTCTGTTCTTCATAGTAAGTCTGCTCTTCATAGTAACTGTCTGTTCTTCATAGTAAGTCTGTTCTTCATAGTAACGGTCTGTTCTTCATAGTAAGTCTGCTTCTTCATAGTAACGTCTGTTCTTCATAGTAAAGTCTGCTCTTCATAGTAACTGTCTGTTCTTCATAGTAAGTCTTTCTTCATAGTAACAGTCTGTTCTTCATAGTAACGGTCTGTTCTTCTTTAGTAAGTCTGTTCTTCATAGTAACGGTCTGTTCTTCATGTAACGGTCTGTTCTTCATAGCATCGGCCTATTTTATTCTATTCAGAAATAACAGACCAATCAGAATTGAGTATTTAGCAAAGCTGTTTTTGGGTTTCCCTGACCTGTGATGTCAGAGTCGAGTCACTGATGGAAACGGGACACAAGATTTACAAAAAAAAAAGACTTTTATTTTATAACAAAAATCAGCAGTCCACACCTGTGTGTGTGTGTGTTTGTGTGTTTGTGAATCTAAAAAATGTTTATGTAGGGTTAAAAAGCAACTGGTTTGTGGTGTGTTTCTCTGTATTTATGAGTGCGTGTGTGTTTCTGTGTGTTTTTATGAGTGTGTGTGTGTTTCTGTGTGAAATTTATGAGTGTGTGGTGTTTCTGTGTGTATATGAGTGTGTGTGTGTTTCTGTGTGTATTTAGAGTGTGTGTGTGTTTCTGTGTGTATTTATGAGTGTGTGTGTGTTTCTGTGTGTATATGAGTGTGTGTGTGTTTCTGTGTGTATTTATGAGTGTGTGCGTGTGTGTTTCTGTGTGTATTTATGAGTGTGTGTGTGTTTTCTGTGTGTATTTATGAGTGTGTGTGTGTTTATGTGGGCTTGGTGAGCAGCTGGCTGGAGAAGTCGTACAGATCTTTGTTGACTTTTTTCAGAGTCTGAACTTCTTCTTCAAGTTCTGCGACTCGAACCTTCGTGTTCTCGCCGTCACCAAACACTGACTGGAACACAGAAACACAGCTCATTAGACATCTTCACAGCGTGTGTGTGTGCTGCCTTCAAACACCTGCTGTGTCAGTGGGAAACCTCAGTGTTTATTGTGCAGACATCCTGGAGGTTTTTCAAAGTAAAAGCACCTTTATCATCTTCCACAACACTGTTTTCCATATCTATGCATTGGCTGCCTCAGCTGTAAATCAAACACATACTGGCTCCACCCTCTTAAAGATTAAAGGGACATTTCACATTTTTTACATTTGCTTCCATTCAACAAAACATTTAAAAGATAAAATAGATGAAGTTTGATCAGGTTTCAGTTTGTCTTTTAAGTACGAGACAAATCCCTCAGTCAGCTGATAACTCATAAATCATTCGTGATTAATAATAATCAATGATTCTACTCCACAGTGAGTGTGTGTGTGCGTGTCTTCAGGCCATACGTGTCTCACTTGTTATTTTGGTCTCTGACAGTTAGTAATTTCAGAGGTTACAGACTAACCTCTGACTCACTCCGAGCAGTCTCGTGCATGCGCACACATGCGCGCACGCGCGCACACTGCATTGTGGGATTGTTAACAGACTGCAGTGAACACGATCAGAATGGAACTCATTCATTGGTTTATGTTTGTCCTGATGTCAAACAGTTCAGATTTGTGTTAAATGACCAGAATCAGAACGGTGTGTTGCCACGGTGATGCCGTGGACACATTGGTCAAACACAAGATGTTACCATGGGAGACATGCCACCACACACACCTGGTCTGAAGCCCTGGCCCCCCTTACCTTGTCTGTCACAGCATTCATCAAAGAGTTCAGCCTCTCAGCTTTCTGCAGGTACGTCTCCTCTTCCTCCTGGCAAATACAGGAGGGCCATTTCAAAATAAAAGAAACATACTGAGTCTAATTTCAAAATAAAAGAAACAATTAAAGTCTAATTAAAAAAACATTTTAGTTCAATTTAAAAATAAAAGAAAAAATTTGAGTCCAATTTCAAAATTAAAGCTGTAAGCAGCACAATACAGGTACTTGCACCCCTGCGCCTCTCGGGGCACGCTACTGCCACAACCATGCCACCAGACCAGTCGACGAGGTGGTGAATTTTCACGTGCTTCAGACACCACAGGAAGGAAGTCAATGACAATTCCTCTGTCCACTAGGTGGCGCTATGACTATGACTCCTGATTGTCATGTAGATGAGTTCAGACCAGGACTCTTAACAAACGTGAAGTTTGGTGAAGCTTGGATCATTCATACTAAAACTATAGGAAATTTGTGTTTCATGGCGAGACATCAAAATTCGACACCATGCCATGTCACGCCACTACCACGCCCTTCAGCAACCACTAAATCTTTTAATAACTTTTGATCACAAAGTAGTCTAGATGGCACACACCGATTTTGAAGTCGCTATGATGAATTCGGTAGGAGGAGTTTGGTAAAATACAATGCGTGGAAATCGCCAAAATTGACTATGAAATTCAAAATGGCTGACTCCCTCTTGGGTTTACACAATGGGTCCAAGAGACTTTTTTGTGCTTCTGCGCATGATACATGTGTGTACCAATTTTCATGCATATTGGTGAAACGTGCTTTAGGGGCTGCTTTTGCCCATTGCCAAAAACTAAACACAATGAAACTTTTTACCACGACTTCTAAGTTATAGTTTCATGGACCGCTGAGCATGTTGAGCCCCACAGAAAGAGGACAAAGAATAAAAATAATAACCCAAGAAAATCCAACAGGGTCCTCGCACCGTTCTCGGTCCCTAATAAAAGAATGATTGTGGGTTTTATTTTGAAGAGAAAGGTTTCCAAACACAATAAAAGTAACGTCAGCCCCCCCTACAGGCTGCAGAGTTCATTACAAACAACATGTGACAAGGAACATGAACAGTTTGTCCTGCTGGTGAAACAAGAGTCGTTAATATCTAAAATATTTTATTATCAATACATGACATGAGAGCTGTGGTTCCTTCATGGTTCCTTCACACTTCACACAGAGAACATTTATACAGATAATTTATTAGATACAAAGACCAAGATAAAATATAAAACTAAACAGTCTGAAACAATAAAGTTAATTTTAGTTTTTATTATTTTACTCGTGTGTGTGTGTGTGTGTTCAGACTCACCTCTGTGTGTGTGTGTGTGTGTGTGTGTGTGTGTTCAGACTCACCTGTGTGTGTGCGTGTGTTCAGACTCACCTGTGTGTGTGTGTGTGTGTGTGTGTGTTCAGACACGTGTGTGTGTGTGTTCAGACTCACCTGTGTGTGTGTGTGTGTGTTCAGACTCACCTGTGTGTGTGTGTGTGTGTGTGTGTGTGTGTGTGTGTGTTCAGACTCACCTGTGTGTGTGTGTGTGTGTGTGTGTTCAGACTGACCTGTGTGTGTGTGTGTTCAGACTCACGTGTGTGTGTGTGTGTGTTCAGACTCACCTGTGTGTGTGTGTGTGTGTGTGTGTGTGTGTTCAGACTCACCTGTGTGTGTGTGTGTTCAGACTCACGTGTGTGTGAGAGAGTATAAGGAACACCCTTTCGTCAAACTCGATTTTGACAGGTCTAGGTCAAGAGGTCACCTAAATTAGCATAATTTATGCACGTAGGATCGGACTGTGGGAAAGCGTGAAATTGATACAAATTAGCATATGGCTGAGACCTGATTTGACCGATGCATTTTTAAGCGTTTTGAAGCATTTTGGAGTATTTTGAAGAAATAATATAGTTGAGTGAAAAACTTAAAAAAAGGTGATTTTTATGCAACAAGTTGTGGTTGCTGATAGAGGAAAAAAAAAAGTAATTTAGAAGCGGCAGGAATGTATGTACATTTTATGCAGTATACACAGAAAACAGAGCAAGAGACTTATGTGTCTTGATTCCATCATTATAACAACTTTGTTTCTTCTTCTTACCCTTGCTTTTAAACCTTAACTCCGGTGAAAGTGATTTTTCTGCAACAAGTTGTGGTTGCTGATAGAGAAAAAAAGTAATTTAGAAGTGTATGGTTTATTTATATTACTTCTTCTCTATGATTATGCTACATAGTAAAACCTAATAAAATATGAAACCTCTTTTTTTCCTGATAGCCACGTAGCAGAATTGTATGTACATTTTAACGCAGAAAATGAGAAACAGAACAGAAAACAGAGCAAGAGACCTACGCGTCTTGAAAGGTATCTCCCGACTGCAGACAAGACCTTGAACTTGGTAGTTTTCACCATCTAGTGAAGCTGAACAAATCATATGAATACATTTGTTATGCGCACAACCCCCACGTATAGGCTACTACTTACGTATTTTTATTCTATGAGTGTGAGAACTTTCTGAGCGCGGGTTTTTTGTATTGTTTTTCTTGTAGAAAAGGGTTTTGTTTGAAAAAGGTATAAAAATGCTAGAGTCTGGATATTCATCTTCAAACGGTGTTTTACCGGATCACTTCTGCTGTGAAAGACGCAAGACCGGCCAACATAATGAAGAGAGGTAATCTCTATATTTAATTTATTTTTTAAGAAAAGAAAACAAAAAGTTTTAACATTTTAAAAATACGCCGTTTTATTTATTATGCAAGTGGTTCGTGCAGAAATCCATCAGGCTCCTACAAACGCCAGAAACCTCGCTGACATCGATGATTTTTATGAGCGTAAGTATACCGTTTATTTATTATAAGAGGGCAAAGAAAAAATACCAGTAATACTATAAATACACATAAACCAATTGCTCTGTGTTTATCATTAATTTATTTATTTTATGTTTATAGCTATGACACAGGAAGATCTGGCAGACATTCCCCTGTCACAATTATACTATGGTGAATATTATTTTTAACATTTTTTACTTTCCAGCATTTACGTTTTAAACAGGCCAGCTAATAAAAAGAAAAAAAAACTTACAGATAGTCCAGACATCACGTCGTTTCGTGAGATTTTGAACAAGGCGCAGAAGGCCAGAGTTTCTGCAGAAGAGTCTGTGTTAAATCCTTTTGCATCGCTTCCCCGCTAAAGGTCCTTCCTACCAAACCGAGACGGATGCAGACCGGTGGGTGAACCAGCACCATCCACAGCCAGAGACAGACGCAGACCAGCGGGCGAGTCATCAACATCCTCCTGCGTCACTCCCCGTTAAAATCCCTTCACCACAGCCGGCGACAGAGGCGGACCTGCCGGGAGAAGAGCGCCAACATCCCGCATCATTCGCCGTTGAAGTCCCTTCATCACACCCAGCGGCGGAGGCAGGCTTGCCGGGTGAAGATCATCATCCTCCGGCATCACCCGACGCCGAGCTCCCTTGTTCTCAGCCAGCAACGGAGGCAGACCTGCCGGGAGACGAGCACCATCCTCCTGCATCACCCGACGTTGAAATTCCTAGTTCTCAATCCGCAACAGAGAGCGACCGGCCGGGGAGCGAGCACAGCACGACTGAATCGGGTAAGAGTTTGAACTCTGGGGGTTTACCGCAGCTTCCTGTGACGTATCACAAGACAACGAGAGGTGGTGGGAGGGTATTTCCGGCAGGGGGTGGCATAAGTTTAGAAGACAGCGCCACATGTGGCGATGGATAGTAATGACATTTTCAATACTGCGTATGACTTCAATGATGATGTTGATTTTTTATTTTTTTTTATATCTCTGATTGACAGATGATGAAGAGGGGAAAAGAGAGGCTGAAAGACTCGTCAGAGGCGTGAGGACCAGGGAGCGGAGAAAAAATTGGAGCCGGGGCCGGCAGGCTTTAACCGGAAAGAAAAGAACCCTGCAACGCAGACGTTTGACTTTGGCAAGAGAGCTTATTTCCTTCTGTCGGTATGTTGTTGCATTGAAATGAAATGCGGTAACTTTTTTTAGTCTGTAACTTTTTTTTTTGTTGTTGTTGTTGTTTTTTGTTTTTGTTTTGTTTTTTGTTTGTTTTTCTGGTAAAAAGGCAAGTTGTAGCAGGACAGCATGGATGAGGAGATAGATTTAGAGACTTTTTTTAATCTCTGTCAACCCGATGTAATACCGTTTGAATTAGAGACAGCTGTTAGAGAATTAAACCAAATTCCGGGGACTTTTGGGCTTGAATTAGGCCTAGATGAAGAGATGGACGTAGGTGAGCATTCTACGGACGCTTTAGCAGAGCTTGAACAGATCTGCCGAAAAACTTTTTTCAACCCTTACAAGATGCTCTTTATCAGTTAAATCAGGCCCCCTCCACCCACTCGCAGCAAAATGAATATGAGGCACAACTGGTAAATCAGGAAGACCCCCCAGAGCAGAGAGGAGGAAATCCTACTCAGCAAGCTGAGCCAATTCCAGATCCCCCCCCCTGCCGCCCCTCCAAATCAGAGAGAGCCTGTAGAAACAGTAAACATAGAAACCACACGGCGTGACCGTTTCAATAATCTAGAGATAAGAAGTTTTCTAAACTTTCCTCAAATTGGAGTAATAGATTATGCTAAAATTTTACCGCGAAGCCATGAGAAGCCTTGAAAACCTGGTAGAAAGAGCGATCCCAGAGCTTAGGCATAATGATATGATACAGTTGGAGCTAATAGGCGAAAATGTGCAAAGACACGCCTCTGTCAGCTATCAAAATGACGATGAAGCCGTTATGACGGCTTTTCAGTCCTTGGTAGATAAATTAGTGCAATCAAACGCAGCGATTATGGAAGACGGAGGGCTAGAATTAGTTGTGCAGGTGGTACATAATCCCAGAGGGGGTGTCAAGAGAAAGTTGGAAAACACTTTAGACTATGAAATCCTCACCAAGAAAGCTCCTCATCTGTATGTGACAAACAACTTGAACAATCAACTCTGTTTTGCCATCAGCTTAGCTCATCTGATCGATCCTAATTTGAACGATAGCCAGGCTGTAAACTTTGGAAGAGAGTTGCAACGTTCGGCGGGTTTAGACGATCAGACCACCGTCACCTTCAGTGACATTCACAAGTTTGAAAAGGTTGTGAAACGTAAATTATAGTGTTGTACAGAGGCATGGGCCAGCGCCCCCTCTCTCGATTTGAGACAGACTCTCCCAAATCAGACGACCCTCTGTATCTGTATTTATCTCAGGAGCATTACTACGGTGTTAAAAACATCAAAGGTTTTATAGGGAGGAGATACATCTGTAGTTACTGTCACATCGGCTACGACAACCCCCACAAGCACACCTGTACCGGTCACTGCATAGTTTGCGTCGATCCTGCATGTAGTAAGGAAAAGAGAAAGCCGGTCTTTTGCAAAGATTGCAACAAAATGTGTCGATCTCCCTCCTGTATGCTCAGGCATAAAAAAAGACGAGTGAAAGATGACAGACGAGTTAGCCTTTGTGATTTGCAGAAAAAATGCCCTAAATGCAAACTTTTTCTACTATGTACCTATTTCTACGGGCGTTCATAAGCACAAGTGCCCGGTGGTGAGATGTAAAATCTGTGGGGAGGCGTTACCCGGTGACTCTAAGGTAGATGAGGGTCATCTTTGTTACATCCAACCTCTTCCCCGTGAGTCAGAACATACAGACAAATTAATCTTCTATGATTTTGAGACGTTTGTTGACGATGAACGTGTGCACGTCCCCTTTCTGGTATGTACTAAAACGCTAAAAGGGTTAGAGTGGATGGCTTATGGTCAGGACTGTGTCACAGCCTTTCTAATGCATTTCAGGAGACCCCTCTATAGAGGTTCTACATTCATAGCGCACAATTCCAGAGGATTTGACGGCTACCTGCTTCTTAACGGTATGGTAGAGTTAGGTTTAACACCCTCTATCATCATGCAGGGAAGCAAAGTCCTCTGTTTCGAAGAACCCAGATTTTCAGTTAAAATTCATAGACTCTCTGTCCTTCCTCACCATGCGTCTCAGCGCTATGCCAAAAGCGCTGGGTTTTAGCGATCAACCAAGGGATATTTTCCTCACAAATTTAGCTCGGAGGAGCGATTAAACTACAAAGGGGCCTATCCCCCGCCCAGCGATTATGGCGTAGAGCACATGACGACCGGTGAGCAAGACAAGTTTTACAGCTGGTACAGAGAAGCCAGTCAGGGGGTCTTTGATTTCAAAAAGCAAGCGGTACATTACTGCAAAAATGACGTCGACATTCTCTTTAGGGGTGCATCAAATTTAGAGAGGAGTTTCTGCGTGAGACGGGCGTTGACCCTTTTAGCCGCATTACTATAGCCTCAGCCTGCATGAAGGTGTTTGTCACTAATTTTCTGCCTCCTCGTTGCTTGGCCATACCGTCGCCCGATAACTACAGGCATCAGTCTAAAACTTACTCCAGAGCCAGCATTCAGTGGTTAGAATGGGTTTCACACACCCGGGGGGTTTTCATCCAAACCGCTCTAAACAGAGGGGAAAAACAAATTGGCGGGTACTATGTGGATGGATATGCCAAGATAGGGGGTGTGAAGTACGCCTGGGAATTTCAGGGATGCTTTTATCACGGGTGTCCATCCTGTTATGACCCAAAACGCCACCTGCCCTATGACCGGTGCTCCCTACGAGGAGCTGCATCTGGCTGCTGAGGAGAAAATACAGACGTTAAAGTCTGTTCATGGCGTGCACACCTACGTCATGAGAGAGCATGAGTGGACCGAGATGAAAAAAATCACACCCCGGGGTAGTAGAGTTTCTCAAAACCTCTGATTTCCCCGAACCTCTCTCCCTGCGACAGGCTCTTTTTGGGGGTAGGACGAGCGCCTTCAGGTTAAGGTACACGGCGGGGGAGGACGAATGTGTATTATACGCGGACGTCACTTCTCTGTACCCGTACGTCAACAGCGCCTACCCTTACCCTTTAGGTCACCCCCGTCATCATCCACAGAGACTTTGATGACCCAGAAAACTACTTTGGTCTAATCAGGGCCGTCGTCTACCCACCACGTGGGCTCTATCTACCCCTACTGCCCAAACAAAACGTCTAAAGGTAAAACTAGTGTTTACTCTCTGTCGCACCTGTGCAGAAATCAATAATCAACAGGGCCCGTGCAGACACGACGAGGAAGCCAGGGCACTGACGGGGGTCTGGGTTACGGTTTAATTTAACAAGGCCCTTCAGCTGGGGTACAGAGTAGGTAAGATCACAGAGGTGTGGCACTTTGAGGAGCGTAGCAGTACCATCTTCTCGGGCTATGTACAGACCTTTTTGAAAGGTAAGCAGGAAGCTTCGGGGTATCCTCCCGAGGCCGTAGATCAAGAAAGCAGGGAAAAGTACATCAGGGAGTATCGTGATAATCAGGGTATTCAGCTGGATGTCGGTAAAATTGAGGTAAATCCTGCCAAGAGACAGATGTCAAAAACTGTGCCTAAACAGCCTCTGGGGAAAGTTTGCTCAGAAAGGTAATTTGACTCAGACCACCCTGGTAAGAAATGAGGAAGAATTTTTTGCCCTTTGTGTTTTCAGGAAAGTATGAGATCAAATACTTTTTTTTCCTCAGCGACAAAACCGCTATGGTGCAGTGGAATTACAGCAAGGGTGTGTGGTACCTCCCAGTAAGGTAAATAATGTATTCATAGCAGCATTTACCATCGCTTATGCCCGCTTGAAAATGTACGGTTACCTGGAGAGGTTGCAGGACAGAGTTCTTTACACCGACACAGACAGCCTGATTTATGTGGTGAAAGAGGGAGAGGCTTCTCTGGATTTGGGGGCCTATTTAGGTCAGTTGGCGGATGAGTTAGGGGAGACAGCATACAAGAATTTGCCTCAGCGGGTCCAAAGAGTTATGCGTACCAAACCCGCCGAGAGAAAAAACACTGTGCTTCGTGCCAAGGGGATCACTCAGACTCAGGAGTGCTGCGTTCGGGTCAACTTTGACAGCGTTAAAGAGCTGGTGGAGGGTTACCTGGAGGGTTCAGAGGAGGACGTCATTGACACCCCTCATCAACAGGTGGTACGCGATAAAAAGGGGTTTCTCTTGAAAAAACTCTTCACTTCAGAAAAAGTTTAGAGTGGTGTATGATAAAAGACGCCTGTTTCCTGACGGTACAACTCTGCCTTTTGGGTATTGATTTTTTTTTTAAATGATGGAGAAATAAACTTTGATCCTAGACTTTGTGTACCTTTTTCATGTCTGATTGTAGGACCCAGCGGATGCGGAAAAACTTTTTTTGTGAAACGTGTATTGGAAAATTGTGAACATGTGATGGATACTGTACCTGATAACATTGTATGGATTTATACATCTTTTCAACCCATGTACGATGAACTGAAAAAAATGAATAAAAATATCAAATTTGTTGAAGGACTTCCTGATTCTTTTGAAGATGAAAAACCTGTTTCCGTCCGGACAACTCATTTAGTCATTCTGGACGATGTTATTTTTCAGGCCTCTGACCACCCGGAGGTAGTCAAAATTTTCACACAGTACAGACATCATAGAAATATGAGCGTCATGATGCTGACGCAGAATGTATTTCACCAGGGTAAATACAGCCGCACCATCAGTCTGAACAGTAACTATCTGATTCTGTTTAAGAACCCACGTGACAAAATTTTCAGATTAACGTATTAGCTCAGCAAATCTTTCCTCCAAAAAACCCTTTTTCCTGGAAAGTTTTGAAGACGCTACCGAGGCCCCTCACGTGTATTTATTGGTTGATCTGACACCTTCCTGCCCAGAACAATACAGACTGAGATCGGGTGTACTTCCTCATCAGTGGCCCGTGGTTTACCTTCCTAAGACAAAATTCTGACCCCCCTGAAACCATGTCGGCGCGTTTAAAAAGAAACGCTCCCTTGTTAAAGGCACTGTACCACGCCACGCCTCAGAAACGTCGGGACATTCTGGCTTACTGTTCTCCCGACTTTATCCAGGCTCTGTGTGAGATTGCTTTAAATGTTTTGAAGGGTAACGTCCCCTTATCCCCCGCTCAATATAAAAAACTAAAAAGACAGAAAAAAATCATCAGACTGCTGGCCGATAAAAGGGCCGGTTTTGAAGCGCAAACACCAGACTTTGATGAAGCAGTCGGGGGGTTCTCTTTTACCTCTGCTTTCAACGGTCGTACCTATAATCGGGGATCTTATCGGAGGACTGGTTAGAAGAGGATGACTATGAAGAAGGCGCAAAAAAATGTTTATCCTCTCCCCTCAACAGTTTAAACCGTCTGACTCAGCGGAGAGGTCCATCAGACAATGGGCAGAAAAATGATTTGGATCCTAAAATGAGAGAGATATTGGATGAACCGGGTTTGAACCCCCATGAAAAAATTAAGAAATACGACGCCCTGCTTCAGAGATATCTTAACCTGATCAAGCAAGGTCAAAAGGATGAGAAAAAGGTGACGGTGACTTTTGCATCGTGACCCAGGGAGCGACCTTTCTGAAGCTGAGCGGAAAGAGGAAACAACGCGGGCAGACTCGGAGGATATGTTGAGAGAGGTGGTAAAAAGCCTGCCCCCACGCGACCGCAAAAATGCAGAGTACATTATGAAAAAATTATCGGAGAGTGAGGAGGGGTGGACCTCTAAAGGGGAATTTGTTTATAAAGGAGCGACTGTAAAAGGATCTCACATGATTGATTTATTTAAAAACCTCATGCAGTGGTCTAAAAAATCTCAAGCCCGTCCACCCAAAGGCTGGAAAAGTTTTTTAAATACTCTGTCAGAATTGAACGTTCCCCTATCCTCCATCCACAACCCCCGTGCCCGTGATCAATATCGCCGCCTGAAATTGGAGGAGGAAGCCTTAGAATCAGAAGAGGAGGAAAGGGACGAGGAGGAGGAGGAGGAGGAGGAACCCGCTTTTTCCCCTGGCCGAGGCAGGCGCAAAAGGATGAAAAAATTAACTTTATCCCCACGCTGGATTCGACCCAGAGAGGAAGAAGAAGTCCCTCAAAGGCAGAAAAGAAAAATAACTCTGTCCCCACATTGGATTCAACCCAGACTCGACTCTAAATCTCCGCAATCGATGCCCCTTGTGTGAAAAAAAAAGACAAAAAAAAAAGAAGAATTGATTTTTCAATAAATGTTTATTAATCAAATGCAAAGTCTACAGCGTCTTTTTTTTATCCTAACACATTTATCTTCTAAAAAAAAAAAAGGTCTACAAGACATGCAAGATCTAAAAAAAAACAAAACAAAAACAAACAAAAAACCAAAAAACAACAAAAGGTCTAAAACATGGCACGACGTTTAAACGTTTCTAAAGAACAAGCGCCTTGCTGACAAAACTTGCTCTGATTTCTAATACAACGTTGAAATTTTTTCACAAAGTTTGACGCTTCAAGGTCATTTTTTATCACATCATCGTCGTACAAAGACAAAACTTGTTGAAAAGACAACCCACAGGCTCGATGGTACAGATAATAAACGCAGTGCTGACCGCATACATCGGATAAAGGGTGTTGAAGCTGGCGGTTATGGTACAATATCTTGCCGGAGCGATTTTCCAGAAACTGTAAGATGCTACGAGGGTAGTAATTAAACTCGGAGAAAATCCAAAAGAGTCAAAAAAAGTCGCCGTCCCATCTTCTTCCAGCGTCAAAGATAACCAGTGTTCCCCGGGCTGATGTCCTTTATGAGTGTTGACGATAAAGTAGGAGGGTAGTGTAAACGAGCGAGTCAGTAAAGGCAGCTGGTCAGAAGCCCATACGCTGCAGAAAACGTCTCCTAGCAGCTGATGCAAAAGACTCTCCAACTGATGATTATTCATTCTTTTGAAAAAATCAGTAATAGTCCACCAGCACTTGACGTTTAGAATCAATTTCCAGAATAGAATCGTAACAGGCGTACACGATGAGGGTGACGGTGTTGGGCAAGGGCTGTCTGAATCTCATTTCCAACCTTAAAGACCCGTTGGAAACCGGGGACAATGCATCGCTGTCCTCTCCGGGGGTGAGATTAAACACAAACGAGTATCCCTGTTCAAATTCCTCTCTGTTTATGCTCAAGGGTAAATCTTTCAGGTGCCTCCCTGTGGCGACGTACATGTTGTAAAACTCTCTGATGGAAGCCCCCTGATTAAATTGAGGTTGGAAAGCTTTAGCGGGTACCTGTCTGCCGTCCTGGCACAGGGCTAGGTACTCCACATCATAGTGATGAAAATTGAAAGGCAATAGATCCCTTCTTCCTGTGAAGGCCTCGTGATTTACCATGCCTAAAACGATGTATTTAGGCATCGTTCCCAAAAAGAGATTCTCTTGGTTACAAACTCTGGAATTCTCGGGGAGGGAGTAAGTTTTCACGCTGACTCGTGATAGGGGGTAGAGAGCGTTCCCCCTCAGTAAGGCCGAGGCATGACCTAGACGCACGGCGGGGGAAACGTCGACTTTTTTGATAAATAAAGAGGCCCCCTGTACTTTTAAACGGAAGGTGCCGTTGGCGGCGCTCATGAGACAGAAGGCGTCGCTGGCGCGAGTAAGTTTGATTCTCATATCCACCGAGTTCAGAAGGAGCCTCTCACTAAAAAGTATATCGGCGTGGAGAGGCCCCAGCAGGTGAACCTCTCTAGAATTGACTGTAAATGAGGCTCTCTTGTTTAACCCTCTATTAGGACCGTTAATGGGCACTATAAAGACCATAGAATTAGCCATGTCTTTGTAAAACAATCCGGCGCTGAACTGGCTTTTTAGCGTTTCCTCCGAATAGTTGAGCAGGTTTCGATCACGGCTCTGTAGGGGTGAGTGGCGCTGGATTGAGAAATCAGTCTATCCCCCAGAATAACGTCGCATTGGCTGAAAATGGTATTCAGAGGGTAATTGATGAGACCTACAGCGGCGTCGTCCACCACGTCTGTTCCATCGGCGTTGGTAATTTTCACACGAACGTGGAGCAAGGTGTCGTTTAGATCCAGATACTTTTCACCGTCTCCGGGTATGAAAAACTCTATAGGACCCCCGTCGTGATGGCCAACAGAGGCAAGACTTCGGTGTAGAGCTTCTCATCGATAGATAGCTGGGTCATGGGAGCTGAAAATAAATCCAGCTCCGCCATGGTGCATTCTGCTGATTTTTGATGTAAAAGAGCCATCTCCGCGTTAATGTTAAAAAAATAAAAATAAAATAATATAAATTAAAATATATCCCCTGAGGTCTTGGTAGCGTTCCTTCTCTTGGTAAGGCTTCTATCGACTGATTTTTTTCTTCTCAGCGCACCTGCGTTTTTTTTCCCGCTGTAACACGCTGCCCTGGGGGTCTCTTCCTGGGTCTTCTGGCCAGAACCATCATACCCCCGGATCCTTCTTGCATCCCCTGACCAGAGGCTCCGCTCATTTTACCGAAGGCTTGGCTTATTACATCAGAGGCGATATTTTTTGCGGCGGTTTTAAGATGAGGTTTAGCGAGGGCGAACCCTTTTTTTCACCAGGGGGGAAATAAAACGAAACAACTTTGAGAACACAGAACCTATTCCTCGACCGTACATGACGGGCGAGCCAGCGAACCCGGGGAAGCGCCGCCTACCTGGCTTTCATAATAACTCACAAAACGGCGAGGGTCGCGTATGATCAGGGTCATTTTTGAACCCTTTTGGCGGGTCTAAAATGGAGCTTCACAATAGTCTTCCCGAAGGTAAAATTGACGGGTTCGTTCTGATCCAATTTTATCTCTATACGGATGTTTTCAATATGATTTTTTGCCACAGGTAGATAGTAGGCGGGGTTAAAATACTTTGTGATGACGTCCCCGAACGTTCCTTGTACATTCACGATCCTCAAGAGAGGAGCATAAGCGTCGCCTACCGGCTGAGGACGCACCACGTCACTGTAACAGTAGAGGTGGTAGAATCCTGCCTTTATATTCCGCCGGGTAGGGAGCCATCCTCTCATCAAACCTGAACCATTCTCTCGGTTTCATTCTCATGATGTAAGACGGGAGGATGAAAAAGTAAATGATACTGACCCCCGGCCTGAAATTCAAATCTTTTCTGAATGGCGCTGAACTGTACATAAATATCAGAGTTGATTTTTTCTGAGAAAGGCGTTCATCTCGGTCATAAATTGATTCACGCTCGAGTAATAACCTCCTCTGATCTTTTGACGTTGAATCACAATCTCGTCCTCATTCTGGTTTTCTTTGGGTTTCTCTCTCCATTCAAAGAACCCCGTCTCTATAGGAACGTTAAACCACATGTGAGGGTATGAAATCTCCGCTAAGGCCACCTCCCAAGGCCCTCTAAATCTATATGTTGAGCCAAATCCACCTGGTAACTGGAACTCGTGTTATTTTTAAAGACGTTGAGGCTGGCGTTGGAGGGCAGGGTAATGTAAAAACCCTCCTTAGAGAGTTGATCCATGATGCTCGGCGGCTTTTTTAGCCGTTAGACTACCGGTTTTGAAGAGCACGGGGCTGTTTTATACATTTTTTATATCGTCGGCGTCGACCCAGCTGTTGAATTTCTCAGGCCAGTTTTTCCAACGTACAAGAACTTGTTTTTTTACCCCTAATTGTACGTCGTTTTAAAATTTTCTCCACTTGATACAGCTTGTCCCGACCGTTTTACTTTTTGCAACTCGGGTTCATAAAAGGACCCCTCAATAGGCTCCCCGTCATAATCTTTGAGTTTGTATACAGGAGGAAAGCGCGGAATGCATTCAGACACCGTAAACACTTCATCCGTAAACCTCTGTTCATATTTTTTATCAAACACCCCTCTCACTTTGATATTCTCACCGTGTCTCCTACCTTGAAATTCATTTTTGATTTAAGATCATGTATGGGGGTGGTACCGTACAGGTTCTGAAACACTTGAGGGGTATTTTCTCTAGTCACCTGCATCGGAGCCATTTTAATACTGCTGTGATAACTGTGATTATAGCTTTTCCACCAAGTCTTGTAAGATGTCGAGATATCTCATGGTGTTGTTTGCTGTAAAATATCTCCACATTCTACCTTTTAAGGTGCGATTAAATCTGAGGGCCTTGAGGTCGCTGGCTGTAGCAAAATGTGTAATACCGTATTTCTTCATTAAAGCCTCAAAACTTGTTAAAAAATTCTTTTCCTGCGTCGGTTTTGTAGTTTTACTGGCGTCTGACTCTCCTCAAAAATGGATTCAAAAGCCTTTACTACTTCAGCCGCAGTTTTTCTCTTCAGAACCCGTACATAAGCCTTCTTGGAAAATACATCTATGATGGTTAATAAATAATTAAAACCGTCGTTGTATTTGCCTAAGGCTTGCATGTCACAAAGGTCAGCTTGAAACTGATTTAAAGGTCTAGGAACAAAAACTCTGTTTTGGTAAAATGTACTCAGGCGGGTTTATGTAGAGTATAAGCATCCTGCTCTGATAAAAAGTCTTTGATGTTTTCAATCCTGACATTTTCCCCCATTTTATCCTGTACAGCCCTCTGGAGTCTGTCTACCCCGCCGTAGCTACCCGGATGTGCAGGGTCGTAGTATACTTGCTTCATGGATTTTGCGTCCGCCATCCTGTCTTTTTATCAACTTTACCACTCTCATCAAAATCTGAGGTTGAAATGACGACGGGTAGCGTCGTAACACTTTTTTATTCTTTATATGGTTCAAGCCTCTCTAAGAATAACATGTTCATCAAAAACACTTTCTTTAAAAAATGATTATAAAATAAAACACAATTTGAGTCTCTCCAACTTTTTCAGTCTCTTTTTTTTATTTTATCAAAAACATAGTTCAAGTCTCTCTAAGAAAAAACATGTTCATCAAAATACAGTTTGAGAAAAAAAGAAATGTTTATAAGAAAACAGATTAAGTCTCTAAGAATATGTTTATAAAAAATACACAGTTCAAGTCTCTCTAAGAAAACAGTTTAAGAAAAAAAAAAGTTTATTAAAAGCAGAAAACAAAACAGAATGTCTCTAAGGATAATATGTTTAGTAAATCAACACTACTACATGCTTGCAAGATTCTAAAACAGAGAAAAAAAAACACTAAGAAACTCTAATTTTCATCAAGGCCTGGTGTAAAACAGAAATACCTAGGGTATGTTGAATCATGCAGTGTATTCTTCTCAGTTCATCCTGTATATTTACAGGTATGTTGATTTGCAGACAAAACGTCACAGCATCGGTAAACAGAGCATACAGGGTAAACACATTTTCAGCTTTTGCATGAAAAGAGTCTTTAGTCCATTCTGTCACAATTTTTGCAAAGGTATCGGACAAGCGGCAAGAACTTATACACAAAGTGCGCTGTACAATCAGTTCCCAGTTTACAAGCACAGAGTGAGAATGTACTTGTTGTAAAATGTTTTCAAGTTGTTCCATTTCTGCAGTTCTGAAAAAGAGGTCCGTGTTTCTGATTGGTGAAACTCTGTTTTGAATCACCCGTTCCAACAGTTCTATTAATTGACAGATGACAAATTGGTCCCCCACATAGGTTACAAGTTTTCTCCAGTAATTACCCATCTTTTATGCTTCCCAGCATTCCGTCATGGCTCTAAGTTGTGCAATATTCATCACATCATCCCCTATCAGGTCATCGTACATTTTATGAATGGCTTCAAAAATCCTTTTTTCTGACCTCAGCTCATACAACAGCGTTTCAGCCACAATCTTGACCTTGATGTCGTCTGTCTTGATGTTGCGGAGCGTCAGCAGGCGTTGAATAGCGGAAATGAATTTAGGAGTACAAAGACTCCTCATCAGCCCGTGAAAGTTGTCCCGATAGAAGTCCTCATCGAGCACGTCCAGACACGGGTGTTGCCTCTGGCTGGGGTGCTTCACTTGACACCCATAACAGGCTTCCCGGCGGTACTTGTGGAGAGCATTGTTAAGCAAATGAAACACGCCTGCCTTCACCGTGTCAAGGAAGAATGAAGATATCCACCCGTCTATTTCATCTCCGGGGGGTGTGCAAGTCGGGCTCGGGGGTGGGGTTGCCATATCAACCGACTCAGGCTCCGGGGAGGCGGGAAGTTCAAGTTCTTGGCTGCACTCCTCCTCCATATCAGAGTCAGAGGAGGCTGGCGGGGGTGGTGAGCGGCGCTCCATCTCTGTGCAGGACGGATCTGTCTGAGAGGATGTCCTCGCACCGTCCTCTTCTTCACATGGTGTTGAAACCTTCGGGGTTACCGGCATGACGGTCTTGGTGGTGGTGCCTGAAAGAAACCTGGTCCAGATTGCGTCCCCGTGTCTCGGCTGGTAGCTCTTGCGCCCGGTCAACATTTCTTGCATCTGACAACGCTCAAAGTCTGCGTTCTCTACCCCGTCTTCTCCAGGCCTTGATATAAGAGAAGAGAGGGGCAGAGTGTGGGATGGTGGGTGTGGTTAAGATGTAGTGGGTGTGTCCTTAAAGTTTAGCGTTTTCTTCACAGCTAGAATATCCTTCCAGTTGCGGCAACTGCGAAAGAGTGAACTGATCTTCTCACCCGTCTCATTCATTTGGTCTGACCAAGCAGCGACTGGTAGGACCAGCATCGTCCTAAACACCCCACAATCAGAACTGAAAGCCTCCAAGACAAGGACGTCGGCCTCACTCCTCATCGGTGTCAGGGCAAAGAGTATCAGCCCGTCTGTCACCTCCGTACGGAGACTGGCTCGGTAGAACCAGCGACCAGAGGGTGCAGATTTTGCCTCCCACGTAGCGCTGAATAGAATTCTTCTCCTCCAGAGCTCAGCCTGGGATGGAAAAAATACCGGTTCTTTTTCAGACTTTACCCGTTTAGGGGGTGGAGGAGAGACTTGCCATAGAAATTCAGGCATCGCCAGTTTCAGCACTCCCCAGTCGTTGGAGGTCAGCGTGATCATGCAGGATTGAGGCCCAAATGTCTCGTTCTCATCCAGCTGATACAGACAAAGATCACCCGTCTCATACTTGAAGACGTACCCCCAGGATCCACGCACTCCATAGGGCTCTAAAGACCATTCTTCACGCAGGGTCTCTGGAGGAGGCATTTGGGTGCGGCACAGAAACACCACACTTTTCCGCGGAGCGTTGCAATCAAACGGGCCATCCATGTATGTAGACTTGTCATTGAAGATGGACACAGGCGTCTCGCTAATCAGCGACATGTTGGCTCTCTTTATCCTTGACTCTGTCAGTTGCACGTCTTCAGCGATCGTGTTGGGAACTTCTTCTTCACAGTCAGCTTTCTTTTTACCGCTCAACTCAGACATGGTGAGTTCTCTCTTTTTTTTTTTTAATTCCCTAACTTTGCTCTCACCCCCGACTCGCCAGAATTCATTTCCAGTACTTTTACATACCCATTCAGTTCATTGGATGATAAAAATTTGTGGGAATGGTCTTGGGCGGGGTTACGGTTTATAAAATGAGGGGAAAAACAAAAAACAAAGTTGTTATAAGGATGCATTCAAGATGTGTGGGTGTTTGCTCTGTTTTCTGGGTATAGTGCATAAAATATACATACAATCCTGCCGCTTCTAAATTACTTTTTTTTTTTTCCTCTATCAGCATCCACAACTTGTTGCATAAAAATCACCTTTTTTAAAGTTTTTTCACTCAACTATATTATTTCTTCAAAATGCTCCAAAATGCTTCAAAACGCTTAAAAATGCAGCGGTCAAATCAGGTCTCAGCCATATGCTAATTTGTATCAATTTCACGCTTTCCCACGGTCCGATCCTACGTGCATAAATTATGCTAATTTAGGTGACCTCTTGACCTAGACCTGTCAAAATCGAGTTTGACGAAAGGGTGTTCCTTATACTCTCTTGTGTGTGTGTTGTGTGTGTGTGTGTGTGGTCTGACTCACCTGTTGTGTGTGTGTGTGTTCAGACTCACCTGTGTGTGTGTGTGTTCAGACTCACGTGTGTGTGTGTGTGTGTGTGTGTGTGTGTGTGTCTGAATGTGTGTGGACGTGTATTACTTATTGTTGTGGGGACACAAATCTGTTTACACACTCACATTGTGGGGTCTCGCCTACTTTATGGGGACAAATTGCAAGTCCCCATGAGGTAAATCATTAAATTTTAGGGTGAAGACTTGAGTCAGGGTTAGGGTAAGGTTAGGTTTAGGATAAGGTCAGGGTTAGGGTTAGGTTTAGGCAGGGACTTGTGATGGGTAGGGTCAGGATAAGTCTCCAGGAAATGAATGTAAGTTAATGTAATGTCCCCAGAAGTGATGGAAACACAACATGTGTGTTCAGACTCACCTGTGTGTGTGTGTGGTGTGTGTGTGTGTGTGTGTGTGTGTGTGTGTGTGTGTGTTCTGACTCACCTGTGTGTAGAGGCCGAGGCGGACACACACGTCTCCTGACTCGCCGCTGTCGCCCTCGGAGGCGTGCAGGTGTCGGCTGAAGCGTGGGAGCGGGACGGCGGGACGACTGTCGGGCAGGAACATGTTCGCCGGAGCCGATGTGATGATGGCGTTCGTCACCGGACCTGTGAGTGATGACAGAGGACAACAGGTGCTGTAATGGAGACTGAAGAATCACAACTGAAACTGATCAATATTTCCATTATTGATATTTTGGACTGATTGATTATTGATTACTGATTGATTATTTGTTAAGAGTTTCTCATCTCAGTGTCTCAGAGCCCACCATGAGGTCTTCAGATGTCCAACGAGAGTCAGTGAAATCACAGAGACAGCAGAGGACAACGGCATTTATTGATCATTGACTAAAATAATCAATAAATGACAGAACTATTGATCATTGATCATTGAGTTTCAGCTGCACTGAGACCTAAAGGACGAGCAGGTGACAGACAGAGTGAAACCTCGTCTGATTGGTTGTTTCTGCTCCTCTTTAACCTCCTGCAGCTGCACTTGAACCGACCAATGAGCTGTGAGCTGATCTGTGACATCATGTGAATGAGGATGAGGACGGAGCCTGAAGGCAGCGAAGAGCAGATCAAAGAGACGAAGAACTTCTTCAATTTGTGACCTGAAATTCCCTCAAAGCTGCAGCAGAGAAACACACTGAAGGACAGAAACATGTCCAACTGACAGAGACGTCCTCTGTACATCAACATCATTGATCTCATGTCAATTATTATTCATCTAATACTACATATTATTGATCTAATGTTGATTATTGTAGATTATTTATTTAATTTATTATTATTTTTATTTTATTATGTGATTCTTTTCTGAAAACGGAGGAAAACCTAATACACTTTGGGAAACACTGATTAATATTTCTCACCATTTTATGGACCAAACAACTAATTAATTAATGTAGAAAATGATCAACAGATTGATCGATTATTGATTGATCATTACAGAAACGACTCAGAGTTCCCGTCCCATGAAAGCTGCATCTCTCCGTCCCCAAATTCTTTATGGAACTCTGCTGATCTCTGATTGGTCCATTACTGTCAGCCTCCAACAAAAACACTGTAAATCATCTTGAGGCTTCCTGAGCTCTGATTGGACGGATGGATCGGACTCATTCTTCACCTGGATCACACTCCACGTCCTCCAATTCACTCAGGTGTTTCACTCTGAGAGCCTGCAGACGAACCACAGGGAAAAAAACACTGGTGTGCCGTCATGTTTCATGTTTCGAACACTGAACGTCTCTGCAGCCAAACATGAAGCTAAATTAAAGCAGATACTTCGACCTGCAGACTGGAGGATTCTTTTAACCACGACCGCCATGTTTCTGTTATTTTTGTAGCAAACGTTACCTGAACGTTAGAGTCACAGTACCTGATGAGGACTGAAGCTGCATCATCTTTATTTCTAATGTTCACACTCGCCGCTCTCCGGCTGTGAGTCCCTCTAATGAAACATTAACGCCGCTGCAGGTTTTCAACACTTTCTGTATCCGACAGCCTGACAGAGACGTCCATCGTCATCATCTTTAGTTGATGTCGGCTGTGATTGGTATTCAGCAGCGACGCCACGGGACGAACTGAAGGCTGAGTGAAAAACTGACCATCAAACTTTCATGACAGGCCTGACAGGAGACCAAACTGAAGAAAAGCTCAAAAACTAAAGAAAACCACAAACACCTCAAGAAGACCTCAAAAAAGAAAAATCACAAAAAATGAAGAAAATCCCATAAAAACCTGAAGGAAAAAAAAAAGAAGAAAATCACACGGACAGAAAACAAAGAATCACAAAGAATGCAGAGTGTGACGATTTTATATTAGTTGAATATTTTCTTCATGAGATTATTTGAATCTGCTGCTGCTGAACTGATGAATTATTGGAAGTGACACTGATCTGATCGATCATCCTGATCAGTTTACCTGCTCAGAATCAAAAGGAGATGAACCAGACCTCCTGATGAACAGCATTACTGTTCTGTGTAGAACCCTGTCTTGTTCTCAGAGAACATCAGAGAACGTGTTCTTCATTAACTGCCTCCACTTCTGTCAGAGCTGAAATATTGAAGCTGCTCCACTTCTGATTCATCTGTAAAATATTGACGAGTCTCTCAGTCTGACTTCAGCTCCTCTCTGCTCAAACTCTTCTTACTGACCAATCAGGTCAGCTGCTCATCATGACATCACTGGGCCTGTGCCTGTCAGTCCAATCAGATTTGTCTGCTCAATACAAATAGTCAAATATAGACGATCAACTCTTCCCTCTAGGCAAATTCAATCCTCAACCCGTGAATTCTCCAAAGCCCACCAAGTCATACATTGATTCATTTTAATTTAAAAATTACTCAGAATGATTAATTAGACCTGTCACAATCCTGCCAACTGAAAAAAAAATCCAAACATGTGGAAACCGTTTTCACATGTTTGATCCTATTTTTCAACCATTGATCAATCTGGCAATCATTTTTTCAATAATCAATTAGTTGTTTGGTCCATAAAACATTGATCAAAGTCCAAGATGACGTCCTCAAATGTCTTGTTTTGTCCACAACTCAAAGATGTTCAATTTAAAGAAACCAGAAAATATTCACATTTAAGAAGCTGAAATCAGAGAATGTGGACTTTTTTTCTTAAAAACTCAAACTAATCAACTAATTATCAAAATAGTTGGCGATTAATTTAATAATCGATTAATTGATTATTGTTGCAGCTCTAGTGTCTCGTGTTGCGTTCATGTCACGTGACAGCCGACGGCAAGCGATCAGCATCACGCCAACCAAACCTCCTGAGAGGTGTGTGATCAGTTGTTTCCTCCACGTTTGCGACATCTGAAGCGAAACATGAGAAGAGTTGTTCCACTGAGGCTTTAAACCCTCACAGACATGTAAACATGAAGATTAAACTCCAGAGCAGCTCAGCCTCCTTCACTCACAAACATTTCATTCTTCAGACTGTTTTGATTTGCAGCTTATCAGGAAAAAACCACAGAGACGGAGCGGCGGCGAGCTCAGCGATGAGCTCTGCTGTGAGCCCGGCCTTCCATCAGTAAATCAGCAGCCGAGCTGACGAGGTGACGCTCCGCCACACTCATTTCACGCCCTCAAAGCTCCAAATCACAGCGAGGAAATGCGTGGGACTCTCACTCTCTCTCACAGCAGCAGCAGCAGTAGCAACAGCAGGAGGAGGAGGAGGAGGAGGCATGTCCTGCTGCAGCGCCGAGCTGCCACCACCGCCACTCCAACACGACGTCTGGGGACAAGTCAAAATAATTTCCTGCACATTTCCTCCAGGATCAATTTAAGACGACGAGCCACTCGAGAGCAGCGACGTGTTCGAAGTGACAAGTGAAGGAGCCGCGTCACACCTCCTGACATCAGCACTCCGCTCATTTACATACTGAAACACAAAGGTCAGATTACAGCCAACCTGGTAGAGAGAGAGCACGAGTCACACACACACACGAGCGCTCCCACCTCAGATGTGAAGAAACGCTGAACGTCTCGTGTCACCAAAACAGGAAGAGGAAAAGTTTTTTAGCTGCAAACGATAAACAGCTTAATGTTGTTAAAGGTTCAACAGAGGACTGAATCATGTGACCTCTTGTATCAGCTGAGCGGAGACAAACTCGCTGCCTCTCGTATTCTGCGTCCGTTTTCAGAAATGAATGCTGAGCGGATGAAAAGTAATAACAACTCCAGATGTTTCTGTTTTGTTGCATTTGCTGGTTTGATATTTTGTGTGAAAGTTTTTTATAGTGAAACTCTTTTTACAGTTTTCAGTCTGATCAGCTGATCAACTCACATCAATCTATCAGTATCAGATCAATAACTGAAGCCAATCAGCTTCATAGTTGTGAATCAGGAGCTTGTTGTCGTTCCAGCTGTCAGATGAATATTTAATCAGCGTGTCAAATCTCCTGCTGCTGCTTCGTTAATGAGACTGAAGATAAAAACTGTTTGACTTTTCACACCAGAGAACATCAGAACATCAGAACATCAGAACACTTTAGTTTCAGACAGTTAAATCTAATGATTAATATTCCCGATGAATATGATCACGTATCTTTCCGCTGTACAGGTCTTGTTCACTGTAAATGTACAGAAACATGTATGTTGATGTGCTGAATATTTAACACTGAGCTCAGGGAGTCAAACCATCTTCAGTCAGCTGATGTTTCTGAATTAAACATGCAGCTGCTGCACAGACTCCTGGGAGACAACGAGCAGGGAAAAGAGAACAGGGGAACAAGCAGAAAAATTATCATCAGGTGACCTCACAGGTACACACTGAGAGCCCTTCAGGAAAAAAACATCCTGTGACTTGAGAACTTTCAAAATAAAAAATATTTTGAACAAAATTCCACAATAAAAGATTTAACACGTGTCTTCTGTCCATCCTCTCAGAAGCCTGAAGGAGATTGGAGCTCAGAGGTCAAAATCAAGGCTACCTCTTGTGAACAGGTATTAAATTATGTCGAGCTGGCCATTGCCATAGCAACAGATTTGTCTTCATCAGTAACAATTAGACAAACAGATTCTGTTCAGCTGCTCCTGTAACATCCGAGTCCCAGCAGGACGGCATCGTCTACTGAATGTTTACTGAACTTTTACTGAATGGTGGTGATCGTGTCAGCGTGTTGCTGGGGGACGATGGACTGATGATGCCATGTTGAGGGACGGCAAGAGAAACTTGACACCTCATTTTCTCCATTAATCCATGAATTACTGATCCTGTCAGACACCTGTCCGAACAGGTGTTCCACATGTCCAGCTGACTGATCAGATTGATCAGTAATGAAAATAATGGTTCTCGTCTGCCCTGATGTTCTGTACAGAGAGAACCATCTGAGGTGGACATCTGATGTGGGATCTGTGTCCTCAGTCTGAGACATCAGGACTCTGACTCTGATATGTTTCAATTAACGAGTCAAGAGATTTAAACACACCGGTCCTAAAGTAGGACAGTGTCCCACAGTTAGGACTGATTCCTGCTCTGAGGAGTGTGATAACAGCAGGACGGGGACACTGCAGGGCTCTTCAGGACACTGCAGGACATCTGAGGACACAGTGACGGATGCTGTGGACCAGAGTGTCACACATTAAAAGTTTACATTCAAGTTTTCTCTGCAGCTGTCATGTCCTCGACCTGCTGTCTCATTAACAGTCTCTGAGGACGGACACATAAAGAGACCCAAACAGACTAAAGGCTGAGGACACGCCCCTCTGTTCACATCACAGCAGGGTCAATGACATGATGTTCCGGTCGCCATGACGACAACCCATGAATAATTCACACAGAGATGGAGACGAGGTGATAAATAAGGACAGTCAGAGACACTTCCAGTGTGATGTCACAAAACTGCTTCCATGTATGATTATTTATATTATTATTATTATTATTATTATTATTACATGTTGATTATGGATTATAGTGATTATGGATTAATGTGAGACATTTGAGATCTTACTGAGGAGTTTAATTTCATTGTTAACTAGCAACCATGTTAGCCAGCTAACCCTAGCTTCCTAATGTTAACCTGCAGCTAATGCTAACATAAGGAGATGAGCACGGAAGGACAGATTCGGGTTTTAGCCTGAGACTAGAATAAAAGTTAAAAACTTCAAAAACCCTGAACTTTTCCTTTCATGTTTTCCACTCAATGTGACGTTAGCATTAGCTGCCAGCATTAGAATTAGCTGTTAGCACGGTGGGAAATTAGCATCATCCAGTAAAATATGTAAAATATTACAAAATGATGATTTCCTGCTGAGTTTCTGGTGAATTTAAACATTTATCTGTCAGGAAGATGGAAGATGTTCACGTTTATTAAGGTTATTTTCCACCCTGGCTAACAGACTAACATTGGGAAGCTAGCATTAGCTGGCTAACGTGGAAGCTAACAATGACAATGAACTCCTCAGTGAAACTGAAAATGATTAAAAGGACTCAGCTGTCATTTGTTCTGCTGTTGAAGTTTACAACTCAACTGTTGAGTTAAAAGTAAAGCTACTGAGGAACAGTTGGTCAGTTTTTAAAACCTGTCAAGTTATAGAAATATTAGTCCTTAAAATTCATTAAACAGCATCTGAATTGATAGAGTCTTAATCACAAAATACAAATTTCATTCATTCATCATTGTTTTCTTTCCTTTTCCTCCAAAATGAGAGACACACATGAACAGTTCATATATAAATATCTATATATATCTATTAGGGCTGTAGCCGATATCCGAGTACTCGCTCGGCTTGGGCGGCATCCGAGTGCCATTTCACCTACTAGTTCAGGTTCAGCCACAAGCAAAACAGTGCAGCAGAAAATTCAGTTTCAGAAACCAATAAGTGATAAAAGAGCGAAAGAGATAACAGATGGCATTGTGGAGTTCATCGCTCTCAATATGAAACCTATTAATATAATTGAAGGCGAAGGCTTCCAGAAATTAATGCAGAAGATGGAGCCGGGGTATGTTGTGCTCTCCCGTCCAGCATTTCAAATGCCTTGACTCTCAAGTACAGCGAACTGCGCCAGCAAATTTCAACTACTATTGAAAACGCAACTGCCTTGGCCTTCACTACGGACATTTGGACCTCACTGAGCATGGAGGCGTACATGACTGTGACAGCCCACTTTGTCACCGAGGAGGGTAAACTTGCTTTGTACGTTTTGGAAACTAAAGAGATGGAGGAGAGCCATACCGGAGTAAACATCGCGCAAAGGCTTGGAGAAGTACTTGATTCATTCCACATCCCAAACCACAAGCGAGTTGCGGTTGTTAGTGACAATGCCAGGAATATGAAAGTAGTGCATGGAGACACTTAGGAGCCAACCAGAGAAATGGGGAAAAGTGCAGGAGGTCTACTGTGCTGGACACACCCTTCAGCTCTGCATAAACACTGCTCTCAAGAACGACAGACTACGTTGGATGATAGCTGCTGCCAGAAATCTCGTGGTGCACTTTAATAAAAGTGCAAAGGCTGCCTTAAAAGAAAAACAGGCTCAACAGAACGTCACAAAACACAAACTCATTCAAGATGTCACTACCAGGTGGAATTCTACTTATGAAATGCTTAACAGACTGATTGAGCAATGATGGCCAGTGACAGCTGTTCTCCCTCCACCCCCAAATCACCAAGAAAGGGGATCACACCTTGGATCTGACCCCAGAGCAGTGGAACCTGGCACAGGAAACTGCAGATGTGCTGGGGCCCTTTGTCACGCTGACTGAACTGTGGTCACAGGAGCTGAACGTGTTGATCTCTTGTATAGTCCCGATGCTATACAACTTAAAGAGACGCCACCTGTCACCGCAGGATGATGACAGCCCTTCCATCCAAGAAATGAAACAGACCCTGCTGACAGAGATCGACAGAAGATGGCAACTGCAAAACCTGGAGCCCAACAGCATCTATCTCATCTCTGCAGTACTAGACCCGCGTTGGAAGCAACTCAGATGCCTCGACGGCGACATAGAGAAGAAGGATGCTGTTTACTGTGAGGTGAGATATAGCCTTTTTTAAGTAATCATTAATTTCATTAGCCTATGTCACACACTTACACATACCACTATCTTGTGCTATACAGGGGATAGGCTATCTGACCAATTACTGCATTCTGATTTCAAGGTTGTCAACCTGGCTGGACACCTGTATGAGCGACACAACCATAAGGAGGTTGAACAGCCGCAAGCAGAAGCAAGCGGGGGAGACGATGGGGACAACGCCGATGCACCGTCGGCCAAAAGAAAGAAAGAAATGAACATTGCAATGCTGATGCAGTCGGGGCTCAGACGAAGAGGGGGAAGAGGAAGGAGGAGACGCCATAAAGAAAGAAATGGAACAATATATTAAGGACACAACCAAAGACCCAGGCTGCCCACTTGAGTGGTGGAACCAAAACTGTCCGCTATCCAAAACTGTCACTTGCCGCAAAACACTGCCTTTGTGTTCCAGCCACATCAACGCCGTCGGAAAGGATTTTTTCAAAGGCGGGATACATTGTCAGTAAAACCCACTGTTCTCTTCTACCCAAAAACGTGGACAAACTCATCTTCCTTGCCCACAACATGAGGAGAACCAGAAAGGCTGGACAGGACAGAACATAAAAAAAAGCAGCAGGGAAAGTGAAACGGATGATAGCTGCCAAGCTGACTGTATTTTGTGGGAGAAATAAAAATGCTGCTGTGCTGAAAAGTTTTGCAGGTTATATCTAACATGCAAACCATTCTTTATTTTGTTTTATAAGTTCGTTTTGTGTGTTGTTCTGCTGTTTAACTGCACTGACTGTTTGTACTAAAGCCTGCCTGCCTTGTTGCATAAAACTTATTTCTATAGCATTTAACGTTAGAAGATTCATAATAGCCTATGGTTTGTTTTTGGAATAATGCGCTGCTTTTGGGCTATAATTGCACTGCTGCTGACCACCACCTCGTTCTGGGTTAAAAAATGTATAAGCCAATATTTTATTGTTTATTTAGGCCGAAATGTTAATGGTTCCTTTATTGAAGTGTGTGCTGCCGTTATAAGAAAAATGTTTAGCCTATTAACGGGACAATTTAATTCCGTGGCATTTCTTCTTCTTTTTTTTTTTTTTTGCTCTTTTAATTGCGAGTGATTTGAGGAAGGATCTATGAGGATGGACAACTGTTTCAGCTGTTTTATTAAAATAAAAAGTGTGTTATTATGAAAAAAAAGTGTGTTACTTTACTGTCCGATTTACGTGGCAGGCAGTTTCCCCTCTTAATTATAAGTGATCTAACAGGACGGCTGTCTTCGGCTGCTCCGCTCTCCTCCCACATGCCGCTCCGCGCCGCTCTCCTTCTGCATGGCCCCTGTCTTTTTCTTCTTCTTGTAAACCAGAGATAAAACTCTTCGTCTCTGTCTGTCTGTGATGGAGGACGTAGGTTTGTTCAGAGAACTTAAAGTAGATTTCTTGCTTGTTGTGGTAATAGAAAGTGGCTAATTATCTCCCACTCAATTACAAATATTGATCAGCTGCTTGGCTGCAGCTGCTGGAATCACACTAATGGTCCAACTGTGTCCAACATGGAGACATAAATCAGACAGAGAGACACTGAGACTGCAGAGCTGCCAGCTCACTGCAGAGAAAACACCCTGCAGACACTCTGAGTCATTGTTTACACCCGATGTACCTGAACACAACAGGTGAGTCAGGTGTGTTCTGTTCAGGTAACATTTTGACTCATTTTGTAATAAAAAAAAAAAATCTAAATTCTCTGATTTCAGCTTCTTAAATGTAAATATTTTCTGGTTTCTTTACTCCTCTCTGACAGCAAACTGAAGATCTTTGAGGACGTCATCTTGGACTTTGATCAACATTTTATGGACCAAACAACAAACTGATTAATGAAGAAAATGATCAACAGATTAATCAACAATGAAAATAATGGTTTGTGTCACAATCATTTGATTTAAATGAAATTCTGAGTGTGGTCAGCACTTAATGTGCTGAAACTTCACAGGTTTGAGTCCCAGCCTGAAGACGTCTTTGAGGCTCATTAGACACATTATTGTCTCAGTTATTAATTAGAGAATCAGAAATAATTGGTGTAAATGTGCAGAGTGGATCAGTCGACTCTTCAGCTGTGAATATAAACGATTTAAAGTGTGAGGTTCAATAAGAGTTCATGACAGCAAGCAGCAAAGTGAGAAATGAAAGATATGAATCAGATCCACCGTCTGATGTCTGTGCCGCCGCCAAGACGAACGACTGCGTCTCCTCGAGGCATTCAACGTGTCAAATCTGTCCCACTGTTATTAAGAAACATCCATCAGACAGAGTGAGACCTCTTCACTCTACAACCAGCTCTGACACCGTGTCAAACACTCTTCATCTTCATCACCCTGAGGGACTGGGAGAAACTGACAGCTCCCAGGGCACCTGAACACAGCATGTTGCATTAAACAGGACAGCACTGAGGACACCTGAACACAATACACTGTATCAAACAGGACAGCACTGAGAACACAATGTTAGCATGTCTGCTAATGCTAGCTTACGAGTTGCAGTAACTTTACCTCCAGACAAACTGATGTCACCACTGCATCAACAAACTAAGAAGTCAGGTTGTGATTTGTTATCTAAGTGGGTCGATGACGATGCATCTCTTTCTGACTCGCTGTCTCAGGTCTAAGCCTGGTTAGCTTAGCTCTTATCCCGGCTCTCTTCCTGGTGTAATCGTGGTCTGGCTGGTCTGGCTGGGTGACCCGTCTCAAAGTCTGCTGCACTAATCGAGTCCCTGTGCTTCCTTTTCCCACACTAATGAGTGTATTTCTGTCATCTATCATGTAGATATACCTGCTGTATTTCACCATCTGACCAATGTTTGCTGAGATGTAAGCTAGCTTTAGCCTCAGTCTGTTAGCATTAATGTTATATCATGTACACAGCTGATGGCTTGTATTTTTACGTTTAGTATTAAAAACAGCTGTGAGAATATTTCATTTGGTTTATTTTGTCTCATCATGTTGAAGCAGTTTGTCTCAGGAGATAAAACTTTAATCTGGAGCCATTTACATCTTCACTTCTGACACCAACAACACAAAGATGAGACAAGATCTTTTTATCATGTGTAGAGCTGCAATAATTAATCAAATAATTGATTATGAACTGATTATTAAATTAATCACCAACTATTTTGATAATCGATAAATACATTTGTGTCATTTCTTAAGGGAAAAAAAAACTTCTTATACTGAATATTTTCTGGTTTCTGGGGACGTCATGTTGGGAAACGTTGATTGACATTTTATGGACCAAACAACTAATTGATTAGTCAAGAAAATGATCGACAGATTAATCGATAATGAAACTAACACGTCCAGGAAAGACTTCTGTCCGTGTGCTCCACATGTTTGGACCTGTGACAAGATTAAATTCCGCTGTTTCATCATCAGGTGGTGATTTCAAAATAAAAGCCTTCTTGTGGTATTTTGTGAGAAGCAGCTGAATCTGTTCTGCTGAGACTAATCGCTTTGAGGCGCTGCCGTCACGGAGGATGAAGCTTTTTCTTTTAACGCTCTTCCTTCTTTGTGAGGAAGACAGTCAGAAAACGTGACGGAGGCGGGGGGACGACCACAAGTCCATCCGTCCAGCCAGAGGAGGGATTATCATCTCCTGACAGCCTGTTTGAAGTGAGGAGGCCTTCAGCGCCCGCAGAGAGGATTCGCTTAATTACAAAGTGCCAGTCATGATCACGGCGGGGCGTTTCTTCTTCATGTTCCTGTCAGCCGCTGCACCATCACTTATTATGAATGAGACGGGAAACTAAAAGCTCCTCTGGGGAGACGAGGCCGCCGGGTCAGACGCTTCATTAATAAACCAGCAGCAGCAGCAGCAGAGGAATCAGTGCAGACACAGAGGTTAAATTCACCTTCACCTCCAGAGACTCACAGAAACATCTACACCTGACCTCATTCAGTCAGTCCAACATGTCTCTACTGTCTCTACTGTCCCTCTGAGAGCTCCAGGACATCATGATAAACATTTTAATACCAGGAAAAATGGACTCAAATGTCCATTCAGTCAGTCCAACACGTCTCTACTGTCTTATTTCTGCAGCTAACTTAGACAAATCACGTTGTACCATAAAACATTAAAAGTTATTAAAACTGACCTGCTAATTCCATTTTTTTTGTTGAAAATGTATTCTTTAAGGACTTATACATGAAATATAAGCAATTTATGAAATATTTTGTTTTGCTTGAACTGTTTTTAATGTCTAAACTGCCTCTATGTCAGAAAAGAGCCTCGTCCCAGGCAAGAATTCACAACTTCAAACAATTTAAAAATGTGTTAAAATCCTTCAAAATCTAAAACTAACAATACCTGCTGATAACAGAGGTGTAAACATGTGCTGTTATAATCATCTTTGTTTTAAAATATATTTCTAATACAGGCATAAAAAGGGTCAGCTATAAACTATGGACCCCTGTCTCACTTCCTGGTTTTAAAAAGGGGGAATCCTGCTCAAACACGGGTAAACTTTATATTTTTTAGACAAATTCATTCAATAATATTTCTATCAGATGTGTCTCAACCAGAACATGTCGACTCTGTCGTCCTTCTAAATCAAAGATCAATAAGAATTATGGTTTTAAAATGTGTATTCTGATTAACATTAAGAGACTCTGAGACGCTCTAAAAAATCAAATGTCTGCTCACTACGACGACGCTGTGACATGAAAACATGGAACATTTTGTCGACTCCATCAGATGGAAGATCTGACAGTCGACATATAACATTTAATCAGCAGGACTTTGGCCCGTTACAAGGTTTAACAGACCAGGGTTTGATCTCTGAAATATATTTTACAGTAAAAAATCAGAATACAGTTTTGTCCCAGTTCTACAGGAACAGCTGATGGACAGAGTCAAATATGATTGGCTGTGTTGTGTGGACCACACAAACAAAATCCAATCTATTGTTTACATTGTTCTTTTACTACTCTTGTGATTACCATGGTTACAGCCTGTATCAGGTGTACAGGACAGACCATAAAACTTCAAGTTCTGGACCCTGACAACAAAAATAATGAATCCACAGTTCATCACAGAGGTGTGAGCAGCTGTGAGCTCACACACTTTCATGTTCACTAACAGCATAAATGCTCATTAATTAGAAACTCCATCATCACCAGGATCATGTCTGTGTGTGTGTGTGTGTGTGTGTCTGTGTGTCTGTGTGTGTGTGTGTGTGTGTGTGCAGCAGTGGTGTGTTCAGAAGTGGTAAAAAGATAACAGACACACAATCCAAAGTAAACTGACTGATCTGGTTAAATACATAAAAATAAAATAGTCTCTTTTCACTGAAACCTGATCAGTTTCTCATGCCCCCCTGAGAGGATCAATAGCCTGGATGATTCATTGATTACCCGATTGGAGCAGAGAGACTCATCTATTGAACAGTTCTACAAAAAGAAGCTCAGTGTTGGGCTTTTATTGTGAAGAGAGCTTTTATTAAAGCTGTTGGATGGCTTTTATTGTGAAGGGGCATGAGGACTTTTATTGTAAACCTGCTGGGGGCTTTTGTTATGAAAATGTGTGGAGGCTTTTATTGTGAAGCAGCAGCAGGAAATCTGACTGAAGTGGAGATTTGTTGAGGTCACCTGTCCCATCTGAGCCAATGACAGGATCACAGCAGTCCAGAACATCTGGATGTTCCCCTGGTGGCTGGTTGCAGCATAAGTCATAAGCCCCGCCCCCTCAATGTCAGCAGATGGGACATGGACCAAGCTAAAACATCAAAGTAACGTCAAATCAACGTTTGTATCATGTTAGGTCGTTCTCATCACACTGACGTTTGTTAATTTTTCTCATCAGTTTGGTTTTAATTTATTCTCTGATGATTTAAAAAAAGGATGTTTCACATCATGATTGACAGCTGAGCTCTCAGTGGGCGGGGCCTCGATACCACAGCTCCGCCCCCAATCACTACAGCACAGACTCCAAATGATGTCACCAGAGCAAGACAGTGGCGCTCGTATCAAAGAGAATTTGGACTCATTTTGTTCAGTGGGAGGAAAAGGAGACATGGCGGCCATCTTAGTTTACCGTCACTGGTCTGAGCCCGTTTGTTGTTTGTTACAGATGATGTAATGGCGAGGGGGCAGGGCTTACCTTTGTGGGCGAGGCAGCGGATGCTCTGTTTGCTCTGGATGTCCCAGAGACGAACAGTCTCATCATGTGACCCAGAGAGGAGCAGTGTCCCGTCCATGGAGACAGAGAGACACGTCACCAGGTTCCTGAGGAGACATTCAGAGTGGCCATGTTGGCTCAAAGCGGTCTGATCCAGTTCAGAGCTGCTCACACACGCATTATAAACTGTGTGTCCAATCAGACCCCAGCTCTGTTAGGACGACTTTCTATTGGTCAGAATTCAGCAGAGTTGATTTTACAAACTTTATTTAAACAACAGACGGACAGCCTTCACCTGTTGTCATCTCACCTGTGTCCTTTGAACACCTGGTTCCCGTTGTTGTCGGACTGGAAGGATTTGTCCCGACTGAGACTCTGTAGATCAAACACAAACAGTTCAAACAGTCAAACTTTATCTAAACAAACAGTTCAAACAATCAAACTTTATCGAAACAAACAGTTCAAACAATCAAACTTTATCGAAACAAACAGTTCAAACAGTCAAACTTTATCTAAACCAACAGTTCAAACAGTCAAACTTTATCGAAACAAACAGTTCAAACAGTCACTTTATCTAAACAAACAGTTCAAACAATCAAACTTCATCTAAACAAACAGTTCAAACAGTCAAACTTTATCTAAACAAACAGTTCAAACAGTCAAACTTTATCTAAACAAACAGTTCAAACAGTCAAACTATCTAAACAAACAGTTCAAACAATCAAACTTTATCTAAACAAACAGTTCAAACAGTCAAACTTTATCTAAACAAACAGTTCAAACAGTCAAACTTTATCTAAACAAACAGTTCAAACAGTCAAACTTTATCTAAACAAACAGTTCAAACAGTCAAACTTTATCTAAAAAACAGTCAAACAGTCAAACTATCTAAACAAACAGTTAAACAGTCAAACTTTATCTAAACAAACAGTTCAAACAATCAAACTTCATCTAAACAGTTCAAACAGTCAAACTTTATCTAAACAAACAGTTCAAACAGTCAAACTATCTAAACAAACAGTTCAAACAGTCAAACTTTATCTAAACAAACAGTTCAAACAATCAAACTTCATCTGAACAGTTCAAACAGTCAAACTATCTAAACAAACAGTTCAAACAGTCAAACTTTATCTAAAACAGTTCAAACAGTCAAACTTTATCGAAACAAACAGTTCAAACAGTCAAACTTTATCTAAACAAAAAGGTTCAAACAATCAAACTTTATCGAAACAAACAGTTCAAACAGTCAAACTTTATCGAAACAAATAGTTCAAACAGTCAAACTTTATCTAAACAAACAGTTCAAACAGTCAAACTTTATCTAAACAAACAGTTCAAACAATCAAACTTCATCTAAACAGTTCAAACAGTCAAACTTTATCTAAACAAACAGTTCAAACAGTCAAACTTTATCTAAACCAACAGTTCAAACAATCAAACTTTATCGAAACAAACAGTTCAAACAGTCAAACTTTATCTAAACCAACAGTTCAAACAATCAAACTTTATCGAAACAAACAGTTCAAACAGTCAAACTTTATCTAAACAAACAGTTCAAATAGTCAAACTTTATCTAAACAAACAGTTCAAACAATCAAACTTCATCTAAACAGTTCAGTCAAACTTTATCTAAACCAACAGTTCAAACAATCAAACTTTATCGAAACAAACAGTTCAAACAGTCAAACTTTATCTAAACAAACAGTTCAAACAGTCAAACTTTATCGAAACAAACAGTTCAAACAGTCAAACTTCATCTAAACAAACAGTTCAAACAATCAAACTTTATCTAAACAAACAGTTCAAACAGTCAAACTTTATCTAAACAAACAGTTCAAACAATCAAACTTTATCTAAACAAACAGTTCAAACAGTCAAACTTCATCTAAACAAACAGTTCAAACAATCAAACTTTATTGAAACAAACAGTTCAAACAGTCAAACTTCATCTAAACAAACAGTTCAAACAGTCAAACTTTATCGAAACAAACAGTTCAAACAGTCAAACTTCATCTAAACAAACAGTTCAAACAATCAAACTTCATCTAAACAGTTCAAACAGTCAAACTTCATCTAAACAAACAGTTCAAACAGTCAAACTTTATCTAAACAAACAGTTCAAACAGTTTAACAGAGAGCAGCTCAGCCTCATTATTTCACAGCTCGTGTTCTTCTTAAACCTGCAGCCTGTTTCTGTTTTTATTGGCTCAGAGTCTCTAAATGTTCTGATCGATTTAACGATCAATTACAGATCAGACAACCAACAAGACGAGTCAGCTGGAGGACACAGTCTAAACTCAACCAATATGAATCAGAGTTTGTACACTCAATAGAACATTTAAGTCCAATCTGCTGGCCACTGTCCACACGTCCCACCATGCACACATCCCGCTGTCCACATGTAGGAAAGTACCTGTCCATCACTCTTTTCTTTCTACCATCTTACTGTCTGTGTTCCCATGTGTCTCATGTCTTTCTACTGTCCCCAGTTGAGTTGGACTTGCCCGACTGTCCTTGTCTGTCATCATATTGTCTCCATGTATGAACTTATTGACCGTCTGTGCATAGTTTTGGTTTTGTACTCTTCTTTGTTGGTTTGTAATGATTTCCATCCCTCAAATGTATCAGTCTTCCTGTAGTCCCCACATGTCGACAGACAGACAGACAAACAGTGTCCCAGCATGTCATGTTAGTTGAGACCCATACTCGGTCAGTTGAATGGAAAGACACATGGTCCTAAACATTATTTTCATGATGAATTAATTAACTGTTCAGCCTATAAAATGTTAAAAATTGTGAAAAATGTTCAGAATTTCCCAGAGCCCAAAGTGGCATCTTCAAATGTCTTCTTTTGTCCAACCAAAAGTTCAAAACACAACGACTCTTCATTTACTGACAGAAAAGACAAAGAAGCTGCTGCCAGACAATGATTCACTGAAGCCAGGCAAACATCAAACATCAACTCATTTTCTTTTCATCAACTAACTGATTAATATGACTGATTGGTGGGACCAATCACAGAGCTCTGAACCTGCTAACATAAGGCTAAGCTAACATTAGGGAGGAGGTACCGCTTGGCTGCTGGGAAACAAAAAACACTGTTCAGGTCAACAAATCCAAGACAAACACTGATCAGAAAACTGACAATATATTAATAGATCAATAATTGTTTGAACAATTCGTCAAACAGAAATACAGAGGCGTCTCCAAAGTGACGGAGTTTGTTCTCTGTTTTGTCTGAGTGAACTGAATCTGTTGGTTGAACACAATGAGACATCTGAGGACAGCACTGTGGACACCAAGACACTGAGATCAAACTGATCCAGCTGACAGAAAATGAATCAAGGAAATCGTCTAATATTTTTCACCCGTCACAAATAGATGAGTTTCTTTCACAGCAGCTTCAGTCAGCTGAGCAAATGTAAACGTCCTCAGAGACAGAGGGCAGAATCAGGATCAGTTCAGTTGATGTTTGTAGTTCCAGTTCAGAGGTCGCAGATTTAAACGTCCTGACGCACTGAACAAACAATAATCACCGTGTTTGTCTGAGTTTAGGTGATATTTACAGAGCAAGGAGCTGCAGCAGTTTCAGTTCAGGGGACACAGATTTAAACATCCCCAGAGACCAAAGACAGTAGATCAGTTCAGAGGGAGGATGAGGAGGATGTTTAAGGAGGACGAGCTCTGTGTTTTGTTTGAAGGATTAACTCGGTGAAGCTTTCAAATGTAAATGTGCTGTGAAGAGAAACAACAGTGTAGAGACGGAGAGAAGAAAAGACGGACAGACGATGAATGAATAAAGAGATGAAACATCAGAAATGATTCTACTCTCCAGGATTTATCCTCATCTGTTTCTCCTTTACACTCAAACAGTGTGTGTTTTTATTTAAAGACGACTGAACAGACAGTGTCGTCTCCGATTAATGAACAACTTCACTCTTTATATCCTTTATTTCAGCAGGTAAAAGCTTTCCTTGAGATTAAAAATCTCTTTTTCAAGACTGACCTGGCCCAGTTACAACAATACAAACAGACAAATACAACTGTCACACAACAAATCACAGCAGAAACCACAGCATCCAATTAATATGGAATACAAAGTCAAGGACAAAACAATTAAGAAGCAGGAACAATTTCTAAAATGAGCAGTCACATTGACCAGGGGAGCTATTTTGTCGATCCTTTGCAATTGACTTGAATTCTCCCACAGAGATCAGCTGTAAATTATTCCAGGACAAAGCAGCAGAATATTTAAAAGCCTTTTTAAAAGCATAGTTCTGTCCTCACTCTCGGGAACAGCATCTGCAGAATATTATGAGAGCAAAGGTTGTATTGATTTTGGTTTCTACACATGTATGTAGACAGATAAGGAACCAGGCCAAGAACAGATTTATGTATACAGACTGTGGACACACAGAGATGGACATGGTGTATGTGATGTCCACAGTGAGTAATAAAACAGTGTCTAACTTCTCCAGGCACTGGTCAGGTCCATTCATAAAATGCAAATCACCTTAATCCAGCAGAGGTAAAAAAGTTGCTGATATCAACTGTTTCCTTGCCTGGAAGGAGAAACTGGATTTGTTCCTAAAAATAAAATCCCAATTTACCCTTCAGCTTGGAGACGAGTAGGGTTGGCATCGAGTATCGAGTATCATTTGGAACCGGGACTAACTTTCCGATTCTCCCAGAATCGTTCAAATTTTTAAATTTCGATTCCTAGTTTCGATACCCAGTCCACTGACCAGAAGAAGCTGCCGAACACCAACAAAGAAGAATCCGCCGTTACCGCGCAACCATGGTGCAGCGGCGGTCTAAAGTGTGGCTTCACTTTAATAAAAATAACGACAAGTCGGCTCAGTGCAACACTTGTAAAAAGATTATATCATGCACAGGAGGGTGCACGACAAACATGATCAAACACCTCCGGGTTCATGGTGTACAAATAACAGAGTGCCCCGTCTTTGACGCGCTGCGCCAGCCTTCCTCCGTTGCCTCTTCCTCCGCTGCCTCTTCCTCTGGCTCCGGCTCCGACCCTCAGCCTAGCACCGCACTCCAGTCCAAATCCAGTAAGTAAAACAATAAAATACGTCTTATGTCAACACTGAGGCAGCTAACAAGTTATACTCGACCTAAAACGGTGGGTCAACTCAAATGCAAATACCCAGCTAACGTTAACCCATGTATTTTTTCACAGACAAACGACCTGAGATTTCTAACCTTAGCCAGGCAGTTGGCAAGACTCCGCGATGTGCTACGCCTACTCCGTTCACCATAGCAGCCAAGGGAAAGATGTCGGTGCAACAAGTAGAAGAGTGCCACAGAAAGGTTACCGCATATATTGTGAAAAAACTGCATCCCTTTTCAGATGTGGAACGCTCACGCATACTGCCTGAGAAGGCAGATATGATCATTTTCCTCAACAAGAACTGTTTCTGATTTTATACTGTACCTGCTGCTAATCTGGACTGGGCTGTACAAGTTGTTCCTTATTGTTTGTTTGATATTCTGCACCAGGTTAGCCCATCAGTGGGAGCACAGTAACATGTTTAAGTACCTGCAGCATCAGACACTCAGGATATGTGTAAATGTGTTTTCATGAGGTTTTCAAAAATAAAGCTCTCTTGTGAAAAGTGTACCCCTGTGAAAAGAAAACTTATAATATTTATATTCAAGTTCATAGACTTGATATTTATATACTAGTTGAAAACAGCCCTGTGAGAAATTCATAGTAAAGTTCATAAAAAGTAAAAAGTTCATAGAATTAAAATTTATGGAGAAGTTCAGACTATTTGATCCAGAAAGACCTCTGGTTAGCTAGCTCATTTAAAACATGTACACTTTTTTGACCCTGCCTCTTAAAAGAATCGGAATCGAGAATTGTTAGGAACTGGAATCGAAACGAGAAATCGGAATCGGAACCCGGAACCGGAATCGTTCAAATTCAAACGATGCCCAACCCTAGAGACAAGGTTGACTGTTTGTGTTGAGATGAACTCACACTGAGACTGAGACAATCTGATGAGTCAAACTGATGTGAAGCGTCTCTGCTGAGTCAAAGCAACAGATTCATCTGAAGATAAACTGAACTCATCAGACTGCTGAATATTTATAAAATAATGGTTACTTAAATGGAAGTATGACCTATAACGGAGGATGTGGGATGTAGGATGAACAAAGGACAATGTAGGACATAAGACAAAGAATTTAATTTGGATAGAAAATGTATTATGTAATTTACAGGAAACTGAAGCAAATTTTGTAGGATATGACTTTTGATGTAGTTTGTTTTAGATGTAGGATGTACAACCCAAGTTCCAAAAAAGTTAGAAATAAAAGCAGAACGCAATGATTTGCAAATCCTTTTGGGGCTACAGTACATTCAGCTGAATCCAGCACAAAGACAAGATATTTGTCTTCAAAGTGAGACAGCAGCATGTTTACCACTGAGACACATCAGCTTTTCTTTTAACAACACTCAGGCAGCATTTGTGAACTGTTGAAGTTTTGGACGTGGGATGTAGTTTGTAGGATGTATTTTGATGGATTAAGGAGGCAGTTTGTTGGACGTAATTTAATGGCAGTGAGACGTAGTTTTTTGGATGTGTGTTTAGACACAGGATATAAAGTGCAAAATGAGACTCACCTGGCTGCACAGAGACAGTTGGAAAATGTTTCCATCACTGCCTCCACAGAACAGGAAGTACTCGCAGGGGTCAAAGGTCACAGACATGATCTCCACGTCAAAGAGGACAGACAAAAGCAGCTCACCCGAGGACAGCTCCCACACCTGGACAGAGAGGCAGACAGTTTAGGTTCTCTGTCAAACAGCATCAAAATCTTGTCAGCTTGTTCGTGTCTTTCAGACAGAAAGACAGAGAGGTAGAGAGAGGTGTAGTGATAATGACAGGAAGTGATGTCGTCTCTGTTGCCAGCTGACCCCCCCCCAGTGTAATAGAGCTGCTGGCTCTGCAGAAACACCTCTGTGTTCCAGACTCCACTTAAAAACCTGATAATTTAAAGTGAGCAGCAGCAGCGGCGACGCCTCGGCTCGTGTTCAACACCTCCTCACCATCCATCGTTATGATGTCACAGCATGCTGACGTGTCATTACTGAGACTCCGCCTCCTGTGATTTATGTCCGAGGGGATTTTACCAAAATTAAAACCGGATCTGAAGACGACCGGAGGAGACGCTCTGTGGTTAAAGATATTAATCATTCTGATTGGAGGTGATCAGTGATGTCACACCATCTGATTGGTTAAAAACACAGTGCTGCTTCAAAAGGCAACACTACGCATGAAAATATAAACAGTTTGTTTTTTTTTCATGAACTTAAATAAAAGATGGAGTCGACCAACATCCCCAATCAACTGACCACTTGATCAACCACCTGATCAATAACCTGATCACCACATATATGAAGCCGCTGACTCGCGTGTAACATCTTTAATCTTATAAAAGCTCAAACTGGTATCAATGAATCTGATGTATTGATGAATGTGATGGTGATCTGTGTTCTCATTCACGTTCCTGGGGAACCACAGAACTTTGCTTTAGAACATTACCTGATCCAGTTTATCCAGTAACAGATTACTGAGTGTGTTTATTTGTGACTTTATCAAACACATTCATGCACACACAGAAACAGCATCCATGTTACAAGAGCATGTATTTCGATAAAAATTGATTGGCTCATAAAATCATCAATCAGTTTAGAATTAAAATTCCTTTTATAACTTTAGATCAGCAAAGTCTGTAGATGATGCTGACTCATTTTCAGGATGATTTGCTCAACGGTCTAAGACGTGTTTGCAAGACGCTAAAGGTCATAAAAGTTGATATTTTAAAAGCAGAAGACTAATTGAGATAAGATTCAGATGAAGAATTAAAAAGGTGAAAGACTTTTGAGTCCACGTCGTAGCCATCAGCTGTCACTACTACAGGAGGTTATTAAAATTCATCCCTGCCCCACACCCCCCTCGCCGTCACAGACACAACCTCCACTCCCGAGACAATGTCCGCCATCTCCTCCTTTTCATTTGGTGATGACGAAATTCCAAGATGGTGCCTGCAGTTGAACGAGGAAAGGCTGTGGCCATCCTGCCAGAGAGAGAGTGTTTTTGGCGTCTGTCTCTTTTTAGCTTGTTAAAGTCCACGTTTCGCTTGTGTGGCCGTCCCGCTGGAACCCCTGGCCATTAATCCCTGGAGTTGGCAACCAGTGGATCATATTGTCTTCAAGCTGCAACAGCCACCCGAGAACGACCCCCCGACTGACTTGACGGAGACTTGGAGTGGACATGACTGGACTGAACTCATGGTGAGGCAACTCCAGTAAATCTGTGAATTTATTTTTTGTTTTCTCTGTTTTGCTTTCTTCTTCTTCTTTGGAAATGAAATGAACTGTCTTCTTTTTGAATCAAGTTGAATTGTTTTATTTTTGCTTTGAACTGAACTTGAACTGAAGTGACAGGAAGTGACTTTGTTTTGGGATTTTTTTTGCTTGAAAATACAGACTGGATTTGGGGCTTTCTGGAAGGGACTGATTACTCTGATTTCTCTGTTGCTGTTTTTTGTTGTCTATGATTCTCTTCAATACACGTATTAGACTAAACTCTCTCTGCAGCAGTGTTGTGTTGTTTGTGGCATTGTTTGCTTTTGGTCGTGTGTTCTTATGGGTTTAAAAAGTTTTTGTTTTTACATGCTCTGATTTTGAACCTTTGTGTGTGGTGGACAAACTAAATAAAATACTGACTCACACACTGACTAAGTATTGTTATGCACTGACCGAACTGGCACCCTATGCATTCGCAGTCAGACAGTTACAATGTCAAGCCCTTTAAGATAATTGCAAAAACATAAACTTCATAGTTACAGCACCACCTTGAGATCAATGAGTGTATTTACAACCCATCTGCCAATTAAGGTGAGTTTTTGTCCTGTGGTTTCTGCTGCACAAATGCTTTTAGTGAAGAAAAATAATAAGAAGAAAGAAAGAATAATCTGAACAAAAACAGTAGGGGTCAGTAGGGAGCGATGCTGCTTGGACTCTCAACAACAACAATAATGATAATGATAATAATAATAATAATAATAATGATACACTTAACATTCCATTACTATGGTGGTGACTACAGACAGAGAGAGCCTGCTACATCAACACCATTCGACCACTAAAGTTGAAGTGCATTTTAAAAATAATTTAACCCTAATCCCACTTTTTTTTCTTTTATGCTGATCAAAAAAAAAAAAGATCTGATCCATGACTCAAAATGTGATACAATCCAAACTGAGTTTTTTTTTTTTTTTTTTTTTTTTTTTATTTATTTACACATTCTTGAAGAAAAATTCAAATATAAAAAGCAACAAATACATCACATGTGCAGGTGAGGTAGAAACCCATTACGGGCTTATCTAAAAACCCCACCTAGGAAAATTAAAATAAAATTAAAATAATAACAGTAATAATACTAACAATACAGTGTGAAGCAAACAAAAATATTTTCTACCTAATTAAAATTATATTCAAACATTGAGAAAAACATAAAATCACAAAACAGCACACATGTTGAAAACATAAATCAGTCAAGCTTCTACAATACCAAATCTCTTTGACATCAAAGCTTCCTTGAGTTTCATTTTATATCTATATAGAGACAAAGAATCGGTTAATAAGTGCAAATTTGTATTCCATAATTGGACTCCACGGTATCTTAATGAAAACTGTCCTCGAGATGTATGATACATTGGTAGGTACAAGTTATTGATTTGTCTGGTTGAATAATATTTGACTTGAGAATTACAAATGAAAAATGTTTGAAAACTTTGTGGCAAGTCTGTACCCATGTACTTCAATTTAAAAATAAATGTACATATTTGAAGAATATTTAAATCAAAAATAGCCAGTACATTACATTTCAAAAAAAGTGGAGCGGTTGGGGCACATGACTTGGAAAAAGTAGCCATTCTGACAAAACGCTTTTGCAGCAGAAAAATTTTATGAAGATATGTGGGGAAAGTACTGGCCCATACAATATTACAGTAGGTGAGATATGGATATACCAGACTATAGTATAATGTTAAAAAACAAGATGAATGTACTAAAGCACTAATTTTTCTAATAATCCCCAGAGATTTTGTGACCTTGTTGCAAACAAAACTAATATGCTCTTTCCAAGTAAGTTTCTCATCAATTAATATCCCTAGGAATCTTGTTGATGAAACTTTAATCATTTCTTCACCATCAATATGCACTTTCACTGAATCCAAATTATAATTCATTTTCCCTGCAAATATCATAAAATGAGATTTTTTTTACATTTAATGCCAATCTATTAGTTTGAAACCATTTTGAAAATGCATAAAGGCCATTGTTTACTTCATTCATAAGTGCAGAAAAATTTCTATTGGAAATAAGTAAATTGGTATCATCTGCAAATAATATTGGACATAAAGTGTTTGATACTGCTGCAAGATCATTAATGTATATAAGAAACAATAATGGCCCTAAAATGGAACCTTGTGGTACCCCACATTGTATCGTATGCCTCTCAGACTCTATACCATTTATACTGACATATTGCAGTCTATTATGTAGATAATTACTGAGCCACTTCAGAACATGGTCATGAAATCCATATCTATGCATTTTTGTAAGTAAAATGTCATGATTGACAGCATCAAATGCTTTTGAAAGATCCAGAAAAATGCCACATGCAAACTCTTTCTTCTCTAAAGCAGTATAAATCTTGTCAACTAGGTGTAAGAGGGCCATATGGGCAGAATGATTTTTGCGGAATCCATATTGGTGTTCATACAGTATTTTATATGTGTTTAAGTGTTTAAGAATGCGTTTTATATACCAGTTTTTCTAAAATTTTGGAAAAGCATGGAAGAACTGAAATGGGACGATAATTTGTAAAAAACCCAGGATCGCCTGACTTAAAAATTGGAATAACCTTTGCAATCTTGAGATCAGAGGGAATAACACCAGTTTCCATGGATACCGCAAAAATATGTAATAATGGTTTCAGAATTAATTCTTTTACCTCTTTAACAAGGGATGCAGTAATTCCGTCATGACCTGCGGCAGAATTATTTAACTCTATTATAATATCATTTATCTCTTTGTTATCAGGAGGTTCAAAATGGCAAACTGATGGAAAACAACCTCTTATATAATCAGTTGGACTTTCGTTTGTATTACCAATCTTCTCAGAAATAGAGACTCCCACATTTACAAAAAACTCATTGAATTTGCAAGCAATATCAAAGGGATTTGTAATGGATGTTTTCCCATGAGAAAAACTAGGAGGAAAATTTGTGGATGTTTTTTTCTTTTGTAATAATTGATTTATAATTTTCCATGTGGCCTTGATATTACTTGCAGAATTCTTAAATTGATCACTGAAAAAACTCTTTTTTTGCCATTCTAAGAAGATGATTATATTTATTTTTATATAGCTTATAATTTGCTAGATTAAGGGGTGTAGGACATAAAATATATTTTTTATAAAGTTTGTTTTTTTATTTGGCTGATTTTTTCAAACCAGTAGTAAACCAACCATTGTTATTATCTTTGTCTTTGTCCAGTCTTTTACAAGAAGTTACTAATGGAAAACTTTTAAAGAATGCAGAATTAAATGATTTCATGAATAAGTTGTAGGCTAAATTTGCATCATTCTCCATATATACATCTTCAAAAGATATCTTCTCCAACATATCCTTAAATTTACGTTTGTTACTTACATTAAATTTTCTATACGTTTCTGTAACAACTTGATTTTCAGTTTTAGTTCCACCAATCATAGTAAGTTGGAAGACTGGAAAATGATCAGAAATATCTGTATATAATATTCCTGAATTTGTCATATTTTGAATGGAATTTGTCAATATATTATCAATTAAGGATGCAGATTTATTTGTCACTCTTGTTGGTTTACTAATGGTTGGATAGAAATAATTTGCATATAAATTATTCAGAAAATCTTCTGTAGGAGAATGATTTTCAGCCCTAAAAAGGTTGATGTTAAAGTCTCCAAGAATATAACATGCTTTCCCCTCCTTATTTATTTGCTCCAAAGTATTGTTCAAACTATCATTAAAACTATTTATGTCTGTGTCTGGAGGTCTATATATACCACCTACAATCACATTTTTCCCATTGTTGTAGCATGAAATTTCAATAAACACAGATTCTATATCAATTTTATCAGATTTAAGGGAAAGATCAGGTCTATTCTCAAAGTGATGTTTTTTATGTATAAAAACTACAACACCACCTCCAATTTTATGTTCCCTAACAGCATGAATAGAATTATACGATAATATTCCATATAAATCCTTAGTTTCCTCAGTAAGCCATGTTTCTGTTAAAGCAACTACTGAAAAGTCATGTTCTAAGAGTGATAAATAGTGCACAATCTGGTCATAGTTTTTTGGTAAGCTACGAGCATTAAGATGCAGTAATGAAAAAATATTCGACTTTGTTGAAAGTGATTTAATATACGACTTAAACTGACTTTCTCTATAGTAGTGACATTGACCTAGATTAGAGTGTGTTGAGAAAAAATTTATATCAGGATCAAAATTTGAATCATGACAAGTTTCATTTTTATGATTTAAATCAAATGGATTAAACAACATATTATCAACGTCTATGATTTTTGAGTCATGTCTGTCTAGCAGGTAGGAGGCAAAATCATCATCCTCAAGTGTATGAAAAGGAAATAGAATCACGCAGTCTTTACAGATCCAAGATGCCCATATGCCAGTTGTCTTTTTAGATACAGGCTACATTTGATATGAAACCCATTTTTGCAAAGTGCACAGTAAATGCTCAAATTCATATGTTTTTGACACTGTGAACACTGTTCATGTTTAGTCATATGATATTAAAAGTAAACAAAAAAACCAAAAACAGTACCATTATACCAATCAGCCATCTAAGGCTGGACACCTTATGTCGTCATCTCATTTCTTCTTGGCTTGTGGGATGGTGAGTGCACGATTAGCTTGTCATATTTTAGGTAGGCTATGTCACCTCTCTCTCGTGCAGCTTTCATCTCTGGTAGAAGTTCTCTCCTCTTCTGTCGAACAGTATCAGAGAAGTCCTCATTTATGTAGATGTTAGACCCTTTAAGGGTTTTTTGCTTTGGCCAGAATAGAAAGTTTGTCCTTATGCCTTAGGAGCTTCACTGTAATTGGTCGGGGTTTATTACCAGTTGAGGCAGGTTTTTCCTGAACGATGAGCATGTTCAATTTCAATCTGACGGTGATCTATCTTCATCTTCTCTGAAAGAAGGCTCCTGATTTTATTTTCAGTCTCAGACCATTTTTCATTAGGAGATTCATCAAGGCCATCTATGATGATGTTGTTTCGTCTTGTATGATTCTCAATATAATCCATTTTGGTAGATACATTGAGAGCAGTCCCCTGCAGTGAAGTGAGGTCAGCCTTAAAGGACTGAAGATGTTCAGATGTTCGGGCCTGTGCTTGTTTTAGCCCATCCACCTCATCCTGAGTAAATTGAAGGCTTGTTTTTAAATCCTGCACTTCTCTTGTCAAACCATCCAGTCGCTTGTTTGACGAATCCAGAATCATCTGGACAAAGTCTTTGAAGCGATTTTCTTGTTGGCACATCAGGTCTTTGTAAAATGTCTTTTGTTGTTCCAGAAGTTCATGCACCACCATGAGTGAAACATAATCTTCATCTGGTTGTTTTTTTCGGAGGCATCCCCTTTTCTCAGCTGGTTAGTTTCAGTGTTTAGTGTGTAGTTGTTGCAGTAATTCACACTGTTTACCATCAAGATGTGGAGATTCTTGATTTCCAGCTGAATGTGTTTGGCTTGAGGCCTACAAGGCCTGAAGGCCTGAAGTCAGGAGAATCCAAACTGTTTGAATCATGCACCAACAGGCAGATTTGGTTCCTCAGTTTTGTTGAGAAGAATATTGAGAAGAATATTGTACCCTCCTTTTGTCAAGATGAAGAATTGGATTTGGATTGCAGAGATTTTAGGTGGATACATACGCTGCTTGCTGCTGCTGCTGCTTCCTGCTCTGCTGCTTCTCCTTCTCCTACTTTGTTACACCCCTCGCTCCAGTACAAGTTGGGAAAAAACTTTTGTGGTGAGAACAGCACATTACACTGTGTTTTGCGCATACAAATACCATAGGAGTGTCCACAGTTGGACAAACTGTGTGTACGACTGATTTAATGAGACATAGGGAGCAGCTATCTTGGATTTTGAGGTTGGGGTTGGTGAGATGTCTTGGAAACCCAACTTAACCCTTGAGGCCCCCTTAAAAAAACTCAAACTTTTTTTCCCTTAGGTCCTAAAACGGTCCCCTCTCATAAAAGTGTAATAAAAATCTAATGTATCAAATCTTTACAACAACCCTAACCCCTAACCCTAAATCTTTACAACAACTTCAGACCTAACCCTAACCCTAATTTTTTCAGTGGGAAAAACACAAAATATGCAATATTTTCCAGAAATGAGGTGCAAAGTGGAGTATTTGGGATGAGGTTATTACAGCCTTGACTAGGTCAATAATTGATAACAACATTGATTTTGATGCATTATTATTTTCTCAGATGAATCCTCACTGCTGGTAACATCCTCCTCAGTAACATGCTGCTCAGTAACACGCTGCCCACTCTCTTCAGAGGGCTGCAAGACTGCAGCAAGAGCCTCCTCTAGTTTCAGGCTTCTCTTCATGGCTGTCTGCTGGAGAAATGACCAGCCAGACAAGGCTGCAAAATATTCTCGCAGACTTCAAACATGCACCTGCATAAACATGCATTTGACCAAATGTTTATTTTTCAACATAGTCTCCCCTGCAGTCCACACATTTCTTCCATCGGTGTTGCAGTGCTTGGATTCCTGTGGTACAGACCCTTTTACAGCTGACGTCATCGAAGAGCTGCACGCACATTTTGGCAACAAGTATCTTCTCCTCCAGTCATCCAGACCAGTTATCAAGCTGCAAAGGTTGAATTAAACATTTTACCAGCACCAAAACATTTGTTTATTGAGTATATGATACTTCAGAATTGATATTCCAGTGGTCGATATAAGTTGCTTAAACTTCCGAAAAACTGTGACTGTTTCAGAGCAACTGGTGGCGTCTGTGGCTGCAAGTTATTAAACGTGTTGATTAGACTGAGAACACGATTAAAACTGCTCGTGTTTGCAGCGGCCCATTGACAAGCTGTTGTGGTCCGCCGTACTTCTGTTACCAAGATGCGCGCGCAGCTTTCTCATTATGTACAAACTGTAAAAGGGTCTATAAAAGCTCTCATCCTGATGCTCAAAAAATCATCATCAGTCCGATAGTGCTTCCCCGCCAAGTGTTTTTTCATGTTGGGGAACAGAAAATAGTCAGATGGTGTCAAATCAGGAGAATATGGAGGGTGATCAACCAGTTCAAAACCACAGTCACGTGCAGCAGCCATTGCAACCACAGACTTGTGTGCAGGAGCATTGTCCTGGTGAAACAAGACCCCCTTCGTCAGTTTTCCAGGCTGTTTTGACTTGATTGCCTTTCGCAGCTGCCTCTGCAAGTTGGCATAATATTCTCCATTGATAGTTTGGCCTTTCTGAAGTTAGTCAATGAACACAATGCCCTTTGCATCCCAGAAGACAGAGGCCATCACCTTCCCTGCCGATGACACCACCTTGGCCTTCTTTGGAGGGGGAGAAGAGGGGTGTTTCCACTGCATGGACTGCCGTTTGGTCTCTGGCTCGAAGTGGTGGACCTAACATTTATCTTGGGTGAGGAAACGTTCCAGAAAACCAACTGGATCTGCTTCAAACAGTGCCAAGTTTGCCTGTGACAGGACCAGCCTGGTGTGCTTTTGATCAGGCGTCAAAAGCCATGGCGCCCACCGAGCGGAAACCTTTGACATGCCAAGTTCGTTGTGCGGAATGTTCTCTACTTGTTCACAGGAGATGCCTGCAGCATTAACTATCTGATGAACAGTTAAACGTGTGTCATCCATCACCATGTGGTGAACACAGTCAATGTTTTCTTGGGTGGTGGCTGTGGCAGGACGTCCACATCTTGGGTCATCTTCAAGGCTCTGCCTACCCCTCTTGAATTCAGCTGCACACTTTTGCACAGTTGATAAAGCTGGAGCATCACCCCCTAATGTAGCAACCATGTCAGCATGAATGTCCTTGTGAGCTAAACCCTTTTTCTGCAGATATTTGATAACAGCACAGTGCCAAATTTTATCTATATTCATGAAATGTCTCTAGTACTTGCTTTTCAAAGTCCTGAATTACTTCTTCACTGTGGATTTATCCGGAAGGAAACAATGCAGTTAGTATCAGGAAAGGTTGAATTTAATGCACACCAAGTTTCATTGCTGTGGCATAACTCCTTCTTGGTCGACCTATTAACTTTTCAGCCTATCCTCATAAACAGAGCCCATTTGGCCTTTAATGATTCGAATTTCACTCACACACACACACACAAAATATATCCTCAACCACATTCACACCACTCGTTTACATCAGTCCCAACACACCAAGACCATTTTATGGTGTTCAGCTTTTTTACTGCCATGCATTTTGCAAGGTAAGAGAACAAGGCCTCCATTGAAACTTTATGTGATGAAGCTCTGCTGTCCCTGGTAGTTTAGGGGGTCATCACACCTAAAACCTGTTTTCCCTGTATTTTGAAGGTAGAGGCTTAGATTTATTAGGTATTCATGGGAAAAGCATTATAATATGTCAGGATTACAGTATATCAAAAATATGTGGTTATAATGGGAGTCAATGGGACCAAATCGGTCCCGAGGGTAAAGAGTGTAGGCATATATGCAAATCTCCTATTCTATAAACCTTGCAATAGAGGGGATCATGGAATTTAAAAAAATATAATAAAAAACAAATCCTGGCCAAGTTTCGTACAATTAGCCTTTAAACTGACCTAAGTATTGAGGAAAAAAATTGAAAAAGAAAAAAAAAAAAAGCAGAATGTACACGTTTGGGCCCCAAGGTACCTCCGGGGTTAAGGGAGCATTCCAGTTAAAACGCTCTACTGGAAACTTGAATGGAATGCATCAACAGCACTTGTTGTTGATCTTTTGTGGCCCGCCCATTTCCTGTTTCTCTTGTGCTGTCTGAAATGTATTTACAGTGGTCCAGAGAGGAGTTTTTAAAGAACGCCACTGGAAAGACTTTATGTAAACTTAATCAATTCCAAATCTGTTCTCAGATCAGCTGATTCCACTGAGTGTCTGTTAACTCTTCTTCATCATCATCATCATCATCAGTAGGACAGCTCTCAGTCTCTGAAAACTCTTCATCAGCAAAAGCTCGACTCTGACTCTGTTTGTGTCTTAAAGTGTCTCATTTGTCTCTGGTGTCACTTTCCTCCATTAAACCATCCGTCATCATCAGAGGGACTTTATCTATTGGAGGACACGACCTCCTCACCTGTCCCACCTGTCTGATTGTCATGACGACCGTCACTCTATCTCCGTTTCCACCCAGCAGCTTCGTAACGAGCTCATCCATCCACTGAATGAGGGCAAGGTCGGCCATGACGGTCTGAGCCCTCGCCGTTTATTTACTGTCAGACCTCCGTCATGCTCCAGCAGACATCATCATCATCATCCTCGTCATCAGAGAACATAAATCAAACTGTGACTGAAACCAGATTTGAATCAGGATCAAACAGCAGTGACCTGGATCCAGACTCTAAGTTTAACAAACGGTTTTTTATGAATGAGGACGTGAGCATGTGTCCCCGCAGGGCGACCGACTGGCCAAACAAACAGCAGACAAAAGAGACGAGAAGCGCCGACCAGTTCAGAGTCTCTGGGAGGATTAATTCACTTCTGTTTCATCACTACGATCTTTCATCCAGTCTTATTCTCTGACAGAAACACTCCAACCAAACCTCATTAAGAAAACGTCACATTCTGAGAGACTCTCTGGGTTTTAACAGACAGAACACTGAGCTGATGATCAGCTGAAACACAGAAACAACAAACCGAACCTCGTTAAGAAAACGTCACATTCTGAGATGACGAGCAGCTCGTTAGTGTCTGAAGATATATTTTTTTAGTTTTTCTGATCTCAAACCTCTAATAGCACATACAAGCTGCTGTCCCAGAATGCATCATGCTTTCGGGTGAGGTGTCACTCTGGGTGGAATCAGTATGACTGATCAACAAACATTAAGCGTAAATAAAGCTGCGTTCACGTCACATGGTGCATTCATGTGCAGATTGTCTGTGCAGACAATTGTTAATTTTGCTTTTAATCTGAAAGTCTGGCTCAATGCCTGTGGGTCATCTGTTATATTTTATTATTTGAGTTTGATAAAGTCAATAAACTGAACTTTATCTCACTTCAGTTTGTTTAACTGCATCAATAATCAATAACTGACTCAAGGTTTCTGTAGTGTTAAGAATAAACCACCTGTTTAAACTCTGTGCTGAATACTGTGACCCTGGCGTACCTACCTGCAGAGGGGTGAACTACAAAGTGAGATTAATGTGTTAGCGAGGTATGCTGAGTCTAAATCCAGGCTTTTCAGTGTCATGAAGGTGTCTCTCTTTTAACCTGTTAGATCACCATGGTAACTGATGCTGAACTCTCATAACCTGGTCTGGAGCAGGTTATGTTCTGAGTTTCAGATTAAATCGTTTGTAAAAAGCGCCGCTGTTTATCTAATTATTGTTCTAACGAGGTTGTTAATGATCGATACATTATAAACTGAGGGAAGACATTAAAAATGAAAAGTAGCTGAGCTGTATGTTCGTAACATCACCGAACGAATCCGTATAATGTAGAAATCTAACATAGTGTCACAGCAGCATGAACTGTAGCATCTTGTTGTCATGGTAACCTCTGTTTGGTGATGCAGAGTCATTTTTCCTGTTTGTTTCAGGTCATATTAACACTTTAAATAATCCACACAGTAAAATAATGATGAAGCAGCTACAGACACTTTGAATACTTTTGACTTATTGTCCGTGTTGCAGCTCAGAACACTGATTAGAAAATTCATCATCATTTATCAGAAAATCTTAAATCAGTTTCACTCATTTTACGTTGGTTTGGTCACAAACTTCAGTGATGTCCACGTCTCTGTCATCATGGGACAGTGTCAGACTGACAGCGTCATGTTTAAATCTGCTGTATGAAGTTTTATTGTTTAATGTGCAGTTTTCATGTTAGAAATAAACGGCAGCATTAAGATCACATTTAGTTGATCAGTCATTTTCTGACAGCATTCTTCTTCTCCTGCTTTATTTGCAGCATCCATGTTGCTTTTTGTCGTAATATATTTTGTATATTTTCCACAGCTCCTAATTATAACAACTTGATCAGTTTGACTGAAGTGTTCGGCTCGTGATCGCTTCACTTTGTGTAGAAGAAGAGTCACATGACGCAACAAATGCCCCTTTTTATGTGAGCGCGCACAGAGTCTGAAGAAGAAAGTCTGAATTAACAAAGACAGTTAATAACCACCGTCATGACACCTGTTATCGCTGACTGGAGGTTCAAGGTTTGTCAATCAGCTCATGCAAAGAAAGTCTGACTGTGTTGAGCTTCCTTCGTAGTACGGCCCTCTGGTGTATATTATTAGTATTACAATAGTATTAATAATGTACTATTGTACTATTGTACTCCTGCATATTCTGCTTTCTTCTTCTTTCTTCTTTCTTCTTCTTCCGAGGAAATCCTACTTCCCATGCGCGAGAAATGACCAAACTTTGCACAAAGGTCCAGTCCCATGCCAGATTGCCTCAGCTGCAAAAACAGGCCAATAGTCCTGATGGTGGCGCTACAGCAAGCCTCTAAAGTTCAAAATTTTGAAAATTCACAACAAATCAACTATATGTGCTACAGCTTTACAACTTTCACCAAAATGTAGCCCCAATACTGAAGAAACTTTTGTACATTTAAACCTATTGCAAATTATGAAGTCCATCACTCTGTTTTTTTTCAAAAACTGTAAAACTTATTAAACCTATCTCCTCCCACAATTTTTGCTCAATTGGCACCAAACTTGCTACAGAGCATCTTCAGACTGTCCTACACAAACCATCCACACAGATTTTTGATTTATCAAAAATTGAGCCTACAGTGCATCAAAATGTTTGACTGTAAACGGTATTATAAACATATACTTGCAAATTCTTGCTAAATACATTTTCAATGTTCATGAAAAAAATGACAAAATTTTGGAGTCATGGTAGATGATGTTTGGAAAATATCAGAATTTTATCTCAAAAACTGAATTTTTTACAGCATTTTGAATTTCACTTTCATGTGAACAATTGGAGTCAATGCAAAAATGGCATTTTTAAACATCAGTTTTTCACTTTTGGAGCCAATAAATCATTGTTAAAAACTAATGACCAACATCTCCATGCTGTCTAGATGATATTTGTGTATTTTGGGATTTTTGTCTCAATAACTGAATTTTTGACAGCCATTTGAAATCTGCCTTTACATGCTAACAGCTGCTGTCTTGCACACAGGTGACTGGCTTAGTCAATTTGTGAATCTACAAGTGGTGTTTCCATTTGCCAATTAGCTCAGTGAGATAGAGGATGGTTCTTCGTGTTGAAGGTTGTGAGTTCAAGCCTCAGCTTGTACAACATTTCCATATGAGAAATCTACCCAAACTTTTCACAAAGGTCCAGTCCCATGCCAGATGTCCTCAACTGGAAACACAAGACAATAGTCCTGATGGTGGCGCTACAGCAAGCCTGGCATGGATGGCTGCTGCCTGACACCCTGATCCTTGGCTTAGTCAATTTGTGAAGCCACACATGAACTGTCACTTGCCAATTAGCTCAGTGAGATAAAAGACGGACCTCAGTCTCAGAAGTTGTGAGTTCGAGCCTCAGCTAAGGCAGGACGGACTTTCTAATGTGAAAGTCTTATGTTCAGGCATCATGCTATGTGGATTAGAGACTACTAAGGTTAAAATACACTTTACACAAACAACACTTTTCCCTGTTATCCCTTGCCTAAAATTGCCTGGCCCCGACCAGTGCTGCGCAGCAGCTATAATTCATATTTATACCATGGTCTGGGTGAATACTCGATTCTGATTGGCTGCAGGGTATCCGTTAAAAAGTGTTGTAGGACACCTATAAAAAAGTTCCGGTCAAATAGCCTGATTGTTCTAAATTATTGCGCTGGCTCAAACGCTAGTTGGTAACCGTGGCAAGAGAAACTCAGAACATACGTTAACATACGTCATTTCACAGTTTATTTATCACAACGGCAAGACAGTAGACAAAACATGAGTGATTTTATAGTTTCCTTTAACCTATTTGGTGAATTTGATAATTTTGAAGATGCAGCAGAAGGGAAAGAGAGAAGAGAATATAAGAAGAAGGAGATGCGACACAAGGAGGTGACACCGGAGGAACTGAACAATCTAGAGGATGACAAGGACGAGGTAAACACAAAAAAAACACAAAATGGGCAGTTAAAACATTAAGAGACTTCCTGGCTCAGAAAAACATGGACATCAACTTCGAGAGCTACACTGCCACTACTCTCAATGACATTTTGCGACTGTTTTATGCGTCTGTCCAGTCGACTAAGGAAGGAGGAGAATACAGCGTTTCCAGTTTGTGGAGTTTGAGAGCCGGCATTAATCGCCACTTAAGAGACGTCAACATCATTAGAGACACTGTGTTCAAGAGCAGTAATGCGGTTTTTAAGGCGATACTGAAGCGTTACAGAAAGAGTGGAAAAGACACCAGCTTCCACCATCCTCGTATCCCTGAGTCGGACCTTGAGATAATCAGATGTTCATCTGCGCTGTCTCCCGATACGCCCCTCGGCCTCGTCAGAAAGGTGTGGTTTGACATCCAACTGTGTTTGGCTCGGCGTGGCAGGGAGGGGAACCGTGAGCTGACCATGACATCTTTCAGCATCCAGAGAGATGAGGATGGCGTTGAATACATCAGCCTAACGCATAATCCTGACACTAAAAATCATAAAGACCCAAACGACCCACACAAGCAAAACCTAAGAGGTTTTATGTTCGCAAGGCCCGGGAATCCCCTGTGCCCAGTAAAAAGTTTCAAGAAGTACATCTCTAAATGTCCCCCAGACGCAAAATCTTTTTATCTGCACCCGAAGCGCTCCATCACCATGGCATCTGATGTGTGGTACTCCAGGGAGCCGATGGGTGTCCACTACCTGGGAGACATGCTAAAAAAAATCAGTGAAGAGGTCTGTACAATTCTAATAATAATGTAGCCCTATGTATTATGCCTAACCCCTCTTCTGCCCTCATTAATAGCCTGTGTGTTTATTATTGTTTCTTTAAGGTGGGTCTGTCACGGATTTACACGAACCACAGCCTCTGGAGCACGGCTGTGGGTCGACTCTCAGACGCCGGGCTGGAGACATGCCAGATCATGTCTGTGACGGGGCATCGCTGTGAAAGCAGCCTGCAGGCTTATTGGGCTCCGTCAGTCCAGGAGAGACGAGAATGGAGCAACATTTTGTCGTCCCGCAACGTCCCAACCAGCAGTGGTCAGGGTCCACAAACATTAAATCTCCGTCCTTCAAATGCCACTATGATGGACATGCCAGTATCTCTATCAAATTTCACGATCAACGGCAATGTTGCATTTAATTTTAAATAGTTTGTCGCCTGTCTTTCTGTCTTGCTTACCTTACTTACTTACTTGCTTGATACAGAGTGAATGGTGGATAATATTTCTTGCTATGAAAACGATTTAGGAAACTATCTGTGGACTTTGATTCTTTGAAACAAAATTTCGCATCATCCTCTGGACACACACAAGCGGTAAGAGGTGCACTTGCCCTCTGAAATGATACTTTGTATCACTTAACATAACGTTAAGCAATCATCTCACTTCCCTCCACTGATTAGGCCTAATATAACAGCTGCGGCCGACCGAGCTGCAGGTTCTGTGGCCAGAGCCGGTTACCTTGGCAACGCATCACAACGAGAGATATTAAATAGTCCACTCAGCCGCTTCTTGTGAAAAACTTACGATTTTAACAGTAAAAAACAACATTAACGTATTAATAATTGATTTAATATTTATTTCTTTCGTAAGTGACCATGGTATAAGCGGGATAATGCCCTTCGAGGTGTCCATTATCAGAAATAAATGGACTTTGCGGAAGCAACCGGTTCACGCCTCCACGTCATCCATTCATTTCTGATAATGGACACCTCGAAGGGCATTATCCCTTACTTAACCTGTATTATATGTATATAATATTTATTATATACAGTCGAGTCGAGGTGAAGTGAAAAGAAACAGGCTGAAAGTTTCAGGATTAATATTTTGTTAATGATCTGATAAATGTTTCTGTCCTCAGATTAAATGTTTTATCAGAGGACAGCACGTGTGTGTGTTTGTTTACAGTAAACATAAACGTCACTGCTGATCAAACAGATATGAGGAGTCAAAACATTTTAAAAATGTCAAGCTTTTATTGTGAAGGTACATTAAGTTCCGTATCTGCTGTGTGTGTGTTTATTAATGATTTCTTCCAGTTTCCTGTTTATACTGAGCAATAAGGTTTTCAGAGAGGCCACACTCCCTGGTGGATGTTCTCAACTTGTGGTCTGTGGCCCACTGCTGGGCCTCAGAGCACCATCTAGAGGTCCTCAGGGGCAGATAACAAATAAGTATGATTTTGGTATTTTACGGAGCTTGTTTTTAATATTTATGTGTTAACTAATTCATATCAATAAAAAAAAATATATAAAGAATTAAAGCTGCAAGCAGCGTTGAACGGGCCCACGCAACTCAAGGGGGCTGGCAACTCGGGGCGCTGGTGACCGCAGACCGCTGATTGTCATTTGGGTGTGTTCAGGTGTGTGACTTTTATCATACTTGTGAAGTTTGGTGCAGATCAGACCATTTATACCAAAGTTATAGCATTTTCCTGTTTCATAGCGAGTCAACAAAATTGACCACAAAATTCAAAATGGCCGACTTCCTGTTGTGTACCATGTGTGTACCAATTTTCGTGCATATCGGTGAGACGTCCTATGGCGGCTACTGTTAAGAGAGGGCGTGGCCAAGCCATTTAGCCACGCCCATCGACGAAATTCATATCACATGTTCAGGTTTGGACTGTCAATAAACATGTGAAGTTTCATGCAGATCTGACCAAGTATACAGAAGTTACGGCCACTTCCTGTGTTTTGGCTAAACATCAACCTTCGCCGCGCTCTCAGGGAAACGCCGTTTGACGTGGCCTCAAGATCTTCACAATATAGCATTACCATTGTCTGAAGGCCTGTCTGAGTAGATTTGAGTTGGATATGGTCAACACGCTTGGAGTAGCACGTCAAACTCTAAAACATGTCATTTCCTGTCGCCAGCAGGGGGCGCTATGACTATCACAGAATATTGTCATGTAGCTGTCTTCAGGGTAGGACTATGATTAAACACGTGAAGTTTCATGCAGATATGACCAAGTACACTGAAGTTAAGGCCATTTCCTGTGTTTTGGCTAAACATCAACCTTCGCCGCGCTCTCAGGGAAACGCCGTTTGACGTGGCCTCAAGATCTTCACAATATAGCATTACCATCATCTGAAGGCCTGTCTGAGTAGATTTGAGTTGGATATGGTCAACACGCCTGGAGCAGCACGTCAAACTCTAAAACATGTCATTTCCTGTCGCCAGCAGGAGGCGGTATGACTATAATGGAATATTGTCATGTAGCTGTCTTCAGGGTAGGACTATGATTAAACATGTGAAGTTTGGTGCAGATCAGACCATTTATGCAAAAGTTATAGCAATTTTGTGTTTCATGGCGAGACATCAAAATTCTCCGCCACCTCACGGCCACACCCTTCAACTTGAGCAAAATCTTTTAATAACTTTTGATCACAACATAGTCTAGTTTGTACGCCGCAATTTTGAAGCCGTTCTGATTAATCCTGTAGGACGAGTTCGTTAAAATGCAACGCGTGCGAAACGCCAAAATTGACCACGAAATTCAAAATGGCCGACTTCCTGTTGGCTTGAGCCTATAGGTCCAAGAGACTTTTTTGTGCATCTGGGAGTGATACATATGCGTACCGATTTTCGTGTGCCTCGGTGAAATGTGGCGCGGGGGCTGCAGTTTAAAGGGAGTGGCCAAGGCGTTTGGCCGCGCCCACTGACGAAACTCATATCACATGTTCGGGTCGGTACCTGTAACCAACGTATGAAATGACATGCTGATGCGAAGTTGTACACAAAAGTTAATGCCAAAAACGTTGTTTTTCTGAAATGTCGACCTTCGCCGCGCTCTCAGGGCGACGCCCTTTGATGAAACGTCACAACCTTCACAACCTAGCATTACCAAGTTGTTTCGCACTAACACACCAGATTTGAGTGAGATACGGTCAACGTGCTCGCAGCAGCACCTCAAAGTCTAAAAAATGTCGCCAGCAGGGGGCGCTGTGACAAGCACAAACTATTGTCATGTAATTGTGTTCAGGGCGGGACTATTATGAAACACAGTAAGTTTGGTGCAGATCCGACCATGTATCCCAAAATAATAGCCATTTCCTGTTTTATGGCGAATCATCAAAATTCGCCGCCACATAAAACTCACACCCTTCAACATGAGTAAAATCTTTTAATAACTTTTAATCACAAAGTAGTCTAGTTGGTACACAGCAATTTTGAAGCCGATCCGATACATCGTGTAGGAGGAGTTCGTTAAAATACGACACGTGCAAAACGCCAAAAATGACCACAAATTCCAATATGGCCGACTTCCTGTTGGGTTAGGCCTATGGCCCCAAAAGACTTTTTTGTGCATCTCGGTATGATCTATATGTGTACCGATTTTCGTGCATGTTGGCTCGTCTTTAGATGGCGCTATTGAGCCAATTCACCCGGCCCAGCACCGAGAACCATCAAACACTTAAATTTTCGCTGCAACTGATGCGCATGCCAAATTTGGTGAGTTTTTGAATATGATAAAGCCCCCAAAAAAGCGATTCATTATTTCGATAGAAATAATAATAATCTTTGTGATTTCAATAGGGTCCTCACACCGAGGTCGGTGCTCGGGCCCTAATTAAAATACAACATTTAAATGACCCTTTACATTTGAATATCAGTCGTCTCAACACACCATCATCCGGTAAAGACAAACAAGGTTTGTTGGCTCGCTAACAGACGCAGTGACACACAGATGATCAGTAAAGAGTGAAACAACCTGCAGCTCGGAGCTGCACAGTGTGACGACACAAAAACATTAAATCTGGATTCATGACAGCAGCAGTGATGCTGATTATTATTAATCTCATAATTGATGGACCTTGTCACGACTGTTGAACAGGTGTTATTGCCTCAGTCTTACCTTCACAGTTTGGTCTAAGGATGATGTGGCCACTCTGGCCTGAGCTCCCATCAGGCCACAGTGCAGATCTGTGATTGGTAGAGAGTGACGAGACAGGACGTGACGTGGCTCAGGGGTGTGGCCTAAATCCAGCTGGATCACACTGAAACACACACACACACACGCACACGCACACACGTTTATGTAGCTGAGTCCAGGTGTGTTCTGAAGAAGAAAGTCTGAGTTCACAGTTAATGACCACCGTCATGACACCTGTTATTATCTCTGACTGGAGTTTTAGGATTTAATTCAGCCCTCTGATATCACGACAGTGGTTATTAACTGTTTTTGTTAACTTTTCTTCACACTCTGTGCGGGCTCACATAAAAAGTGCCGTTTGCTGCGTCATGTGACTCTTCTTCTGCACAGTGAGGCGATCACGAGCCGCCAGGTTCAGTCAAGATGAACAAGCTGTTATAATGAAGAGCTATAAAACATACTGAGGCAAAAAGAAACACTGCTGCTGTAAATAAATCAGGAGAAGAAGAATGACATCAGATGGACTGAATGTGATCTTAATGCTGCTGTTTATTTCTAACATGACAATTGAACATCAGGCTTGTGCCGACTGGCCATCCGATCGTATATCGGCGATTGAAGGGATGAACAACGATCGTTTTTTTCCCTTGGCGATACTACCAGAGGTTGTGGTGAATGCACAGTTAAGAGAGAGGGAGAGACAGACAGGCAGAGAGACAGAGAGAGACAGACAGACAGATAGGCAGAGAGACAGAGAAAGAGAGACAGAGGGAGAATGTGTGTGTGTGCGTGCATATGACGGTGGAGCTTACTGCGGCTATAATTAATTGATTAACAAGAACAAAGCACCATGAATTCAAACACTTCTGACCCTTAGTGCAGTTAGGAGAGTAACTTGTGTCTCTACCATCTAAGACACACAACACGATGTCTGCCACCAGTTTGTTCAAAATATTAAATGATGAGTATGCAAAGTGTGCGCTGCGCTGTCTAAAGGAGGATCAAACGCACCCAACTGAGGTTCAAGGAGAACTTTGGTGCCACATTTAAATCTCAGACAAAACTCCAAGTGAAAGCCCAAATCTTCAAGAACACTGGATTCATACTTTTCCAAATTACTTCTGGGTTAAATACTGTCAGAGATGCAGCATACGGACGGATTTACCTCCAACAGTTGGCAGTAGTGAAATGCGCCTTTCACAGAAGAAAGACGCTAAAATCTCCTGAAGAATCCAATCCAAACCTCGGTGAATAAAATATATAAATATATAATTCTAACTTGTGATCACTGACTTTATTAAGCCGACTGTATCTAACACTGAGACACCGTGCAGCCTTATGCTGGAGACGCAGCACCAGCGTCTGACCACAAACAAAATAAGGGATCCGTGTCAGCTTAATATCTTGACTTTAAAAGCACTGAATTACTTGCCTTAATGAATTTCGTTAGAATAAAATATGAAGAATTGTAAAATATCATTTCTATGAGGCTGTTCAGTCAGACAGCGACAGATCACAAGTAATTAACTTATATCATCCTGGCAGTCTAGTGAAGATCAAGCTACGTGCGGCTTGTTCAGTCAATATTGTGTTCATTATAATGTTGATAGTGCTGAAATGACATTTTCTACCTAAATAATTAAAATAATTAATACCTCGATAATACACTACTCTGAGCCTTAAGGTGGAGCAGCCATTCAGTACATCTGATGTGTTGCGTGAAATGCATCAGTACCCATGAGTCACCCACAGAGTGATGACAGGACGATCTGACTGTGGGCAAGATCGCCCAACTCTACTGAACATGAAACAGTTAAACTTCATACAGCAGATTTAAACATGATGATGTCAGTCTGACACTGTCCCATGATGACAGAAACGTGGACATCGCTGAAGTTTTTGAACAAATCAAAGTCAGATGACTGAAACTGATTTTTCAGGATCAACTGGATAGACTGATAAATGTTCTAATCAGTGTTCTGAGCCGCAGAATCAGCAGTGCAGAACAGGCTTTAAATAGTAAACAGTAGTGATTGATGAAGCTCCGGGGCTTTTCTTTCTTTTTGTGCAGAAAAAGATTCAAATCTTGAGTGACACCTGGTGGTCTGCAGGACTTACAGCAGCTCGTCAACACTGAGGTTGCAGGAGCAGCAGCAGCACACCTCCCTTCTCCTCTCCTCACCTCCCCTCTCTCCTCCTTCCTCCCCTCTCCTCTTCTCCTCCCCTTCTCCTCCCCTCCTCCCTCTCCCCCCCCTCCTCTCCTCTCCTCCCCTCTCCTCTCCTCTCCTCCCCTTCTCCTCTCCTCTCCTCTCCTCCCCTTCTCCTCTCCTCCCATCTCCTTCTCTCCAGCCCTTCTCCTCCCCTCTCCTTCTCCCCTCCCTTCCCCTCCTCCCCTTCTCCTCTCCTCTCCTCCTCTCCTCCCCCCTCCCTCTCCTCTCCTCTCCTCTCCTCCCTCCCCTTCTCCTCTCCTCTCCTTCCTCTCCTCTCCTCCTCTCCTCCCTCTCCTCCTCCCCCCCTCCTCTCCCCTCCTCTCCCTCTCCTCTCCTCTCCTTCTCCTACTCCTTCTCCTTCTCCTTCTCCTTCTCCTTCTCCTTCTCCTCTCCTCTCCTCCCCCTCTCCCCTCCCCTCCCCTCCCCATAAAGCAGGGGACACTTTGACTCTGCATCACATGTTGCCATGGTAACATGATGAAAACAGTCGATGCTGCTGTTACATTATGTCACGTTTCCACATTGCACAGCTTCATTTGGTGACATCACGAACGTTCAGTTGAGCAGCTTTTCACTTTTAAAGTCAGTTTATGATCTATATAACTCATGAAGAACATCATCAGGAGAAGAATCGCTGACAGTGACACTTTTACCACCGAATTAATCTGAAACACTGAACATCAACTGTCCTGACCAGGTGATGAGTTCAGCATCAGTTACCATGGTGATCTAACAGGTTAAAACAGAGACACTTTCATGACACTGAAAACTCTGATTTTAGACTCAACACATCACACTTCACAGTGCAGCACTCAGGTGTGTTCAGGTGTTTTTTGAGGTGTGTTCTGGTGAGTGTTACCTAAACAGACTCCACACCAGGGCCAGGTTGTCTTTTCCTCCAGAAACAAAATGGCTGCTGTCGTCTGTGAACTTCAGACAGGTGACGTCCTGATAGTGACGACTGAGGACAGCCAGCAGCTTACCTGTGGACACCTGAACCAATCAGAGAGCAGGAGACAGACAGATACCTTGATGATGTAACAGTGTGTTTAGTTTAGTTTACTGTAAATCAGTGTGAAGACGACCGCCGATCAATCAATTAATCATTTTCTCCATTAATAAATTAGTTGTTTGGTCCATTAAATGTCAGAAAATGGTTAAAAGTATTGAGCAGTGTTTGTTTTACGTTTCCTCCTGTTGTTTTGATATATTCATAAAACCACAGAAGAAGAAGAAGAAGACGACTCACCTCCCACAGGTAAACAGCCTCAGCAACGGCGGCGGCAAGGAAGAGTCCATCAGGTGAGGCCGTCAGACAGGTGACCACACCTGGACACACGATCTTCTGCTGCAGCTGATCCTGAACAACAAATACAACTGGTTCATTATACTGCAGTACACTGTGTACAAATACTGCACTACACTGTGTACAAATACTACAGGTCCGGCAGGGACAGACAATCACTCTGTCTGTGAATCTCTGCTTTTATTTTCTACAAATCTTGAAATATAGTGAAGAACTAAACTTATTATAATCTCAGGAAAGATTAAATCAAAGCAACTGGACTTGTTTAAAAGTCTTTTCTGAAGACGTTTCATCCAAGAAGCTTCATCAGTTCATGCCTGTCAGACTAGTCAGAGCTAGTCTAACTAAATGGTGGGAACCCAGGTATTTAACCTCTGTGGATGTGTTCAAATTCATCAGTGCTCTATTCAGTTCTAACAACAGTGGTTAGGAGTCGTTAGTCCTGGGAGTCACCTGAAACCAGGTATGAGTGACAGTCGTTAGAGTTACATGAATGTGAAACATTGTTGTTTTTGGAGGTCAAGTTGTTGAATCTCCTGAACAAAGATGAAATAACAGCATTGTAAATAGGAGAGAGGTTGTGTCTCAGGCCTCCTCCTCTGTTGAGAGTGGGTTTCTCCATTTTAACATAGATGGCTTCCTTAACTCCTCTCTCAAACCATTTGTCCTCTCTGTGGACATTGTTGTCCTCAAAACTTATATAAAAGTACTGAAGTTTAAGTAAAATGATGTATCGTTAAAAATATAAGCACACAAAAAAGACTTCATGTTAATGACAGTAAATATACTGTGCACATGGACACTGGATGTAAGTATGGTCTAAACTTGCAATCAAAAATCGATCAGTAAAATTGTCTTTATTATCGATCTGGACAGGACTGCAAATTCTGTGATGAAATTTTAAAAAATGATTTCCAGGTCGACATAACCGAATGAGCACCGAGCAGAACTTAATTTAAAACTTCCATATTTTTCCTCACGTTGGTTCTTTGTTCTTCAACCAAAACAGACGCTGTAGCTGAGCTGAGTTCAGCACTACAGATCCGTTTTAAATAAAGTTACGTTAAGTTTGGTAGATATTTTAGGTGCCGAATGCATCAGTAGAACTGACTGGTCGGTACTGAATCTGATATTCTGTTTTAAAGCAGTATTTCTTTTTACAGAAAAGTGTCGTGTTAAAATAACAGATTTTTGAACGGAGTTTGGTTGCGTGCCGCCAGTCAGTGTTCAGGGTGATTCGGGGCCGTTTCCTCCACCTGTCCCCCGGTGGACGGTGTGGTAGTGAGGTGACGTGACGCAGCTATGTTCGGCGAGAATGTTCACTTGTGTCCAGGTGTGTTCTGCAGGTGTTACCTTCCTCTGGATCTCCCACACGTTGATGAAGTTCTTGCCCAGCTGGGCGGACAGCAGGTACTGGCCGCTCAGGAGGGTGAGTGTCCGGGCGGAGCTGTTCCCTCCCCGGTAGGACAGCAAGCTGGAGCCGCTGTGGAGGTCGAACACGGTGCTGTTCCACAGCTGAGAGCCGGAGTCACTGCTCACTATTACTTCCAGAGGAGCCGCCATGTTGGCTCCACCACCACACTACAAACACATGGGCGGGAAGCACCACGCTGACGTCACTTCCACGACCAGGGGCATGGTGGGAGATGTAGGAGCGGAGTGTTTTTATTTGTTCTCTTTCAACTTTATTCTGTTTGAATTTAAACAAACGCGCAGCTGAGACAAAGATGTATATCACAAAATGAAATGAAATGAAATAAAATAAAATAAAATAAAATAAAATATGAACTATATTCAGACACAACAATAAGTAGCAGAAAGTTAACAAACTACAGCAATAACAAAAGAAAGTGTAAAATATTCTTTATGTGCATTAATGTATTTTAATGTGTAAAATATTATACAGCGGTGATCACATCTGTCTGGGTCACATTAATCAATAAAGATGATCATTGTAATCAATTTGTGTTTCTTTCTCTTTATTTCTCATGCAGATTACAGATCACCATCTAACTGACATTTGTATATTTATTACATGAATATTTATTAACTGTTTCAACTCACTGTTCAAATTACTGTGCAGATTAAATTACTGTGTATAATTCAGACAGAGAGATTGATAATATTAGAGCTGCAACAATTAATCAGGTTTGAGTCTTTTTTTATACTCAAAAAAAGTTGGCGTTTGTGGGTTTGTTTCAACTTTCTGTTTTTCACAAGTCGATAATCTGCAAAGATGTAGAAAAACAAACTACAGTGAAGCAAAGTTAAATATACCTCAGTACAGTTGATAAAATCTGAATCTATAATGACATACTGATTTATGTGAAAAATGTCTGCCTGTTGTTAGTGTGTTTTGTGTGTTTTAGCTCAGTGTGTTCTGGGTGACAGTATTTGTTTCCTGAGGGAGGATTGTTGTCAGTGTTTTGGTCCAATCAGCTGATTTTGAACGTGTTGAGATGCTGCAGATGTTCTGAAGAGGTTTGAACAAGTGGCTTCAGAGTTAACTGATTATAAAAAATAACAAGGTAAATGTCAGTTCGGCTGTGTGTGTGTGTGTGTGTGTGTGTGTGTGTGTGTGTGTGTGTGTGTGTGTCAGTTCCTGACATCATCACAGGAAATACCAGAGGATAAAACAAAAACATTTCCTCTGCTCTGCTGGAGGCTCCACCCACAAGGAGCAGTGGGTGTTCAAGTCCACCAATCAACTTCCTGGACAGTCACAGGAAGCATTTGAGACCAGCCAATCAGACAGCAGTGTGAGTGTCTCCCAGGGTAACGGTGAGGTCCAAAACATGTGGAGAGAGAGAGACAGACAGACGGACAGATGGACGGATGAACGGACAGAGGGAAGACCTGATTCACAGGTGAGACTAATGAAGACAAACAGAGGGGGGTGTCAAATGTTATAGTGTATTATATATTGTGTTATACTATATTGTAGTGTGATATAGTGTGTTATACTATATTAGATACAGATACAGATACAGATAACTTTATTTATCCCCGAAGGACAATTCAGTTCCTACAGTCCACCGACCACATATATTCATCCATACTGCAGAATCATCTCCACAATCATCATCAGTGACAGAGGTAGTACGATAAATGGCACATGGGAAAGTTCTGTAAAAATACAAGAATAAAAATATTTGAAATAAGAACAGAATAAATACAAGAATAAAAACACGAGAATAAGACAGGAAGAAGTACAAGAATAAATAAATAAAATAAAATAAAGTGCCAAGAGTATTTCACATAAAAGTTTACATTCTATGAATGTACAGTACCTGCAGTAAGTGTCAATAAGGTCAACCAACGTGGTTTGTGCAAGATAAATGCGGTGCAAATTTCATTTCAGATAGCTACTCTGCGTTCAGCAGCTTAATGGTGGAGGGAATGAACGACCTGGAATAGTGGTTTGTCTTCCTGAGAGGTGGCAGATAGCGCCGTCCTGACGGCATTAGTGTAAACTCACTGGACAGAATGTGATCATGATTGATAATACTTTTGGCCTTCTGGAGAACATGTTTCTCCCAGAGGGAGTTTAAGTCACTCTGCTGGGCTCCAGTGATTTTGGAGCAGACTTTAACCATATTGTTAAGGCAATTTCTATCCTTCGCAGACAAACTGTTAAACCAGCAGATAAATGAAAAAGTTAACAAGCTCTCAATGTAAGACAGATAGACAGTACACAAGATGGGTTTACTCACACCAAAGGAAGAGATATTGTTGTATGTTACAGTGTGTTATACTATATTGTAGTGTGTTATAGTGTGTTATACTATATTGTAGTGGTTATAGTGTGTTATACTATATTGTAGTGTGTTATAGTGTGTTATACTATATTGTTGTAGTTACGTGTGTTATACTTATGTGTGTTATGTTGTTATACTATATTGTAGTGTGTATAGTGTGTAACATATGTTGTATTACAGTTTATACTATATTGTAGTGTGTTACAGTGTGTTATACTATATTGTAGTGTGTTATAGTGTGTTATACTATATTGTTGTATGTAGTGTGTTAACATAGGTGTGTGTTATACTATATTAGTTAAGTGTGTTTACAAGTGTGTTGTGTTTATACTATATTGTAGTGTGTGTTACTAAGTAGTGTGTTATACTATATTGTTGTATGTTACAGTGTGTTATACTATATTGTAGTGTGTTACAGTGTGTTATACTATATTGTAGTGTGTTATAGTGTGTTATACTATATTGTAGTGTGTTATAGTGTGTTACCATGTGTTACAGTTTGTTGTGTTTTAGTGTTGTTATTGTGTTGTTGCAGTAATGACGGCAGGACAGGACAGCTGTGTCTTCCTGTTTCTCTTCCAGGTTCCTTACAGTCTGAGCCAGAGACACCAGAGTTCTGTTAATTATCTCATGAAACAACAGAACAAAACAAATCTCATCTTACATGAATAAAGTGAGAACCAGGAAGCCAGCAGAGGTTGTTTAAACATTGACAGCTGCTGGTTGGTGTCCATGTTTGTTTTGGTATGGTTGACAGTTAATGTTTGGTGGGATTTGTTGGGCTGTTGAACTGCAGAGGTCCAGATGTTCCTGATCTGTGGTTCCGTGTTCAGAGTTTTTTACTCACTTGACTGTGAAACACTAAAACATCTGCGCATGTTGCTGGAAACTGTCTCTGTGCTGGTTTGTCTACGTGTCACCAGTTTCAGTACATTTCTTCTCATTTGTTGTTGTTTTTTAGGTAAATGATGTCTGTATTTGCCGGTTCTTTGGTTTTTAGTCAGTTTGGTTCTGTTTGTTCTCCAGCTGAACGTCTCCTCTCTAGTGTGACTGACCGTCATTAGTCTCATTAGCCCTGACAGGAGGTGACAGAGCAGAAATCTGACAGCAGAATGTCTTCACGCTCACTGAGAAAAGACGTGATGATTTCTGTTTGTCTTTGAAATGTTTTGAACATCACATGATTTCATCTGAAAGAAACGTTTCTGTGATGTTTAAAACTTAAATAATTTTGGAGCCATTTCAGTTCATATTTGCCCTTCAGTTTGTTTGACAAATCTTGTCCATCAGTCAAACGTTCAAGGCTGTGTCCCAAACCTCTCACTGCTCACTATATAGTCCACAACATAGATTATAGCATCTGTAGTGGACTCAAGGTGTCCCACAATGCATCGTGAAAAGAAGTGTACAACTGATGGTCACAAACCAAGCAATTTATCCCATAATGCATCACGCTCAAAGAAAAAAAAAAAACAGCAATGATGTGATTAACAGTGAAGACAGCAGTGTCCAAAAGTGTCTCTCCTTCACTGTCTGGTGAGCTCACTATAAAGTCTCTGTATAGAAATCCACAGACAGTATTAATATGTATAATATATCATAAATGTTTCCCTGCTGTTCGTCTGTCAGGCTCCTCACCTTCATACATACATTATCTATACATTCTATTTACCTGCATGTGTTACAGGTGTGATGATCCTCACCTGTCGCCTCCCTCGTGTCACCTGACCCCACTGTTCACCTGGTGATGCGATCCAGAAAGTCAGGGTTACAGGTGTTGGACCTGGCCTCACCCCCTGCTGGTGCCGCCTCCTGCAGTAGTGATGAGGACTCACCTGTGTCCAGCTGTGTCTCAACAGGTGACGTCCACTCACAGACTGGTGTGGACAGTCTGTTGAACTTCGACCTTGAGTTGTCGTCTACGCGCTCCACACATGAACAGCTGGTGCACACCTGGACCTGTGTCACACCTGGGGCCGAAGAGGCGAACCTGCAGGAGAAGCCGTCTCTGAGACAGAAGGTCCAAGTGAACCGCATGATCCTCCAACACCTGCTGACCAACCAGAAGACACACCTGGCTGACAGCCAATCAGAGAGCAGGGAGCACAATAACACAGGTAGTTCAAGACAGGGGGCGGTTCTTTCTCTGTAGCTGCTTCAGTCCATGTTCTCTTGTTAGGGGCCGGGCAGCCTAAGCTGCCAGGACCCTATTGTAATCCTGCATGTTTTTCTTCTTTCTTTCTTTCTTTTCTTTCTTTCTTTTTTCTTTCTTTCTTCTTCTTCCAAGGAAATCCTACTTCCCATGCACAAAAAATGACCAAACTTTGCACAAAGGTCCAGTCCCATGTCAGATTGCCTCAGCTGCAAAAACAGACCAATAGTCCTGATGGTGGCGCTACAGCAAGCCTCTAAAGTTCAAAATTTTGAAAATTCATAACAAATCAACCATATGTGCTACAGATTTACAACTTTCACCAAAATATAGCCCCAATACTGAAGAAACTTTTGTACATTTAGACCTATTGCAAATTATGAAGTCCATCACTCTGTTTTTTTCAAAAACTGTAACAACTTATTAAACCTATCTCCTCCCACAATTTTTGCTCAATTGACACCAAACTTGCTACAGAGCATCTTCAGACTGTCCTACACAAACCATCCACACAGATTTTTGATTTATCAAAAATTGAGCCTACAGTGCATCAAAATGTTTGACTGTAAACGGTATTATAAACATATACTTGCAAATTCTTGCTAAATACATTTTCAATGTTCATGAAAAAAAAGACAAAATTTTGGAGTCATGGTAGATGATGTTTGGAAAATATCAGAATTTTATCTCAAAAACTGAATTTTTTACAGCATTTTGAATTTCACTCTCATGCGAACAATTGGAGTCAATGCAAAAATGTCATTTTTAAACATCAGTTTTTCACTTTTGGAGCCAATAAATCATTGTTAAAAACTAATGACCAACATCTCCATGCTGTCTAGATGATATTTGTGTATTTTGGGATTTTTGTCTCAATAACTGAATTTTTGACAGCCATTTGAAATCTGCCCTTACATGCTAACAGCTGCTGTCTTGCACACAGGTGACTGGCTTAGTCAATTTGTGAAGCTACAAGTGGTGTTTCCATTTGCCAATTAGCTCAGTGAGATAGGGGATGGTTCTTGGTGTTGAAGGTTGTGAGTTCAAGCCTCAGCTTGTACAACATTTCCATATGAGAAATCTACCCAAACTTTTCACAAAGGTCCAGTCCCATGCCAGATGTCCTCAACTGGAAACACAAGACAATAGTCCTGATGGTGGCGCTACAGCAAGCCTCTAAATTTCAAAACTTTGAAAATTCACAACAAATCAACCATATGTGCTACAGCTTTGGAACTTTCACTTTGAAACGTTCTTTTCCATGGCATGGATGACTGCTGCCTGGCACCCTGATCCTTGGCTTAGTCAATTTGTGAAGCCACACATGAACTGTCACTTGCCAATTAGCTCAGTGAGATGAAAAGACGGACTTCGGTGTCAGAAGTTGTGAGTTCGAGCCTCAGCTAAGGCAGGACGGACTTTCAAATGTGAAAGCCTTATGTTCAGGTATCATGCTATGTGGATTAGAGACTACTAAGGTTAAAATAATTATGATTCAGGGAGTTTTGGGAAGAGACAAATACTCTTTATCAACACGTTTCCCTGTTATCCCTTGTCTCTTTTCCCTGTTTATTTGGCTTAGCTATCAGTCAATATGCAGAGTCTCTTGTGCCAGAAATTGTGAGTTCAAGCCTCAACTGATGTAAAATGCACATTAGAATGCCACCTTTTTTTCATCTTCCTACACTCTGCTTGTTGCTCAGAATTGCCTAATTTTGCCTAAAATTGCCCGGCCCTGACCATTGCTGCACAGCAGCTATAATTGAATTTGGTTCTTTGCTGTTGTTTAGTTTGATTTGGTTCTGTTTGGTTCAGCCAATGAAAAACCAGGATGTGATGAAACATCGGCCATCTCTGTTTTTCTTTCTGCAGGTTTTATTCTGAAAGATTCAGAGATTCTTCAGAGAGACAACAACAACCAGAGGTACACACACAACATATACACAACACACACAATATATACACAACACACAACATATACACAACACGCACAACATATACACAACATACACAACACATACACAACATGCACAATATATACACAACACACACAATATATACACAACACACAACGTATACACAACACGCACAATATATACACAACATGCACAACATATACACACACACATCCACAACATATACACAACACACACAATATATACACAACGCACAATATATACACAACACACACAATATATACACAACACACACAATATATACACAACACACACAACATATACACAACACACAACATATACACAACACACAACATATACACAACACGCACAATATATACACAACACACACAATATATACACAACACACAATATATACACAACACACAACATATACACAACATGCACAACATATACACAACACACAACACATACACAACACGCACAATATATACACAACACACACAATATATACACAACACACACGATATATACACAACACGCACAATATATACACAACACGCACAATATATACACAACACACACAATATATACACAACACACACGATATATACACAACACGCACAATATATACACAACACGCACAATATCTACACAACACACACAACATATACACAACACACAAAATATATACACAACACACAACATATACACAACACACACAACATATACACAACACACACAATATATACACAACACACATAACATATACACAACACACACAACGTATACACAACACACACATATACACAACACGCACAACATATACACAACACACACAACACATACACAACACGCACAATATATACACAACACACACAATATATACACAACACCACAATATATACACAACACGCACAATATATACACAACACGCACAATATATACACAACACACACAATATTACACAACACACACGATATATACACAACACGCACAATATATACACAACACGCACAATATCTACACAACACACACAACATATACACAACACACAAAATATATACACAACACACAACATATACACAACACACACAACATATACACAACACACACAATATCCTAAAAACAAACACACAAACATATACACAACACACACAATATATACACAACACACAACATATACACAACACACACAATATATACACAACATATACACAACACGCACAATATATACACAACACACACAATATATACACAACACACACAACATATACACAACACGCACAATATAGACACAACACACAACACATACACAACACACACAATATATACACAACACGCACAATATATACACAACACACACAATATATACACAACACGCACAATATATACACAACACACACAACATATACACAACACACAATAGCCACACAACACACACAATATATACACAACACACACAATATATACACAACACGCACAATATATACACAACATGCACAACATATACACAACACGCACAACATATACACAACACACAACATATACACAACACACACAATATATACACAACGCACAATATATACACAACACACACAATATATACACAACACACACAATATATACACAACACACACAACATATACACAACACACAACATATACACAACACGCACAATATATACACAACACACACAATATATACACAACACACACAATATATACACAACACACAATATATACACAACACACACAACATATACACAACACACAATATATACACAACACACAATATATACACAACACACACAACATATACACAACACACACAATATATACACAACACACAACGTATACACAACACACACAATATATACACAACACACCAATATATACACAACACACAATATATACACAACACACACAAATATACACAACACAACATATACACAACACACAATATATACACAACACACACAATATATACACAACACACACAGTATATACACAACACACAATATATACACAACACACACAACATATACACTATATACACAACACACACAATATATACACAACACGCACAACATATACACAACACACACAATATACACAACACACACAACATTACACAACACACACAACATATACACAACACACACAATATATACGCAACACACACAATATATACACAACACACCACAACATATACATAACACACACAATATATACACAACACACACAATAGCTCTTAATGAGCTTGAGTTTTATATAAACTGTTCATCATGTAATTATTGATTAAAGGATAAGTTCGGTTTTTTGACACCTGGACCTTATTGTTATGATTAAATACGCTCGTAGACTCACCCAGACAATTTTGGTGGAGCTCGGAGCCGTTTTCGAGCAATTTAGATCCATCTGACGGCGTTTTTTCTCATGCCATAGTAGCGGACGGGGCCAGAAATCGAAGCTCCTAAATTAGACTTTATCTGCTGCGAAACTCGTGCAATGTCCACAACAACACCACCAGTTAGCCCCCATTCGTGGACGTGCAGTGGTTGCTTGTTCTCTGGCCAGCTGTTCGGCTCTTTCCCTCTGCAGCCTCCTTTCAAATAGCTTCTCGTCGGTGTATTCTGGCTCAAAACGATACGGGCATCCATTATACTCAAAGTCGTCGTCAGACACTTCTACATCGGATAAATATTCCGCCATGCTGCACAAAAATAGCCGTGTTGCCGTGTAGCCTAGCAACAACAGCGTCTCTTCTCAGCTGCGGCCCTGCGGCGCACATCTATGACATCACCAAAAGTTACCCATCCTTGTAAAGTCCCGGATGACCATAACAACGAAGTTGAGCTGACATGGTGATAACACTGGCCATTCATTTATAAAATGTAGGTGAAATGAGCGAGTTTCGCAGCAGATAATGTCTAATTTAGGGGCTTCAATTTCTGGCCCCGTCCGCTACTATGGCATGAGAAAAAACACCGTCGGCTGGATCTAAATTGCTCGAAAACGGCTCCGAGCTCCACCAAAATTGTCTGGGTGAGTCTACGAGCGTATTTAATCCTAACAATAAGGTCCAGGTGTCAAAAAACCGAACTTATCCTTTAACTCCTGTAGAAACAAGACATTAACATAAATACCAACACTGTCTGTGGCCCCCTGCAATCAGAATCATCAGTGGGTGGAGCCACCATGATGTCACTCATTGATTTGTGACCATTTTGAAGCCTCAAGTTTGTTACTATGGAGGTGAGATCAAAATAATAACAGAATAGTGATCCGTATTTGATCGATGCAGTAACAGAATATTGATCCATATTTGGAGTCACCCCCGCTGGACTTTAGAAAGTGACTTATCAAACCTGGAGGCTCCGCCCTCTTCTTTTACTTTCTACATCAGAGCCAATAAAAGTGCAGCTCACAGATAGGAATGCTGCCCTCTGGCGGTCAGGAGTATTGATAACTCTTATTGATTATAAGAACAAAAGAACTGTTGCTATGTAATTAGATTTAGACAGTAACTCATTACTTTTACATGCAGTAATTGGTAACGTAATTCAATTACTTTTGACAGAAGTAACTAGTAACTGTAACTAATTCCTAAATTTCAGTAGCTCACACACACACACACACACATACACACACACACACACACACTGCTGATGTAAACAGTCTGCGGTCTCATCAGGTTAATTAGTCCTGACGAGCTGCTCAGTTTAATCCTCCTTCCTCTGTCACACCGACCAATCAGAGTTGCTGATGTCATCGTCTCCCCTCCCCCACCATGTGTGTGTGTTCAGCCTCTTTGTGGCAGCCCGGTTGCCGTGGCAGCAGCAGTTTGAGGACAGAGCTTGTATGAAGCGTCGCTGCGTTCCTCTGAGAGCCGACCACAACCTGCTGACCCCCGACACACACACTCTGTGAGTATGCACACACACACACACACACTCTGTCTGATGTCTTCTGATGATTATTCTAAATTCTGGGTGTTTCAGTCAAATGTTTCACTCATTCTCTTGATGATCAATCTGATCAATCAGTTTGATCAGTTTGTATTTAATCAAACAGTTTGATCACTTTGTATTTAATCAAACAGTTTGATCAGTCTGTATTTAATCAGTTTGATCAGTCTGTATTTAGGCAAGGCAAAGCAAGGCATCTTTATTTATATAGCGCATTTCATACCAATAGGCAACTCAATGTGCTTTACATAAAGACAGAACATTTAACAGTAAGAGCAGAAATGTAAAAAGAAAAGAAACATGCAAAATTTAAACATTTAAATTTAAAATATTAAAAATACAGTTAAAAGAAAGAAAGAGAAAAGAATATAGGGAGTACAAGAAAGAGTGCAAATCCAAAAATTATAACTCTTAAGAGCTCAGCCATACGCACATGAAAAGAGAAACGTTTTTAACCTGGATTTAAAAGTGCTTACAGTTGGGGCTGATTTCAGTTCTGCTGGTAGTTTATTCCAGTTGTGTGCAGCATAACAGCTAAATGCTGCTTCACCATGTCTAGTTTGTACTCTGTGCTCCACTATCTGACCTGAGTCAGTAGATCTCAGAGCTCTACTGGGTTTATACTCTACTAACATGTCCTTCATGTATTCTGGACCTAAACCATTCAGTGATTTGTAGACCAGTAGCAGAACTTTAAAATCTATTCTGTAGCTGACTGGGAGCCAGTGTAAAGACTTAAGAACAGGGGTGATGTGCTCTGATCTCTTTGTTCTGGTTAAAACTCGAGCTGCTGCGTTCTGAATGAGCTGCAGTTGTTTAATACTTTTTTGGGGGAGTCCAGTCAGAAGACCATTACAGTAGTCAAGTCTGTTGGAGATGAAAGCATGAATCAGCTTCTCCTGATCTTTTTTGGACATGAAGCCCCTAATTCTTGCTATATTCTTCAGTTGGTAAAAGGCTGTTTTGGTGACTGATTTGATATGACTGTTAAAGGTTAGGTCTGAGTCTATCAACACGCCAAGGTTCCGGACCTGGTCTTTAGTTTCTAGTGACAGTGACTCAAGGTGTTTACTGACAGCAACCCTCTTCTCTTTATTGCCAAAAACAATTACCTCCATTTTTTCTTGATTTAACTGAAGGAAATTTTGGTTCATCCAATTTTTAACTTGCTCTAAACAGTGACACAATGACTCTAAAGGACTGCAGTCATCTGGGGACAGTGCAAGATATATCTGTGTGTCATCTGCGTAACTATGATAGTTGATGTTAGAATTCTGCAGAATTTGACCCAGAGGCAGCATATATAGGCTGAATAGAAGGGGTCCAAGAACTGACCCCTGAGGAACTCCACATGTCATAGCCACTTGATCGGATTGATAACTTCCAATGGTCACAAAGTAACTCCGCTCCTCCAAGTAGGACTTGAACCATTTTAGGACTGTTCCGCTGAGTCCTGCCCAGGTTTCCAACCTGTTCAGCAGTATACTGTGATCCACAGTGTCAAACGCTGCACTGAGATCCAACAGGACCAGAACTGACACCTTGCCTGAGTCAGTGTTCAACCTTATGTCATTTAACACTCTAGTAAGAGCTGTTTCTGTACTATGGTGAGGTCGGAAGCCTGATTGAAATTTGTCAAAAAGACCACTGGAGTTCAAGAAGTTACTAAGTTGATTAAAAACCACTTTCTCAACGATCTTTGCTATAAAAGGAAGATTTGAGATAGGTCTGTAGTTGGTTAATATGGAAGTATCCAACATTCTCTTTTTTAAGAGTGGCTTGATGGCAGCTACTTTTAGGGGTTTAGGAAACGTGCCTGATTGAAGTGAGAAATTTATTATATGCTGCAGATCTGTTTGGACAGAGCTTACAATAGTTTTAAAAAAGTCAGATGGCATTGTGTCAAGACAGCATGTCGATGGTTTAAGATGCTGAACTGTTTCTTCTACAGTTTTTTGGTCAACTACATTAAACTCTGACATCATATTTGATGTATACCTAGGTGGTTTTAATGATTGCATCATTTTATTATTTTGCTGATTTGTATTGATATTTAGCCTTATAGATTTGATTTTTTCATTGAAAAAGTGAGCAAATTCATTGCATTTTTCTGTGAAAGAGAGTTCTGAAGCTATCTCTTTCAGCGGAGTCGTAAGCTTATCAACAATAGCAAACAGAGCACGAATATTGTTAATGTTCTTATTAATAATCTCAGATTTTTCTCCTATTTAGATTTTTAGAGTTGTTTGATTATTTTCTCCATTTACGCTCTGCTTTCCTGCATTCTGTTTTCAAGGCCTTTACCATCATAGTATTTCTCCATGGTGTTCTCTGTCTACTTAAGGTCATCTTAGTTTTAATTGGTGCAACAGTATCCATGACATTTGAGATTTTTGAGTTGAAATTATCCAGGAGTTCATCAACTGTCTCTCCACTCACAGTTGGTGACATAGCTATAGCCTCAATAAACTTAGCACTGGTATTCTCATTTATGTACCTTTTCCTGACAGAAACAGAGGGTAGCTGAGTGTTTGTCATTATCTGTAAGTCAAAGAACACACAGAAATGATCAGAGAGAGCCAAGTCCTTAATATCAACAGATGAGATGTCAACACATTTAGAGATAACCAGATCCAGAGTGTGGCCTCGAGTGTGTGTGGGCCCTTTCACATGTTGGGAGAGGCCAAAGGTGTCTAGCAGGGAAAAAAGTTCTTTGGCATTAGTGTCCATGTTATTGTCTATATGAATGTTAAAATCCCCTGTTATGATTAAAAAGTTGTAGTCAGTGCAGATAACTGACAGCAGTTCAGCAAACTCGTCAAAGAATTTTCCTGGGTATCTTGGTGGTCTATAAATGATAAGAAAAAGAACCTTTGGATCCCCTTTACTAAAAAACAGAGATATTCAAAAGAGCTAAAATCACCAAAAATAGTTTCCGTACACTGAAATACTGATTTAAAAATGGCAGCAACTCCCCCGCCCTTCTTGCCACTTCGATTCTTATTCATAAAACTGAAATTTGTTGGTACTGCCTCATTGAGAATGGTATCACAGCTACAGTCAGTGAGCCATGTTTCACTAAGAAATAAAAAGTCTAGATTATAGGTCATGATGATGTCATTTACTAACAGGGATTTGTTGGCTAGTGATCTGATATTGAGTAGGGCTAATTTTGTGGAGCTAACAGGAGACACTGGTGAGTTTTGAGGTTGACAAGCTATACTTAGTAGATTGGTAGAATTAATTGAACCCTTTTTATTTCTCACCCGTTTGACCACTTTCCTGTTACCTGTCATTACAGGGATTGAGAAGGATTTCTGACCTCCATAGGGCCCTGACTTTATCTGGGGAAGAACATCCTTGATATCAGTAGTGCAGCCTGGACCCGGCACACATCAGTCAGACTCGCAGATATGATGATTCAGAGGAGGTGGGGGGGCTCTGTGACCTTTGGTCGAGGGTTGTTTCCGAGGTGGTGGAGGGGGAGGGGCTATATGAGGTGCCCCTTTCCACTCCACTCCGCTGGGGGAGAGGTGGGAGGTTAAGGGGGGAAAATATGGGATTTTGGCGTGGTGTGAGTTGGATTCCAATATTGACAAGGCTCTTCATCCTGTCGGTGAAATCCAGAAGTGGGGAGTCCAGACTGAGTGGAGAGAGTTGGGGGTTGCTTGGGGTCTGGGGGGGTGAAGGTGAAGGTTGGGAGTCTCCTGTTGGGGCTGGGGGAGACTCCACTTGTCGGGCTGTTGGGGGTGGGGGGGACTCCTCTTGTTGGGGTGAGGATGATGACATTGCAGGTTCTTTCTGAGTCCGCTGTCCTCCATGGTCAGTCCTTATTTCAGTGCTCTCACCAGAGCGCCGTCTTATCCGTTGTTTTGGAACGTCTTGTCTCTCGTCCTTGACAGGGACTGCTGGTGTCTGACGCAAAGAATAGAACATGTTGGAGCTTAGCAGCTGTACTCCAGACTTGTTAAGATGAAATCCATCTGCCTTGAAGAGGTGCCTGCATTCCCAAAAGATGTGGAAATTGTCAATGAAGTTCATTGATTGAGCGGCACACGTATCTTTGAGCCATCTGTTTAGCATCATCAGTCTGCTGAATCTCTCATCTCCTCGCCGAACTGTCGGAAGTGGTCCACTGAAAAACACTTCAGCATTTAAACATCGAACTTTGTTTATCAGATCAATAAAGTCTTGTTTTAATACCTCGGATTGTTGCTTCACAACATCAAGGGCTCCTGTGTGTATGATGAGAGATCTAGCTGATGGATGCTCAGCAGCAATGTTCAGGATCTTCTTTGAGATATCAGACACCATGTCGTTGGAAAAACAGAATACTTTGGTGTTTTTCTTACTGCAAAAGCGTTTTATCTCACTCACGGCTCCTTCCCCCACTATCAGAGTTTGAGGCCCAGTGGTTAGCTCTTTCTGTAGCCTTTTAGTATGTGATTTAGCCTCATACCTTTTTTTGGTGCTGGAAGATGAGCCTTCTTTTGAGGAGTCAGGATTTTCTGAAAGTGGAGCAAATCTGTTCTGTAGTAGAATCCCTGTGTCTTGAGGAAGTTTGCTCCTAGTTTTTGTTGTAGCCTCGGTCCATGGTTGCTTTCTCCTTGGTACTGGGGTTGAAGAGGCATTCCTGTGTGATGGCAGTGCAGGACACTCAGTGTCTTCATGAGTCTCCAGGTGCTGGATTCTGCCTGATAACCGTCTTCCCATGTCCAAGGGAGGCGATTTGTAGTGCTTTGGCTTTGCACCAAGAGAGTCCCAGGGAGGAGTGGTTGTTTTAGAACCCTTTACAACAGGCTCCTGCCGCATTGTGGTGGTGCTAGTTAGCTTTGTGTTAGCCTGCTCCCTTTCGCTGTTTTGGGACATTGGGATAGTAGTTTCATTCCCATATTGTCCATTTATCACCACGTTCACTTCGAGTCAATGAATTTTTGTTTCCATTACTGCTATCTTCTGGAGCAGTTTGTGATAATCATCCGTGGAAAAGGGAGGCATCTTGCTGCTAATTAGCTTCTGTTAGCTGAGTTTCTCGACCCAGTCGTGATAGTGCAGGCTTATGCTGCTGATAAGCCCCACTGAAAATGTAAAACAGTTTAAAATGATAGCAGCCTTCGGTATAACTATCAAAAATTAAGCTCCCAGTGATATGTAGGTATCCAGGAACTGCTTTCCATAAATTGTTTTGAAAAATAAAAGGATTGCACAGAAAAAAAGAGGGTAAAGCAGAGAGCAAGAGAGTGAAGTGTCTGCACTCAAGCAAAGCAGGAAGCAGTCAAACAGTTTGATCAGTCTGTATTTAATCAAACAGTTTGATCAGTTTGTTTTAATCAATCAGTTTGATCAGTTTGTGTTCAGCCTCTTCAGTTCTTGATCATTAAATACTGGAAAAATCCACACATCAGGAAACAGATGTTGAATTTTTAAACCAAAGTGTTTTATTATCTTGATGTGAACACCTTTGTTTGTTTGTTTGTTTGTTTGTTTGTTTGTTTGTTTGTTTGTTGAAGTGGACAGTGATGACAGCAGCTCTGTGGTTTGATGAACCTGTAAGAATGTATATATGTATTTATCATTAAAGGAAATATCATTATTCCTCCTCTTCCCTGTAGAACTGTTCATCCATCCAGATAGTTTTGGTGTATGGATTTTGGGGTGAACTGTCTCTTTAAACAACAAATTTGTAGAGCCAGATTTTGACGGTCTCCTTAGGAACTGATTGATTGGATTGGCTGAAGACATCAAATAAAATACACAGTATATCACTCATTCTTGAGAAGAAGAAATCTTATACAGAGTCGACAAAATGTTCCATGTTTTCATTTCACAGCGTCATCAGACACATCTGATAGAAATATTATTGAATGAATTTGTCTAAAAATAGAAAGTTTACCAGTGTTTGAGCAGGATTCCCACCTTTTTTAAACCAGGAAGTGAGACAGGGGTCCTTAGAGTATAGCTGACCCTTTTTATGCCTGCTTAAATAATCTGGGACTTTAAAGGGTCGACATTTTCATGAAAATATATTTTAAAATGAAGATGATTATATAACAGCCTATTTTTACATCTCTGTTATCAGCAGGTATTGTTAGTTTGAAGGATTTTGACACATTTTTAGGACGTGTTGTATTTTAGTACCTCATCGTCTTCCTGATATCCTGATGTTCTGATGGTTCCAGTGATGTTCTGGACAGGTTTAATGACCCTCTGCAGCATCCTCCTGTCAGAGCTGCAAAGTTAACAAGAACTCTGGATGCAAAGTTTGTTCTTCTTAAGTTTCCTTCAGAACTTCAGTCGTGTGTTTCTGAGCTTCTTTTCGAGAACATGGTCAGAGATGTTATCAGACCAGCTTCACTCAGATTCATGTCCTCTGACAGCAGCAGATCCTCTGGAGGCCAAGTTGACTTTACAGCTCAGTAAAGTCTGGTGATGTGGCCTCACACTTGACAGGGGCACTACTGTTTCTGTATCTGTGACATGTTTAACTGCCTCCCACATGTCTTTGGTGTTGCGGGTGTTGAGATATAATGTTTTACCTGCTCAAGTAAATTCACCTGACATGTTGACTCCCAGGAAACTGATCCCGGTTCTGCCATTGGTGCGTTCACAGGTCGGGGGTCAGGTTGCATCCTGTCGTCCAGCTGAGGTCGGAGGGCGTGGCCTTTTCATCAGGACACTTGAAAGACTTGTCCAGCAACCAATCAATTGTTGGGCCCGTGCGGCGACGTCCCCCCACTGCTTCTCCACCTCGTCGTCTGCGGTTTGAGGATGAGACAGAGACAGAGGCGGAGTCTCGTTACCTGGAGCGACAGAGGAGACGGGCAGGTCCATTAGGAACAGGTGTCCTGGTCTCCAAACCAGACCTGAACCTATACGTCAACAGCAGGGCGGGGCTGCGTGTGGCGGGGCCTGCTGTTGACAGGCAACACAGAGGATGGATGCTGGCAGAGGGGACAGCTTTAGGAGGCGGAGTCAACCTGAACCTCGATCTACACCAACCTGTGCCTGAGGAGCGGGGGCGGAGTATGCACAGGCCCCGCCTCAACCTGCTAACAGAGCCAATCAGAGAAACCTACATCGGCTCTGTCACACCCGGTCAGACCAGTGGGGGAGGGGCCAGAGACCAGATGAGGAGGAGGACCAATGAGGTGGAACTTAATGGAAACCAGGTGAGCATCCTTCAGGCCATGCCTACTACAGACCTGCCAATCAACCCCTATGAGCTGACCACTCCCACGCAGACCATCTCCAAGTGCCCCTCCTCCTCATTTCCATCAGGGATGATGTCACAGAGCGACAGAACCAATGGCACGAAGGTAGCGAAGAACAAGAAGCAGAACCAGGAGGATGATGGGAGACGTGCAGCAGCAAAGCTCCACAGAGAGCTCCAATCTGGGGCCGAGCTGAAGGAGAGGAGCCCCTGTGTGCAGGATGGAGGGATGAATAACTCCTCCTCCTCTTCCTCCTCCTCGACCTTACAGACAACAGGTGAGAACATACATGATGACACTTCTTCTTTATCTTCATCTGTTGTTTTGTTCTCTTCTCTGTATCCATTTCATCCAGCAAAACTATCGTCACGACAGCATGAGCCGAAAACTGGTTGAATCTGATTGGAGGCTGAACTAAGTGATGAGTCATCAGCTGACCTCACTGTTTGATAAACAGGTCACATGACATCACACTAACATCTCGTACTCTGATTGGTTTACAGCTTTGCGACGAGCCCCACCCACCTCAGTTAGCAACAGTGACGGACAGGTCAGGCAGCCAATGAGAGCAGAGCTTCCCAGAGATGAACAGTGAGTGTGACGCCCCCTGCTGGAAGTCAGTAAACAGCTGATCAACTACATCACAGTCCATTAATTTTATAAGAGCTGTAACGATCAAATAATCACTTATTGATTATTAAATTACTTAATGACTATATTAACAATTGATTAAACAGTTTGAGTAATTTTTTATATTAAATAAAGTCAAAATCCTCTGATTTCAGCTTCTTAAATGTGAATATTTTCTGGTTTCTGAAGGATGCTATCTTCATCATTTTCTGGACCAAGCAACTAATCAATTAATCAAGAAAAATTAACAGATTAATTGATGAGTAAAGTAATTGTTACAGGAAAGACTTGAAAAATAGGTCCAAACATGTGGTGGACACGGATGTACATCATGACATCAGAATAGATCCGTCCGTCCCATCAGTCACAGTCTCAGTCTGATTTCTGATCTGATAATCAATCAATAATCAATCTTTTCTGTTTCCCTCAGTTTGATAAGAAGAGATGAATCGTCTCGTCTGTCTCTGCGACGTCTTTTCTCCTCCGTCACACTCAGCAGGACTAGAACTGGCAGCCTTGACCGCCTCAGCTCACGGCCCCGCCCCTCAGAGCCTGACCATGCTCCCTTGTGTGCCGGGAAGTCCTCGGGTCTGCTGAAGAAGACGCTGTCGGTGCAGTCGCTCAGCGTGGTGATCACTTACTAGAAAATTATTTCATCCAACATTACTGATCAGCTGATCAGCTTTTAACTGGTGCTGCATGTTTCACTGTCCAGCAGGGGGTACTGTAATGATGGTTTTCTGTGGTGGTTGTTCTTTCCACATGAGGAGATTCGTTCTACAGTTTATTACAGACCTGGGTCACACAACATCCAAGATGAACAAAGTCTGACAAAGAACTTTCTGAGAGCACAACATATATAAGATATATAGGACATATATAGGATAAAGGCGTCTTAACATCTGGCCAATATCATGTTGTTTATTTTCTATGATGTCCCTTGCCAGGAGTAACCTAATCCATTATCTTGTCAATGGGCTCAGACTCTGCGGCACCATGGGCCTCTAAACTATAACATGGATCCCCCTACCTATAACATAGTCACATATAGATTTCCTTAAAAGGTAGCATAGGAAGAAAAACAATAGACACCATTCTTCTTGTTCTCTTTGCGTATGTCTTCTTCTTCTTCTTCTTCTTCTTCTTCTTCATCTGTCTTTTTCCTCTTTGTCTATGTCTTCTTCTTCTTCTTCTTCTGCTTCTCCTTCTTCTTCTGTCGTGTCCTGGGGACTGAACTTTATATTTAGTTTGCGCTTTGTGGATGTATTTTTAATCAAAGAGGTTTAAAAGTCCAACATCTTCTTCTTCTTCTCTGACTGGTGTGTCTCTGGTCTGTCCAGCAGGGATCGCCCTTCTTGCAGCTGAAGAAGTCATCGTCTGTTCAGATGCGTGTGTCTGAGCAGAAGAAGAAGAAAGATCGTTCTGCTGACTACACACCAGCTGCTGACCAGTAACACACCAGTTTGACCACAGACACTCAGATCAGCCAGTCACCCGCAGACAAAACTACCTGACCAATTACTGTCTGTCTGTCCATCTGTGTCTCAGGGTCCTGCAGCGGAGTCTCAGTCTTGAAGATGTCGGCCATCCGTCTTCAGTTCGTTCTGTCGGTCGAGTTCTTCAAGTTTGTTCTGATGGAACGTTTCTGTTGGAGGTTCATCAACCTCCGAAGAGCCGAACGTACGGATTCATCATCAGCCGAGGACGAGGACGCCAAGACACTGGTGCTATTGCAAACACTGCTGCAAACACTGCTGCAAACACTACTGTGTTTGTATTAATACTGTGTATTGACAGTATCATGTGTCCTACAGGTGTGTACGTGGAGGACATGGTGGACGGTGGGACAGAGAAGTTGTACGCTGGTCTTCTGGCGGTCGGAGACGAGATCCTGGAGGTGAACGGGGAGAAGGTGGCCTGTCTCAGTCTGGACCAGGTAACACACCTCCTGACCCAGAACACGTCTGCCACCATCCGCGTCCTTCGAGACTTTACCACATCTCCACGGTGACCAGGACGTCTCCATAGTGACAAGGACATCTCGGTGGAGACAGTGATGACATCTCTGTGGTGACTGGGAGATCTCTGTGGTGACCAGGACATCTCCACAGTGACCAGGATGTCTCCATGGTGACCAGGACATCTTGGGGGAGACCAGGACATCTCCATGGTTACCAGGATGTCTCCACAGTGACCACAACACACACTGATTGGGTGACTACGACCACAATATTGACCACAACACCGGACTCTGAACCACACCTTCTAGAACCTGGTCCAACCAGGGCCAGAGGACCTCTGAGACCAAAACCAGGACCTCCACAGGCCCTGTCCACCTCCACCTGGACTGTAGGTGTCAGAGTCTGAGGTTGTTTTACCTGCTGATGTCATCACTGAGGGTCCAGGTCAGGCAGGTTTAGAGGTGATCACCTGAGGACTGATGTCATCATTAATTATTAATTATTATCAGAGCTGATGAATGAGCTCAGTGCTGCCCCCCACTGGCACAAACACGTCAGCTCACTGACTATCGTGTCAGCAGCAGCCTCAGGGGGCAGTAATGAGCTTGTTACAGCTGAACACACCAAAATAAAGAAAAATAAAGAGTTTAACACTTTATTTATTGAAAGATTCAAAACTTTTCTGTTTTGATTTGTTTCACTTTTTCTTCTGTTTAATAAAAATATTCAACAATATAAAGTGAACAAATGTTTTTAAACACAGTAACTGTTGCACTGATGTACTGTTACTGAACATTTACAGTATTTAAGGAAACTGCAGTATTTCTGTAATGTGTATTTTCATGTTTGTTTATATTTTCAGACAAATTAAAGAAACGATGAACTGAAAAACTGAAAGTCTCGTTATGAGCTGAGAAAACAGGACGAAATATAAAATATTTACTTCTGTTTACTAACTGTTGTCCTGCTCATTTTAAATTAGTTTTTATTGATATTTATTTATTATATGTTATTTTATTTATGAATCCAACCAGTTGTCACAGATCTGTGCTGAACACGTTTTAACTATAAAGCAGAAACTCTAAATTAAAAATATATTTAGAATGAAAACAAACACCAAAAACACAGAACAGCACATTACAATCCATCAATTAATTATTGATAAACTGCTGATAAATGATCAATATGGTGCTCAGATTGTTTTGACTGTAAATATGAAAACATTTTAAATCATAAGCGTTTTCTCAGGGCACTTTTCATGTAAACTAAACTCTTTATTACATTATTTACTTTTTATGATATTAACTTTTATATTATTTACTTTTTCATAATATTTTTTTATTTTTTAAAATAATATTGTTTAATTTTTATAATATTATTTTCAGAGACCCAACAGGAAACAATCAGTCTGTTTTTCTTTTCTGAATTTGTTTATTGAAATCAAATTCACCTGCAGACACAAAAACTTCACTCAGCTGCTGCTGTCAACAACAAATAAAATAATAAAGACAGACAATGTTTTCATTCATCCATCAATAACACAACTGAACTGATCAATAACAGTTCAATCAATAACAGTTGATGGTCTTCATTCAGCTGTAATTCAGTCATTGCTCTGATTCACAATGTGTCAATAAAATACACAGTGGTTATTATTGTTATTCTTATCATTATTATCATTATTTTAGGGCTCCATGTTGGTTTCTTATAGGAAACATGGATTAAACATTTTATATATAATATACTTATACAATTAAAATCATATAATTATATTATATAATGAAAAATACTGAGTTGAACCGAAAGAAAAACTTTATGCTGAATTTATGAAAATCAGCTGAATAAAAAAAAAAACCTTTTCAGTCTGACAGAAAAAACTAATTAAAGATGAAATGTGACGTTTGTATAAAAGTCTGTTATTAAATGAAATTAGTTGGAAGATGACTGAGCGTTAGTGTTAAAACAAGTCACTAGAATAAACACATTCATGAGTTGTTGTTTTTTTTCAATCCATCAGACTTCTGAAGACTGTGGTTTTATTTTGATAGTAACAGGAAATATTTCTAACCGCCATGCGTACCGTAAACCTGATGGAGGCGGAAGACGTGATTGGCTGCTTCGCCTTACAGCTCATCTGTTACCTGATTTACACCAATTTATATCAAACAAGCAGTTAGCAGTTCGCTCGGTCACTAACCATCAGGACTGCACTTCCTGCTGCTGCTTCACAATAAAAGCCTTCCAGATGGTCACTGGAGAAAGGCTTTTATTGCAAAGGAACAACAGGAAGTGCTTGAACTAAGTTTATAGTTACAGTTTAACAGTAAAAAAAAAAAGTCCAATCATCAATAAACTGATCAATAAACTGATCAGTACAGAAAAAAAAACAATAAAATAAGACAATAAACCGTCACAGAAAAAATCAATAAAACAATAAAACTGTAAACAGGAACAGAAGATTTAGTGTTCTTGCAACTTTTTTTTTTCCAAATAGAAGATTTTTAGACAAACCAGAACTAAACCTGATGTAAATCAGGCTTAAACTGGGGTTAACACAGAGTTAAACTCAGATTAAACTGGAGTAAAACTGGGCTTACATGGAGAAAAGATGACGTCAGAATTGCACTTAACTTGATATTAAAGTAGAATTAAACTGGACTTAAACCAAAGATAAAACTGGATTAACATGTTAGAGATAAAGTAGAATTAGACTGAAGTTAACTGGAGTTCAACTACAGCTTAAACTAGAGTTCAGTGGAAACCAGCTGGTTTCAAAGTAGAAACAGACTCAAGTTTAACTCCAGTTAAACCAAAGATAGAAGAAACTAATTAAACTGGAGCATACTGGAGATAAACTGGTTTCAAAGTTGAAATACATGAAGTTTAACTTTAGTTTAACTCCACTTTAATTGGAGTTTAACTCCAATTAAGATGGATTTAAACCAAATATAATACTGGGTTAACATGTCAGAGATAAAGTAGAATTAGACCAAACTAAACTGGAGATAAACTGGAGTGAAAGTTATTAAACTCTAGTCAGTTACGCTGGATGAAACAGGAGTTAAACTGGGATCAGAGTGGAGGTGGAGTGTTTTCAGCCCTTTAAATAAAACAAACACAAACATTAAAACACATCAAACATGTTTCCACCTAGTTTGACCTTCGACCTCTGCAGTGATTTGAACAAACACTCAAAGAACCAAAAAAGTGCCAAAAAGGGAGGACAGTCCAGTAGTGTCCAGTAGAGTTTAGTTGAGTCCTGCACCATCTCGCATACACAGTGTGGTCCAGTAAAGTCTGTCTGTGATATCAGAGTCTGGTAGAGTCCTGTAGAGTCCGGTAGAGTCCGGTAGAGTCCCGTAGAGTCCCGTAGAGTCCAGTAGAGTCCGGTAGAGTCCCGCAGAGTCCGGTAGAGTCCGGTAGAGTCTAGTAGAGTCCAGTAGAGTCTAGTAGAGTCCAGTAGAGTTACATGTAACCAGTTAATAAAGTTTAATTGTTTCACTTTAATTTAATTATTGAGAGAAAAGTGATTTTTGTTTCACGCAGACTCAAAATAAAAAAAGTTAAACTGGCGATTAATTGTTCTACAATCTTTGTTGTGTTGATACATTATGACTTTATTGTCTTTGGATGTAACATTAGTTTTAAGGTGGACTGATGGATTTAGTCTGTGTCTGTGATTGTCCACAGGTTTAGATTTCTCGGATGGACGTCTCTCAATAGATAGATATCTAGATATAGATATATCTATATCTAGATATATCTAGATGGACTGATGGGGGTGCAGGAGTGCCCAGGAAAGTCCAGTAAAGTCCAGTAGAGTCCAGGAAAGTCCAGTAGAGTTCAAGAGAGTCCAGTAGAGCCCAGGAGAGTCCAGGAGAGTTCAGTAGAGTTCAAGAGAGTCCAAGAGAGTCCACTAGAGTCCAGTAGAGTCCAGTAGAGTCCAGGAAAGTCCAGTAGAGTTCAAGAGAGTCCAGTAGAGTCCAGTAGAGTCCAGGAGAGTCCAGGAGAGTCCAGGAGAGTCCAGGAGAGTCCAGTAGAGCCCAGGAGAGTCCAGTAGAGTCCAGTAGAGTTCAGTAGAGTCCAGTAGAGTCCAGGAAAGTCCAGTAGGGTCCAGGAAAGTTCAGTAGAGTCCAGCAGACACAGCATTAAGACGATTTGTGTGCTGACAGGAGGAGGCATCCATCAGAGGATGAAGAAGAGGAGGATGACGACGAAGAGGATGGCAAGCAACACACCGATAGCACACCACTGACGACGATCTGCAAAGACAAACAGTTAATAACTTTACATGAACTGAAACTAAAACTATTACTAATAAAAAGGTCCATTTCTGATGAATTGTGGGTGTGATTGTTAGATGATGAAACACTGATACTAAACCACACTGCTGGCTTTAAAAGTTGAATATTACCAAAAATGTACAAAAAATGTGAAATATTGTATGTTTTGTTGGAAGGTTAATGCTAAACTGGACTGCCGGTTTTAATTGGTACGTTGATTCAAAGACATGGGTGTAGAATAGGGGTGTAACAGATCACAGTTGTCCGTGTCCTGTACAGATCACCTCCATGGCTTCAGAACACGTGACCTGCAGACTACATGTAACCATCACAGTGCGAAACACAGTTTTATTGTTACTTTTACTTTTATATCAGTAATAAAAGCTGAACTCTGACTGCAGAGTGTCAGTGAACAGACAGGACAGATGCTGCTGTGTTTTACTCTGCAGCTCATCTCTGTGAAGAGACACTGATTTAAAAGATGTCACATGACCTCCAGTGACATCACCACCATGACTTCAGACATTTTCACTGGTGTAACTATGCTTGTTTGGTTTTGTTTGGTTTTTTGTTGACAGTCTGGACTTTGGTTGGAGATCAGATCATTTTTTACAGATAACTTGTGACTGCTGGTTTTTCTGCGTTGGTCATACTGAAGATCAAAATCTGTGCATTTTTTAAATAAGGCTCTGCTTCTTTTTCTCATGATAAAGTTTCAGTCTGAGGAGTTTCATCCAATCAGAACACAGACTGACACTCAAGTCAGTTATTGTTATGTTTGATTTCTGTCTGAGGGTGACATCATGTGTTGCTGGGCAGATTACCACTAGTCATGTGAGACACTTTGGCCAGTTTCTTCATGACATTGTCCAGTCTGGACTGAGTGTTGTCCATCTCATGACTGAAGTCGTCCAACATCCTGCAGGACAAACACAAAACCACCACAAGTCAGACCATGACCAACCAGTTCCCCCAAAATAAAATATATTAACAATAGTTCATCAGTTTGAACAGGTCTGGACATTTTCTGATATTTTTTGATTTGCAAAAACTTTTCAACCTTTATTCAGTTGAATACAGAGAAAAGACGAGATATTTAATGTTCAAATTTATTAACTTTATTGTTTTTTGTAAATATACAGTCATTCTGTTGTGACAGGAGCAACAAAAGACTGTGAAAGTTGCTGAACGCTCCAAAAACATCTGTTTGTAACGTTCCACAGGTAAACAGGTGAGTTGGTAACAGGTGACAGGATCATGATTGGGTATTAAAGGGGCGTCCTGGAAAGACTCAGTGGTTCACCAGCATGGATGGGGTGAGGTTCACCACTTTGTGAAAAACTGCAACTGCAACAGTCCAACAGTTTGTCAACACAAAACTGCAGGAATTTATAGATTTCACCATCTACAATCCAGAATTATAGGACTTTTATAGGACAAACTATTATTTCCACTGTTGATTCATCTCTTTGTCATTTGCTCAATTTATTGATTAATTAATCCTGTTACAATCTTGTCAGTTGAAAAATAGGTCCAAACATAGGTGCAAACATGTGAAGTGTACAGACGTCTGTGCACAAAATACGACAACAGAGACCAAACAGGACTGTTGAGCAGCTGAAGTCGTATATCAAGTAAGAATGAGAAAGAATTTCACTTTAAAACTTCAACAATTAGTGTCTCAGTTCACAAACACTGACTGAGTGTTAAAAGAACAGCTGATGTCTCACAGTGAGAAACATGCTGCTGTCACAACACAATGACTGCAGATTTACAGAAAAATATAAACTTTATCAGTTTGAACTTTGAATATCTGCTCTTTCTTCTGGATTCAACTGAATATAGGTACATTCGTTTTTAATTACAACTTTTCTTGACTTGAGATTTGAATGTAAAAGATGACAGAGACCGACCATCATCATTATTATTTTTGATCAATGTAAAGCATGTCAAAGGTCAGTGTCGGTGATGATGTATGTAAACATGGTGGATCGTGGTGAATGTTCTTACACGGCCTGTTCATCCAGCTCCATGCCGATCCTCTCAGACATGTTCTTCAGGACTCCAATTGTTCCCGACACGAGTTCCAGCTGCTCGTCCTGCTGCTCTGCGATCAGCTGATACAAACATACACATTTAATTATTAAAAGTTGGTCTTTAATCAGAGACTCTGTGATTGGCTGTTTGATGGTCAGGTGTTACTGTACCTGCTGCTGCACCTGCTGCTCCTCTATAAACTGAGAGTTGGCGTTCTGCAGCTGTCGGTCCAGTCGTACGTATTTATCAGGACCGGGCTGCCAGATCGAAGCCTGAGCACCACGCTCACCCAGCAGAGGCTGGTTGTCATAACAACACAACAAACACACACAGTCAGACATCATACATCAGTAGCAGCTCCACAGACACACACACACACTGTGTGATGTCATAAATTCACTCCAACTATACGGTCCAATCGTCACGCCACCACTGGTTTTACAGATGATAACAGATGTTTTCTACTCATGATGCAAAAGGAACACACCTGTGTTCAGGTGGGTCACCAGGTGAGTGTGAGTTCACTGACCTGTTTGTTCTTTCTGTCCACTGAGGAAGCAGCTGGACACGACATCTGCTCCTTCATCTCCTGCAAGACAAACAGTCACGCAGCAGCCAATCAGATCAATCCATCCGTCCATCCAGACGGACACACAGACGGACAGACAGACAGACAGAGAGACAGACAGACAACAGAGAGACAGACCAGACAGACAGATGGACACACAGACAGACAGACAGACAACAGACAGACAGACAGACAGACAGACAGGACACACAGACAGACAGACAGACAAAAGACAGACAGACAGACAGACAGACACAGACACACAGACAGACAGACACACAGACAGACAGACAGACAGATACACAGACAGACAGATGGAGAGAGAGACAGACAGACAAACAGAGAGACAGACAGACAGATGGACACACGGACAGACAGACAGACAAGACACAGACAGACAGACAGACAGACACACAGACAGAGAGACAGATGGACAGACAGACAGACAGACAGACAGATGGACAGACAGACAGACAGACAGACAGGTGAGGTAATGAAGTGTACCTTGACCGTCTGTCTGGTGCTGGTGATGAAGGACTTCCTCTTGGACAGCTCAGCAGCATCCAGGTTGAACTTCTTTGGGTTGGACTCAACGATGCGTTCACTGACAGTTAAGAAATATGTTCATCTTTAAATGTTCACAACACACACACAGAATACACACACACACAGACAGGCTGTCCCCATGTTAAGGATATTGATTGTCTCATCCAGGTCTTCCAGGTCCCACTCAATGGAACGCAGACTGTTTCTCAGCTCATTGGTCGTCCAGTCCATCTCCTCCTTGGAGGCTCCACCCCCTTCCTGCAGCAGCTCGCTCCATCTGTGATGGAGGCTCTGTGCTGCATTCACTGCCTTCTGGACTTCACTGTTAACAAACAAACATCATGAAATAAAAGCTGCTGGCACTCTGATTACTTTCATTATCAATTACCTGTCCATTATTTCTCACTTAAGTTATTAATTAATCCTGATGTACGTCCGTGTGCTCCACGTGTTTGCTCCACATATTTTTCAAGTCTTTCCTGTAACGGTTATTTTCATTATCAGTGAATCTATTGATAATTTTCTTGATTAATTGATTAGTACAAATATTGATCAGCATTTCCCGAAGTCCAAGATGATGTCTTCTTTTTTCTTGAAAAATGTCTCAAACTAATTAATCAATTATCAAAAAAAATGTCAATTTGTTTAAGTAACTCAAGTTTTTACTGAGAAAAAATATGTTCAGCTGTTTTTTTTAAATGGAGTTTTGGTTCAACAGGAACAAAACATCAAAACAAAACATCTGAATGATACGTAAAGTGACAGATCACCTGATCATTGTTTATGTCGGCTTTGTCCACTGTGACGGAGGCAGACTGAAAGGACACCTCCAATTTTTTATTTTTTCTGCTGATTGCTGATACTGATTGTTGATCATCAAGACAGCAGAACTGCCCCCTGATTGGTCAGAGGATTTTGCCCCTAGCAGCTAAACAGCGAGATAAAGACCTCGGAATTTGTATCAACCACCAGTCAAATTAGAGCCCAAAAGGGGCGGGGCATGACACTGGAGCAAAGTACCCCGATGGGCTGCACTCATCCATCATGTGACTCTTCTTCTGCACAAAATGAAGTGACTACATGATGCCTACGTCAGTCAAGCTGAACAGGTTATTATCATTACACAGATCTGTGAAGAATATCAAAAATAAATTATAGCACAAAGCAACACTATTTATATATATTATATAAGTAAATGAGAGCAGAAAATGAGCTGCTGTTTATGTCTGACTGACGGCTGCATGATACGGTAAATAAAAGTCATATAGTGATTATTTTGACTGACACTGGAACATGTGATACAATTAGTGGGTATTAGTATTGGTAAAAAAGAATGAATGAAACTTGAATAAAATGTTTTTTGCGTCTGAAAAGAGAAGATTTGTTCTTTCTTTTGATATGTTCCATGTTAATAGATTAATAGAACTGTATATTCTGTGGGTGTTGAAAAATCAGTGAATTTTGTCAAAAAGAACTGCGCTGGCTGACAACTTAAAAAAAACACTGGCAGGGAAAGAGTTAAAATCATGATGATGTGTCATTTGTTGTTGTTGTTTTCTTTCATCTGGAGAACAAGATTTGATCACTGCAGGATTTTCATTACAATGATATTTTCTCACATTTTTCCTTTTTCAAAAAACAGCCCTTTGGTTCTGGTTGTGTAGGCGGAGCCACAGTGCGATTTTGATAACATTGTGATGAACTGTGGAGCCCGACTAATCTGTTTTCTACTCAGTGTCTGTTAAACAGACTGTGACAGTAGCCAGTCAGGACCAAGCTTAAAAACTTTACCAAAGTGTCTGTAGTAGACCTGATGGTTAATCAATTATTTAATTAATTGGAAACTATTTTGATAATCAATGAATCAGTCATTTTTTTTATAAGAATTCTCAGATTTCAGCGTCTTATATGTGAATATTTTCTGCTTTCTGTGTTTATCGTTTTTGGGAAACACTGATTGATATTTTCTGACATTTTATGGACCAAACAACTAATCGATCAATTAACAAAATGATTGACAGATTAATCAATAATACAATTAAGCCTCACAGGAAGGACTTGGAAAAACATGCGGAGCACACTGACGGACGTTTTTCATCAGACAACACTGTGACATGATCAATTAATTGATTACTTGAGAAATAATCGACATTGTCATTGACGTTACATGAACACACACTGGAACTGTGTGTGTGTGTGTGTGTGAACAGAAACATGACAACATTAATCATATGACCAATAAAAACACTGCTGTGATGTCATCACTCTGCTGTTTGTTGCAAATCAGTAATTAATAATCAATAATCAGATCACGTGATTCGACTGAACCTCTCGTGATCAGATTGCGTTCGATCCTATCACAGAAACATATTAAACATGCTAACATGCTAACGTTAACACAGCGGTTAACTAGCTCCCTGTTCGCTCTCTGTTAGCTCCCTGTTAGCATTAGCATGGTTAGCTCGATGATCTGACCCTTTGACGACGAAGAACGGATCTTCCATGGACATGGTTCCGGTTCTGGTTTTGGTTCAGTCCATCTGATCCGAATCAAACCAAGCTGGACTCCATCACACTAAGCTAAAGATGCTAGCTGCTACCGGACTCTACCTGACCCTCTGCGCTTTGTTTACATCAGCAGCGGATATCGCCCCATGACGTCACAGACACCGCGTTGAAACGTCACCAAAATAAATTAATCAAATAAATAAATGACAGGTTTTTCATAATAAATCTGTTAATAATGTTTCATTCACTAAAATAAATTTACAGACAGAAAAAAATTGTTGTTTTATTGAAAGAAATTGAACAATATGTAAACTTCTTTCTTTTTTTCTTTCTTTCTTTTTTTTTCATATCACATTTTTTCTTCAAAAAATAATTACATTCCAAAACAAGAGCAGGAGTAATGATTTAATATATTTTATATTAATTTAAATTATACTTTGGTCTTGGGATTATTTTCATTGTTGATTAATTTTTTTTTTTTTTACCACAAAATGGTGAAAAAAAAATATATGTCGCAAGATTTTTTTCTTACCATTTCCTAACTTTTTGTGGATCAAACAACTAATCGATTAATATATAAAACTAACTGACTGATTAATCAGCGTTGAAAATAATTGTGAGTTGCAGCTCTAAAGAAGAAGCAGACGAAGACTGTGAGTTCTCGCGATACTTGGCTCCACTCCACGAGAGTTTCTTCCTTTGTGTGAAGCGGAGAGCGGCTAACAGCTAACAGCTAACCTGCTGTTAATAAAGCCGCTTTGTTTATTAGCCTGATAGCCTAGTATCAACGCAACAACCGTCGGAGGATCAATAATACCGAGTCAGACCGCCAGTCACCGACCAAACACTGTAAAGGTAAGAAACGTTACGTCTGTTCGCAGCGTTAGCTCCAGCGTTAGCTCCAGCGTTAGCCTGTTTGTGGGAGCAGCGCTTCGTTAGCCGACTGTTAGCCTGTTAGCTCGGTGTCGAGACATGTTGCACACACACCGTACTGATTAGTGATTATAGGTCAGTCTACACGAACAGATTAAAGTGGCATCACTATGAGTTCGGGCTGATCACTCTGATCACTGATCAATAACCAGCAGCTGCTTTCTTTCAGACTCGTGAACAACTGAACGTCTCCATGGCGCTAAGACGAGGACACATCCGGTATCTGAAGGTGAGTAATCAATACCACTGATCATATCGATAACCGATAACACCAACAACTGATAGATTAGTATGTTTTACAGTTTGTTAGATGGGTAGACGTCAATGTGAACAATCAGAGGATTTGAGGGATCAATACCGGATGTTTGGATTTTACTTCGGTATCAGGGAGTAAAATCATTCTCATATTGATCTCTTGGCTAATTTTCTTCATGCAGAATTCACAGAAAATAAATATAACTAAATTTTTCATTGGTCCATGAAAACTGGTGAATGCAAAGATCTGTAATCAAAGATGTGATGGAGGCAGGAGATTTTACAGTTTTAAGGGGACCGGTCACCCAAAGCTGAGACGTCTGACTTCTGTCCAACATGACGGGACTAGATGACAAAAATACAGTATCTCTTCACAGAAGTCATGACCTGGTCCTGCACCATGAAGCAGGATTTGTGGTCAGTTAGGTCACTTTCAGTGTTAATTCTAAAGGTTTTCGGTCCTACGAGTGGTTCACTTCTTAGCGAGATACATGGCCATGGTAACATATGCGTGTGATTAATGTTGCGTGTAACAAACATTTTCCTTCTTTTGCCGTCTGTCCTTCCTGGATGTGGCAGCTGCAGGAGTGTTTCTTTCAGTCAGGATCAGGATTATGATGATTATGATCGCCGCCTTCTTTATTAATTTTCAAACATTACAGATAGTTCTTAATTTGTAAAATATGCTGCTCTGCTCTCAGTAGTCTTGTCCATGATGTGATTGGTCAGATGCATCAAACTACCATCTTCATGTGACCACTGAGCCTTGATGGTCTTTGTCAGGTTTAGTGAAGCCAGATCTCTTAAAGACACGTGGGGAACGTTGAACTTGCTTTGTACATCAGGCCCTGGTCATTGTAGAAGGAAAGTCATTTTTGTAGATTCTACTCCTGGAAAAAAGTTTAATGCACATATTTTTACAGACTTACTATTTCAATTTCTGTTCTTATAATTTCTTTTAAGTTATCTATATAATGTGTTTCAGTGTAGTTGTATGTGTGTGTATATTAGGGGTGTGTATCTCACTGACTGAGACTGATTTGATTTGTATCTCGATACATGTTCAATGATATGATATATCTTAGAAATTTTTAAATACCCAATGATTTGGTTCGACATGATTCAGCTCTGTCACTATACGATTTGATGCAATACAAGATAATGAGTGAATCTTTACATTTTGATTCTATTAATGCCACATTTGTAGAGTGCTATTTGTTCCAAAAAGAAATCCTGATAGTTTTACTAAATAAAAGGACAATAGAGACAGAGAGAAGGAGACATTACAGTGGTGTTAACATCTTATTATGAATCTCATGTGTAAATGAGATCCTGTAGCCTAAATGAGAATCTGTGAACAAACTTTAAAACTGTTTAAAATATGAGTATTTTTGCAGTAAGATGATCAGCTGCTCTGTTTCATATGAAGAGTTCTGTGGTTCTGATCAGTGTGTTTGAACAGTGATGCTCCGTGTTACCTGCTCTCTCAGTCACATGACGTCTCTGTGGGTCAGACTCGTGTCTCTGTTCTCTGCTGTCAGACACGTTTTGCATAAATGATTTGCAGCAGAGTTTCTCATCTTTCATATTAAACCCAAACTGATTCTACACTTGTACGTTCTGAAAGTTTGTTGGTGCAATGTGGTGTGACATCGGTTCTGTCACTGTGTTTTGAGCAGCACTTCATTGATGCCAAAAATGAAACATATGTGCGTTCTAATGAGATGTATTGATACGCTGGTGCTGCATTGATTTGTTTCCATTTTATGTTAAGCTTTTTACCGATACAGGCCGTCTGAACTCGTGCACTTGTATCTTACACATTAAAGTCTGATGCATGAGTGAATCATTACACTCCTAGTGTGTATACATAGATTTTTTGCTTTTTCCTTAACTGAAAGTGAAAACACTAACAATCAATTAATCATTAATTAGATAAAAATGCAAATGTTTGTTTCTCATTTTCTCCTTTATAAGTTGAAGTTTCTATTTATTTTCATCAAATGATTCAAAGCTGCCAAATGAGGCACAGTTAACACTTAAGTTGTATAATTTACATACCATCAATTAATGAACAATTAAATTTATTTGAATCCTTAACAGAAATTAATCTATGAATTCATCATGTATATTTGCGCACACACACAACCTTTGTTACATTGCTGTTATCGCCTTTGTTACAGCGCTATTATAACCTTTGTTACAGTGTTATCGCCTTTGTTACAGCGCTATTATAACCTTTGTTACAGCGTTATCGCCTTTGTTACAGCGCTATTATAAGCTTTGTTACAGCGTTATCGCCTTTGTTACAGCGTCTATTATAACCTTTGTTACAGCGTTATCCGCCTTTGTTGTTCACAGCGCATTACAACCTTTGTTACAGCGTTATCGCCTTTGTTACAGCGCTATTATAACCTTTGTTACAGCGTTATCGCCTTTGTCACAGCGCAGTTATAGCCTTTGTCACAGCGCAGTTATAGCCTTTGTCACAGCGCAGTTATAACCTTTGTCACAGCGCTGTTCTAACCTTTGTCACAGCGCAGTTATAACCTTTAATAAGCTCTGTAATACTGGATATGTGAGCTGTGAATAAAATGAAGTACCTGACAGTGTTTGATGTTAGTTTGTATTTTTTATTTGTTGGAGGGTTTCTGTTTGTTTCCTGTTTTTTATTTTGGGTTTTTTTGTTTCTGTATCTGTTTTTTATGACATCATGTTAGAAGCAAGTGTTGCATCTTCATTTCTTCACTTTGATTGTTTCTCCTCTATATTCATCAATTAATCAGTCAATCAACTGATCAGATGGACACATGACTGCAGGTGTGTGTTCTAACGTGTGCATGTGTGTGTCTGTCCCAGGTGTGTGAGGTGCAGTCGTCTCAGGGTGATGTCAGAGATGGTCAACACGCCCCCAAAGGAGGTGCTGGAAAGGTGAGTGCCATTCTCTGATTGGCTGGATCAGCTCTCATAGACATCCTGTTGATGTGTTGATGATGTCATAAAGGAGTGTGGTCATGTGATCAGGAGCTGTATGATAACGGGTACAGTGGTGAGCAGATGATGGAGGATGAGGATGCTAGAACCAACCTGATCGTGAACTACCTGCCTCAGAGCATGAGTCAGGACGAGCTGCGGAGTCTGTTCAGCAGCGTCGGAGACGTTGAGTCCGCCAAACTCATCCGGGACAAAGTGGCAGGTAAGACTACTGAAATACTACTGCAGTACTGCTGCTCACACTGCTCAGTACTCAGACTACAACACCAAACCTGTGACAAAGTACTACTGAGCACCAGGCCTCGATACTACTGCAGTACTTCTGAGCACCAGGCCTCAATACTACTGAGGACTAAGAGTTGATACTTCTGCAGTACTTCTGAGCGCCAGGCCTCGATACTACTGCAGCACTACTGAGTGGACACAATAGTTTTGTAGTACTACTTTGTGTGCCTAGAGCTAAAACTACTAAAACTAGATCATAAAAACCCCACAGTACTACGGAGGTACAGTAAGTGTGAGGAGAAGTACTCTAAAGGTTCTGACATATTGTATTCAGTGTTTCCTCGAGGTTCATTGCTCAGTAAAATGTTCTTATTCTACCATCACACCAAATTCCATTCTGAAATCGAACACTTTAAAGTTTCTTCGCTGACATGCTGATGCCGATTCGCCAACGACTTTTTATCAGTTACTTTTCTAAACCCACCTGAAGTGCTCTTCACATCAGCCAGAAGCACACAGCACTTATTTTCACAGGAAACATGTTTCCAAAACACTGATGAAAAAACAGAGTTGAGTTGTCATTAAAACTAAATAAGGACTGGTCTGTTCACTGTATTTGGAATTTAGCAGAGCACATGAGACAGAACAAATTACCTCCTAATTTTCCTTTTGACTGTTTTCTGACAATCACTGTAGCATTTAAAAGGCTGTTTTTTAAAGTCTGGTGCAGTGCTCACTCATCATAAAACACGCCACGCTACATAACATCACCTCATAACAACATTAATAGCCAAACATAAATAAAATAGTTTCTTGGGGTTTCTTTGAGGGGTGGGCAGTGGCTGGGGAAACACTGGTACTACAGTACTAATACTGCAAGTAAAATAACTTAGTGAACACAAGTTTACTTCATAGTACTACTGTAGTACTACAGTGTACAACCCTGCTGTGTAAAACATAAATAAAACAGAACAAAGGAAAATATTCTTGTTCAAACTGATCAACTTCATTGATTGTTTTAAACATTTCAAATCAGTTGGAAACGGCAAACGGCAGTATGGCTCATTGCACAGGTAAACGGGGGAATCGCAGGCAAACAGGTGAATCGCAGGCAAACAGGTGAATTGCAGGTGAACTGGTGAATCACAGGTTAACAGGTGAATCACAGGTAGATCACAGGTAAACAGGTGAATCACAGGTCAACAGGTGAATTGCAGGTAGATCACTGGTAAACAGGTGAATCACAGGCAAACAGGTGAATCGCAGGTAGATCACAGGTAAACAGGTGAATCACAGGTCAACAGGTGAATTGCAGGTAGATCGCAGGTAAACAGGTGAAACGCAGGCAACGGGTGAATCACAAGTTAACAGGTGGAATCACAGGTAAACAGGTGAATCACAGGTAGATCACAGGTAAACAGGTGAATCACAGGTCAACAGGTGAATCGCAGGTAGATCACAGGTAAACAGGTGAATCACAGGTCAACAGGTGAATCGCAGGTAGATCACAGGTAAACAGGTGAATCACAGGCAAACAGGTGAATTGCTGGTAGATCACAGGTAAACAGGTGAATCGCAGGTAGATCACAGGTAAACAGGTGAAATGCAGGTAAACAGGTGAATCACAGGTAGATCACAGGTGAACAGGTGAATTGCAGGTAAACAGGTGAATCACAGGTAGATCACAGGTAAACTGGTGAATCGCAGGTAAACAGGTGAATCACAGGTAGATCACAGGTGAACAGGTAAATCGCAGGTAAACAGGTGAATCACAGGTAGATCACAGGTAAACTGGTGAATCACAGGTAAACAGGTGAAACGCAGGCAAACGGGTGAATCACAAGTACAGGTGGATCACAGGTAAACAGTGAATCACAGGTAGATCACAGGTAAACAGGTGAATCACAGGTCAACAGGTGAATCGCAGGTAGATCACAGTAAACAGGTGAATCACAGGTCAACAGGTGAATCGCAGGTAGATCACAGGTAAACAGGTGAATCACAGGCAAACAGGTGAATTGCTGGTAGATCACAGGTAAACAGGTGAATCGCAGGTAGATCACAGGTAAACAGGTGAAATGCAGGTAAACAGGTGAATCACAGGTAGATCACAGGTGAACAGGTGAATTGCAGGTAAACAGGTGAATCACAGGTAGATCACAGGTAAACTGGTGAATCGCAGGTAAACAGGTGAATCACAGGTAGATCACAGGTGAACAGGTAAATCGCAGGTAAACAGGTGAATCACAGGTAGATCACAGGTAAACTGGTGAATCACAGGTAAACAGGTGAAACGCAGGCAAACGGGTGAATCACAAGTACAGGTGGATCACAGGTAAACATGTGAATCACAGGTGAATCGCAGGTAAACAAGGGAATTGCAGGCAAACAGGTGAATCGCAAGTAAACAGGTGAATCACAGGTAAACATGTGAATCACAGGTAGATCGCAGGTAAACTGTTGAAACGCAGGTAAACGAGTGAATCACAAGTAAACAGGTAGATCACAGGTAGATCAGGTAAACAGGTGAATCACAGGTAGATCGCAGGCAAATAGGTGAATTACAGGTAGATCGCAGGTAAACAGGTGAATCACAGGTAAACAGGTGAATCACGGGTGAATCACAGGTAAACAGGAGAATCACAGGTAAACAGGTGATCGCAGTAACAGTGAATCACGTAAACAGGTGAATCACAGGTGAATACAGGTAAACAGGTGAATCACAGGTGAATCACAGGTAAACAGGTGAATCACAGGTGAAATCACAGGTGAATCCAGTAACAGGTGAATCGCAGGTAAACAGGTGAATCGCAGGTAAACAGGTGAATCGCAGGTAAACAGGTGAATCACAGATAAACAGGTGTGTGTGTTGATTGACAGGGTTATATGTTACTTTGGGTTAATGGATGTTAGTACATGAGCTCAAGAACACGTTTGTAAATGATTGGACTGTGTTTTCTTAATGTTTTGTTGATGTTTTATTTACTTTTACACAGTTTTCTTAACTTTTCTAGAGTCGGGGTTGTAGCAGTACGAGTACTTCAGCTGCAGTAGTATTAGTATCATTACCAGTAGTAGTATAACTATCAGTAGTATTATCTGCAGTATTTGCTGTGTACTCTGTCTCTCCAGCAGCTGTTTGTTTTATGTCTGAAGTGTTTTTTAAAAATGTTTTTGGATGTTTTTTTGTTTTTTTTTACTGCAATCAGCTGATTTTTTTTAAACACTGATGGGGTTTTTTTAAAGGGCAATTCTGTGTTTTGTTTTTCTCTGAACTGAACTTTTTTTTCCTGCACTTGTTGTAATATTTATATATTTTTATTTTTCACACCAGGTTTAATGACTCAGTCTGAGTGTTTGAAGGTAATTGATTAAATCAGGTTTTGGCAATATGGATCAATATGCAGTTTGATTTTATATTTGTGACATCATCATACATTAAACAAAATGTCTGTTTATTCTTTATGATGCAAAAATCCTTTAAATCAAACAGACTCTGAATTTAAATAAATGTGTCCTGTTTCCTTTTAAATATGTTATATATATTTTATTTGTTTATTATGTATTAATCTGTTGATCATTTTCTCCATTTATTGATTTATTAATCATGTCACAATCTAGTCAAATGTCTTGTTTTGTCCACAACTCAAAGATATTCAGTTTACTACTAAATAAACCAGAAAATATTCACATTTAAGAAACTGGAATCAGAGAATTTTATTAGATGTTTTTAAATTACAAAATGACAATTAATCAATTATCAGAATAGTTGGTGATTAATTGAATAATTGATTGATAATTGATTGTTCATTGCAGTTCTTAATATTTATGATATAATATAGTTGTAATAAAGGCAGAGACACTGCAGTGAAACGAACATCATATTGCCGAACCTGAGATCAACTGTTTGTTTTTACTATTTAAATGTACAAATGTTTTCATGCTGTTTTCACCTGTTTTTTTATTTTATTTTTCAGGCTGTAAAGTTTTAATAATAATGTTTTTATAATGTTTTTATGATGAACATCTGAACAAGTCGAGAAAACTGACTGATTTTACACTTTCACTTTCTGCATTCAGTTTTTCCTCAGAGTGAGCCCTCCTGTTAGTGTTTGTACTCTCCTCTCCTGGTGAGAGCACCACCAACAGATCAAAACATATATAATATATATTGATCCATTCACGTACAGGTTTTAAGTGTCAACAACACAAATTTTTTATGAGTGTCTGAACACTGAACGGTGTAAGTTCTACACTGTGACAGTTTTACTACATCTTTAATGTTCCTGGCTTCCTTCAGCCACTGTGGGGCGCTGCAGGATTCAGACTTGTGCTGCAGATACAATGCTGAGACTCAGCTCTCATTTGCATAATGCCCATGATACATTGCTGAAAGTTTAAGTTTTCTATTTTATGTTCCAAAATACAAATGTTAGGTTCTGTTGATGCATTTAATGAACACTTGTTACTTTCTGTTCATGTTTGTTCAGGAAATGGTGGTCTATGTTGCTAATTGTGTCTGTGCTGATTTTGAGATGTTTTAATCGACACCATGAGTGACGGGTCTTGTATATTTCACCACTCCAGCTGAAGTTGCTGTGAAAGGGTGGGCCCTAATATTTGCATCATATGGTAAACACTGTAAGAAGTAAAGTTAATGTTTTGATTTATAGAGAAAGGGAAACGTAGTGTAAGTGCAACCTGAAAATGGACACACAACAGTCAGTTGAATTAACACAGGGATCAAAATTTCCATTTCCTAATGATGTCAATGGTTTCATAAATTTGGAACCAGTTCTAAAGTGGAACCGGTCTCAATGTCCATCCCTAGGTTGAATGTGGCCCTGATTGGTCATTGTGAACATGGCTGCAGCGCTCTGATTGGTCTTTTTTTTTTCTGTTGGTGATTGAGGAGTTTTTTGGCGGGAGGTCTCACTCTGACGAATCTTCAGCGTTTAAAGAGTCGTTGTGAGTTTTCTGGGTTTGTTCAGAAGAATGTAACTGTTAATTGATTTATTGATTGAACTGAAGTGTTTATTGATTGAACGTAATTAAGTGTAATGTTGATGCGTGTGTTTCTTCAGAGTTTTGTGCTGCCGTCATTTCTTTGTGTGTGTGACTCTCCAAACTGTGTCACCACAGACACTTTTGTTATGTTATTTTGTTGTTTTCTTTGCTTTGTGTTTCTCTAGGCCACAGTTTAGGTTACGGCTTTGTTAACTTTGTTAACCCTAGTGATGCAGAGAGGGCTATCAGTACCCTCAATGGCCTGAGGCTACAGTCTAAAACTATCAAGGTAACGTGCACCAGGTGCTCTTTGATCTTCCTGTCTCAACTCATAGATGTGTTATGATGTTCCTGGACAGCAGAGGGCGCTGTCGTCTGCTCAAGGTATTTTATTTAAACTCTGCTGTCATGTTATTATTTTCAATATCGACACATGTTGACACTGTGCCGAGCTTTTATTTTCTTAAATTTCTGCTTTTATTTTGACACGACAATGGATGCTTTTATTTTGTCGTTTTGTTTGTGTTGATTTTGGACAAACTGGACGCTTGTTTGTTTTTAATATTTAAACATTTAAAATCTCTGGATTTTCTTTATTGATTTACAACCTGGATGTAACTGTTTGTTTTATTTTATTGATTATTGTCATTTGTTTGAGTTGTTTCTGGTCGTCATGACAACAGACTGACATGCCCTTGTTTCCTCGCCGCAGGTGTCGTTTGCACGGCCGAGTTCAGACATGATTAAAGATGCTAACCTGTACATCAGCGGGCTGCCGCGGACGCTGAGTCAGCAGGACCTGGAGGACATGTTCTCACGCTACGGACACATCATCAACTCCAGAGTGCTCGTCGACCAGGCCTCAGGTACTGTATGTGCTCAGTAACCATGGCAACCATGTGACCGGTTACAAGCCCTCCTCACCTCTGGTCTCATTGGCTGTCCAGGTTTGTCCAGGGGCGTGGCCTTCATCCGCTTCGATAAGAGGTCCGAGGCCGAAGATGCCGTTAAACACCTGAATGGCCACACACCCCCCGGCAGCTCTGAGCCAATCACGGTCAAATTCGCCGCCAACCCCAACCAGGCCAGGAACTCCCAGATGATGTCACAGATGTACCATGGCCAATCACGGCGCTTCGGAGGACCAGTCCATCACCAGGCGCAGAGGTTCAGGTACACTCACCTGTCAATGTAACAGATTACTGATTCCTGTTATCAGATTACTCTGATTACTCATCAAACCAAATGTTAACAGGATGACAGTAATCAGATTACTGTAACCGGCTGAGTAACCAGATTACAGGTGAAATCACATGAGTTTAGTAATGAAATACCTGTAAACTGACTGAGTAATTAGAGAGAGTACACGATCAATGCTACGATCATAAAGATCATAAAGTAATCAAATTACTTTTTAAAATTTCCACATTAGTATAGTAATCAGATTACTGTAAACTGACTGAATAATGAGATTACAGGTGAAATAGTAATCAGATTACTTATCAAACCAAATGCTCCAAGTGCTCTGAGTAATCTGTCCTAAACTGAGTAATCAGATTACAGGTGAAAGGTCAACATGCTTTCTAGTGAAAAAGGACAATTAATTATTTATTTAAATGTAAAATCTGATCAAGCATCAATATTTTGATCAATAATCATAATCAGTAATGTGGCTAATAATGACTCAGTGGGTACAGAGCAATGATAGGAACAGCTAGAACAGGAAATGACATCACTACTACACACTACAGTAAACACCTCACAGCCCACTGCACTCTGTTTGGAGAACACAATAAAACATGGTTCTACGTGGAACCAGCCATTCTGGTTCTGAACCTGTTTCCGTCTGGAGGTTCAACATGAGGTGTGTGAACCAGAACAGGGCCGAGTTGACCAGAAGGAGACATTTATATTGATGAGCATGATGTCATAAACTCACTGATGTCCCATGATCCTTTTCTGCTGCTCTAACATTAAAGGCACATTTCACTAAACTGAAACCTGCTCACAATAATGAGATGCTGCCATTTGATTTGCTGTTGCAGGTTTTCTCCGATGAGTGTGGACCACATGGGCAGTGGGGGCGGAGTCTCGGGGAACTCCTCATCTGGTTGGTGCATCTTCATCTATAATCTGGGTCAGGACGCCGACGAGGCCATCCTGTGGCAGATGTTCGGCCCGTTCGGCGCCGTCGTCAACGTGAAGGTGATCCGAGACTTCAACACCAACAAGTGCAAAGGCTTCGGCTTCGTGACCATGACGAATTATGAGGAGGCTGCCATGGCGATCCACAGCCTCAACGGGTACCGCCTCGGAGACAAGGTCCTGCAGGTGTCCTTCAAGACCAGCAAGGGACACAAGTAGAGACAGGGAGGAAGAGGAGGAGGGAGGGTGATGAGGGAGGAGGAAGAGGAAGGAGGAGGAGGGAATAGTGATGGAGAGGAGGTGGAGGGAGAATTGTTGACATCTGTGAGGAGAAGACTAAAGTCAGACCTGTTTTTTTGAAACACTTCTCAGAGTTTTTGTGTCTGTGAGTTCACTTTTTTCTCCCAGCATGCTCAGTCCCTGTCAGGCTGTATGACATCAACATGGTGTCACTGTAGAGAAACTGTAAATGTGTTTTTTATTTTTATTTTTTGAAGCCAGTCAACTCTAACATGTTAATTATTAAAGGTTCATCTGATATAAATCATGTAGAAGAGTCAGCTGACGTGTTAAGTGATTGACAGCTCTGTTGGCCAATAAACAGGCAGGAAGCGGAGCTCCAGGTCACATGCAGTTTGATCTTATTTGCTCTTTTAAAAATGGCTTCCAGTTAACGTACAGGAAGCGACATGTGACTTTTTGTTCATTTGTATTTTAGTTTTTGAGCTCGCTGTGATTCAATAATAAATCTGTTGGTGGAAACGTTTCTCTCCTCTGTTTTTACTTCATTAAACGCTCCAACACAGCACACAGTTCTCTAACAATGGGAGGGAAGTAAGAGGGGTCCGGTCAGTCCAGTCCAGTCCAGTAATAATATCAAAATGACATAACAGTACAACAGTGTTGTAAAATGTCTTTCATAATTTTCATTTTGTTATAAGAAAAAATGAAGTAACAGGACTAAAACAGCATAAGATGTAACGAAAATGACAATAGTACACAACAGGACAAAAATTCTGTAAAGACATGACAAGATGTAACAAGATGAAAACAACATAATACACAATGAAAATAAAAGATTGAGCAAGGAAAAAAAAGGTAAATAATCCATAACAAGACAATTATGACATAAAAGATGTTACAATATGAAAACAACATAACGTGGAAAACAAGGTATCAGGACGAAAACAACATAAAAGCCATAACATCACGAGGAAAACATGAAAAAAATTAGACGAAAATGATGCAACAAGACAAATTCAAACTCAAAAGATGATGTAAGAAGACAGGACTCAAATTGTGTAAAAGACCTAATAAGGTGAAAATGATTAAAAGGTCAACAAGTTGGAAATTATGTTACAATACAGAAGATAAAGACAAAAAATCCTTTTTTAATGCAATGTGTTCAGATGTTTATTTACCATAAACAGGTTTGTCAGAGCTCGTAGGAGGAACTGACAGACTCACAGTGTCTGTTGTCTTTCAGGGTTTCCTGTTGTGAGGTTGTGATTTTACTTTTGAAAAAGGTGAAGAAAACAAACCTTAAACCATCTTTTACATTTTCAATTCATTTTCTGGTCAGAGAAAAAAAAAACAAGAGAAGTCGACTCCAAATGTTCTGAGCCACCAGGTGAGATGATGATGATGATGATGATGAATCCCACTTCATCACAAACCAGCTGTGTGTTGCCTCTTCATCATTTGTGTGGCGAGGAGGAGGTGAAAGGATATAAAGCTAATATTGTTATAATATTGTTATCAAAAAAAGGGCTCAACAACGCCACCCAGGGAATTTCACCCCAGGAATTACTTCTTCAACACAAGGCACACAGGTTTGTTTACTCAAAGGGACATGAGACGTGGTTCCAAGTTTTAAAATATACTTTTTATTAAATAGTCACTTTTCATTTAAAAACAGTAATTAAACTTTACACAGGGAGGGGGAAAACCTAATCAGGGCTGAGGCCTAGTGGATGGACGAGAGCTAGTGCAGGGGAAGGATCCACCAAAAAAAAGAGAAATCAACCTAAATCACCAAGCACACGTGGCAGACACACACTCTCAGTGAAGTAACCCACTCCCAGGAACACAGCAGACAGGACGGAAGGATGCCACCACCAGATCACCGCCACCACCGGCCTCCAGCAACTGAAAAGGGGGAAAATAAAACAAATTAGTGGAGTTGCAACAAAACAAAAAAATCAGTGAATCAAAATCTAACAAAAATTATAATTAATGGGCTGGTCACAAGCTTAAACAACTCTCAACAAACTCAACAAATGAACTACACAAGCAGACAAAATCAGAATCAACCCAAACAAAAACATACAAATAAACCCATACAAATAACCCAAAACTAATAGAATGTAACCCACACTTTCACACACTCATTCAACCAACATATGTGGGCCCAAACCCCGGTTAAAAATCGTGCCCCGGCCTGCGGCGTGCGGCCAAGCAACCGTCCTGCACCAGACGTTGAGACAGAGCAACAGAAGTGTCTATTTTGTGGAAGCAGAACTGCGGAACGTCTTATAAGACTGCAGCGTGACGCCGTGCCATGGGAACAAAGCAGCAGCCCCAATAAGCTGGTTACAGTAACACCTAACCAAGAAAAATACTATTAGCATGGCTAAATACACTGAACATGATGCGGTGCATGCTATGATACACATAACATACCTTTTTAGCAGCAGAGAGGACACTTACCACAGCCAAACAACCGCAGCAGCACATACAGGTGGTGGAGCAGCACACAGGCAGTCGCCCTACAACACAACACCAATGCCTTAAGCACATTGACAAAAGTGCAGCCATACCTGTCGGGCCAAACGACCTCTGACCCGGAAGTGATGCAGAGGTGACGATGGGGGCACAAAGGAAGAACTGGAGGGAGGACTGCTGCTTTTGCACCTCTATGCTGCTACATCCGCAGAGGTCACACCACCTCCAGACTAACATTGGTCAGGTGACGGACGGACTGTAAGAAAAATAAAATGACATGTTGAGCTGCTGTAAACATGTCAACAGACACAAAGTCACTGAAGTCACTAACATCTCTCAAAAATTACATACAGCTCATTATGAAAATGAAGGCAATAGACATGTTTCTTAAAAATATAGAAAAGCACATTAAAAGTTAGGATGAGGAAACAGAACCTGACCCCCAGCTGAATGGGAGCTTGGAGGTGCACTGTACATCCTTCAGTAGTTAGGGTTAAGGCAAAAACACACTTAATGCGTCTAACGCTCGCATTTTGAAGTACACCTATTGTTCTAAATTGCAGAACACACATTAAAAGCATCTTGATGTGCATCAAACTGCCTTGACGCTTGTACACCGAACTTGTTTTGATTTTCGAGCATCAAATGAGGACCAGGGCATTTTTTCTGCAGCTGCAGCTGGTGTTTGGGGAGTGTTAAATGGAATAAAAAAGGCATGGATGTGAGGAGCGAGTGCTAATGGAGCTTTAGCTCCACCTGAAACCAGGTAAAAAAAAACAAACAAAAAAAAAAAAAAAAACAACCCATAGCAGAGAGCGAGAGAGCATGTGAATATAGACAGATGTGCCGACTTGATATAAAATCTTTTTATGATTGTGAAACATTAAATCACAGCACACTTGGTGTGTGTTTTTTGCTCCAAGTTTGATTTGTGTATTTTTAAATACTAATTATTCCCCACTGATTAATCATAACTATCAAGGAGGGGCGAGAGACAGCAGAGAGGAGGGAGGGAGGGGGAGCGTGTGAACTTTTTTGATGATAAATCCTGATGTTACTGAACAGTTCTCGGACTAAAATATCTGTCTCAGTAACAAATAGACAGATGCTTGTCTCCTCCATGAAACGTTTGTCATTTTGCTGCATTATTATAAATCACAATGAAGAGTCCAGACGCTGTCTCTCCTCTTCATCTCCTTGTGTGTGTCAGTGAGTTTGTTGTCTGCTGTGGTTGAAAACATCCTCACTGATGTAAACTGTCAGAGTGACACTGATGTAAATGATCCTGCTTGCTGAATATAAAAACAAGAATATCACACACCGTTTACTCATTGTATAGCTGGATCTGAAAAAAGGTGAGGATTTTACTCCTCAGAGGACAATATTTTATTGAAGAAATAAACTAGTATTAACAATAATAATACGAAATAATAAAAATATGCATATAAATAGTGACCTTTTCTTAAAATTCTGCTTCTTCTATGGTGTTGGAATGTTAAATCTGAAGCCTGCAGTGAGCCACAGAAGCTTCATTTGACACGTCCATTGACATGCATCAAACGAAGCCTGCAGTGCATTTTGGCCTTTAGGCTCTACAACCGTCAGAAAAAAAGTTATTCCAAAAAAACCAACTGCACACAGGGTCTACAACCCATTTTGCATACATTGTCTTCAGTAACTCAGGAATGGATTGAGTGCAAGACTTGAAACTGTCAGGGAAGGTGTAGTGTTCAGTGACACACCATCACACAAAATTTCAGCCCATGCCACCCATCCAAATGGAAGTTATTCATAAAAAAGTGCTTCCAGTTAAAGTTTTGCCCACTTCCTGATGTCATAGAGATCCATGGGTGGCAACGTTGGATGCGGAATTGCTGAAAATACTTACACAGGAAGTGGTCACAAGTGTCTACAACCTTCACAAAAAAAAGTTATTCCCAAAAAATGAGTTGCACATATTTGCAAACTGGTTATCATCTCCTATCCTAACCCCTAACCCCTAACCCCTAACCCTTCCCCTATCCTAACCCATCACTTAGGGTTAAGGGCAGTTTGCCACCAATGACCCCCTGGGTCATGGACTTAGGGTTAGGGGTTTAGGGTTAGTTAACTATGTTTACTTCTAAACTCGGCTGCTTCCTGAGTTTTACTGACGACGGTTGAACATGAGCAGCTGCAGACGGATACAATATTAATGTTGTCTTATTGTTACATGTGAATGATAAACTACATATTTATTGAGTTTGTTATTATGTTAATTTCTTTTCATTTTCAAGTTTAAAATCTTCTCCAATCAGTCTAACAATCTCTCTTGCAGTGAGAGATGGACAGGAAGAACATGTCTGTCTCTGACCTGTCTGTCTCTAACCTGTCTGTCTGACCTGTCTGTCTCTGACCTGTCTGTCTCTAACCTGTCTGTCTGACCTGTCTGTCTCTAACCTGTTTGTCTGAACTGTATGTTGCAGATGTCGGTCGGTCCTTTAACAGTAAGAATCTGATTTGGTAACACACACACACACACACACACACACACACACACAGTCACTGTTACAGTAAACACTACAGTAAGTGTGTGTGTGTGTGTGTGTGTGTGTGTGTGTGTGTGTGTGTGTGTGTTTCAGACTGGACTAAGCGAGGCGTTCAGATCCCTCTGGCTGATGGGATGGATTTCATTGAGGAAGTGGTTGAATATCACAATGTAAGTAATTAACATGTTTATATATGATGCTACATTCTGATTGGCTCTCCACTGTACCATGTGATGATGACATCATGACTCAGAGCTGCCCCCTGCTGTTTGTTTCTGCAGGGCTTCATCGTGATCGGAGCCAATCTTCACTTCAGCAAAGGACTGAGAGAAATGATTGCGGGGAGAGAGACAGAAACCGTCTGAACATATATATAATATACAGTATCAACATATACATATATGTACATGTACTGTATATAAATGTATGTAAATATATACAACACTGTGTGAACATATAACCAGGCATGAAAATGGGTCAGTGGTGCAAAAGGTGAGAAGGATACAACCCCTCTAGGGGAGTCTGGGGGCATGCTCCCCTGGAAGAAAATTTTGGACATTTTATATTTAAAAGCATCAATCTGGTGCACTTTGAGAGAAAAATCAAGCAGAGTTACAGGACAGTATGAATGTATAATAAAGTATCTATACATGTTGACTCTGTCTACAAAAGGCACAACAGCGTCTCCACCTGCTCAGGAAACTGAGAACTTTTAACATCAGCTAAGACATTTTAACTCTGGTATATAGATCACTCATTGAATCCATCCTCAGTTACAACATCTCATCCTGGTTTAACTTTCTCACTGCCAAACATAAAGCAAAACTCTCCCGGATAATAAATCAAGCCAGCAAAATAACTGAAACATCTCAACATCCTCTCTGTGAACTGTACAGGCGCTCAGTGATGAAGAAAGCCACCCTCATCATTGGGGACCCCTCCCACCCCCTGCACCACTCCTTCTTACTGCTACCATAAGGTAGACCCTACAGAACCCCACTGGCCCAGAAAAACATTTACAAAAAATCCTTCATCCCCTCTGCAATAACTGCCCTTAATAAGAACACATAGACTGAACTTTTTTAAACTGTTGTTGAATGTGTTTTAGTGTTTTAGTCAGTGTGCTGGGTGTGGTTCTTAATTATGTTTTAATACTACATTGAGCTGTTTTAAAGATAAATTTCTGTTTTTACATGAGAATCTATCTATCTATTCACATTATGCGTTACAAGGAATAAGACCGACAACTATGCTGTATAAGAAACGAGACTAGCAACTTCTCCAATGAAATGTGCAACAGCACAGCTTTAATACAGGGTTCAGTGGTGAAACAAGATAATCAATTAAGATAGTACTCAATAGTCTGTCATTTCTTCTTCTTTGCCTGGACCAGTGTCTCCAACTAAGCTAACGTTAGCTTGCGTCAATCAACGTTACCTTTAGTCTCTCAAGCCGGTCCACTCAGCATCTGCCCAAGCCAAATCAAACGTCCAAATCGGCGAATGAGTCGTAACTGTCGTCTGCCCTCGGGTCAGCTCGCGAGCGCTCTGGTCAGCACAAACCAATCAGGTAGCAGTATTCTCCCCCGCATTCGCGCTAATATTTCAATGCTGTAGCGCTAGTAGGGGAATGTCTTGTTGAATTCAAGGCTCCCTTCAGGCGCACGCACACGTTCACAGCTCACTATGGCTCCGCGCCGCTCTTGTGTATAAAACCAAAGCCCTAATAAAACTATTTCTGGTATAACTCCATGTTCCATCCATACCCCCCCCAAAAATATTTTTTCATCGATCTACACGATTCGCGTAGGTCACCTATTTTGGATTCAAAACAGCGAATTTCGCCAAAAGGTGAGTGATTTTCATGCATGTATAACATGTAAATATAACATGTCAGCAAAAGGGTAACAGAGAACATCCAGACATATAAACACAGTGCACGAGACACAGAGACAGATGGTCTTATATATGCAGTCGTATATGTTGTATATGGATAGTTTGAAAACACAACAACCACTGACTCCAAACGTCATGTAGGTAAACAAGCATTTCCATGACGACGCCTGTGTGATAACTTAGGTCTTGCCCCCTTGGAGGGGTGTGGCCTATTCAGGTGAGTCCTTCAGTGACCTGACAGTCAAAAGGAAAGTGATGGTGCATTCAGGTCCGCCAACAAAAAAATCAGACATCAGAACACAGTACTTAACTGCAGTGTTAAACTGGGACCAGTACACTACAGAGCTGCAACGATTCATTGATTATTAATTCCTTACTACATTAATTGTCAGTGATTTTGAAAATATACCACTTAATCAGTTTGAGTCATTAAAAAAAGTCTAAATTCTCTGATTTCAGCTTCTTAAATGTGAATATTTTCTGGTTTCTTTCCTCCTCTCTGACAATAAACTGAATATCTTTGAGTTGTGGACGTCATCTTGGACTTTGATCAATATTTTCTGACATTATATGAACCAATTTCAGGAAAAGATTAAATCGAAAGCAACTGGACTTGTTTAAAAGTCTTATTGAAGACGTTTCGCTTCTCATCCAAGAAGCTTCATCAGTTCATGCCTGTCAGACTAGTCAGAGCTAGTCTAACTAAATGGTGGGAACCCAGGTATTTAACCTCTGTGGATGTGTTCAAATTCATGAGTGCTCCAATCAGATTGACAACAGTCGTTTGGAGTCGTTGATCACTGGGTGTGACCCGAAACCAGGTTATGAGTGTCAGTCGTTAGAGACAAAGGACTGTGGACCACAGTCGTTAGAGTTACATGAATGTGAAACACTGTTGTTTTTGGAGGTCAAGTTGTTGAATTTCCTGGGCAAAGATGAAATAACAGCATTGTAAATAGGAGAGAGGTTGTGTCTCAGGCCTCCTCCTCTGTTTAGAGTGGGTTTCTCCATTTTGACGTAGATGGCTTCCTTAATCTCCTCTCTCAAACCATCTGTCCTCTCTGTCTAGAATGTGGACATTGCTGTCTTCAAAGGAGTGTGCCTTCTCCTTAAGGTGTAGATAGACAGCTGAGTCTAGACCTGAAGAGTTAGGTCTCCTGTGTTGAGCCAGGGCTCTGTTTAGTGGTTGTTTGGTTTCACCAATGTATAAATCATTGCAGTCCTCGTTGCATTGGACAGCATACACCAGATTGCTTTTCTGTGTATATGGTGTGCGATCTTTGGGATGCACCAATTTCTGTCTGAGTGTGTTACTGGGTTTGAAGTGTACAGGGATGTGATGCTCCGCCCTGTGTTGCAGAGTTCTGATAACACCTAGCTTGTGTTCCAGAGGGTGGTGTGAGTCAAAGAGTAGGTATTGGTCTGTGTGTGTGGGCTTCCTATATACCCCAATGTGAGGTTCCTGTCCTTACCAATGTGAACTTCACAATCCAAGAAAGGCAGGCAGTTATCTTTGACATCTTCTCTAGTGAATTTGATGTTTTTATCCACTGAGTTGATGTGCTCTGTAAAAGTTTGCACTTCTTGGCTTTTGATTTTAACCCATGTGTCGTCCACATACCTGAACCAATGGCTCGGTGGTGTTCCTCTGAAAGATTTCAGGGCCCTATGTATATGAACCAAACAACTGGTTGATTAGTACATAAAATGATGGACAGTTTGATCAATAATGAAAATTACTGTTAAGAGAAAGACTTGGAAAATAGGACCTATTTTTCAACTGACAAGGTTGTGACAGGATTAATTAATAAATCAATCAAGAAAATGATCAACAGATTAATGGATAATGAAAATACTTGTGAGGTGCAGCCCTGTAATGAACTAATGACTGTTTTAATGCAAAGTTTTATTTGCAGACTGATTGGTCCAAAGGTTTCCTCCTGTGTGTGTGTGTGTGTGGCCACTACAGAGTCACATGACATTGAGTGTGTCAACAAGTCAACTGTCCACTCAACACTTTGTCATTTGTTATACTGGGCTGAATAATAAAGCAGACTTGACCTGTAACCATGGTAAAAGCATACAACAGAGGCAGAAACAGCTGTAGCCACGGTAACTGTAACAGGTGTAACTTCAAAATGCCGAGAAGAAAATCCGCCCTCCTCCTCCACCTCCCTGGATCCCCTGCCCAACGACACCCTGCTGAGGGTCAAGCCGGTCCACACCTTCTCCTGAAACAACAGCCAGAACCACACCTCCTTCTCCTCTTCCTCCTCCAAACATCAACCTGGACCCTCTGCCTCCTCCTCCTCCAAACATCAACTTGGACCCTCTGCCTCCTCCTCCTCTGGTTTCCCTGACACAGACGCCGCTTTGTCCTCTGCTGCACTTCCTCTGCCACAGACCCCCTCAAGCTCCAATATGATTGCCTCCTCAGCTCCTACTCCTCCTGCCTCCACCTTCATACCTGCTGCAGTCAAAGACTCTACCGCTCCCCCTGCACCCTCCACCTCCTCCATCCCACCACCACCCAACTCCTCCTCCTCTGCTGCTCCCACTGCCACCTCTACTGCTCCCTCCTCCTCCAACTCTCATCAACCGTCTCCCTCCTCCCTCATCAGCTCTCCCACCCAATCCTTCCTCCACCGCCTAAGGCTCAAACCTGCCTGACCCCCTCCACGAATAAATCATGCCATGAATATTATGTTCAATCTCTGCCACATTCTGCCAATAAATCCCTGTAAATCTTACAAATTGAATCTTAAATTTAAATGTTGTTGTGGCTGTATTGTGTGTTAGATTGTAAAACAAACTCACACAGAACTCTTACATCTCTGGCAGTATGGAGCAGCTCCTGTGGGGGGTCCATCAAAATCATTTAGCCCTGATTTGGAGCCAGAGTCTGTCCAATGGTGATGGAGGTCCCGCCCACACAGTGAGCCCACTCAATGGCGAGCAGAGCTCAGCTGTCAATCATTACATGAAACCCCCTTTTTATATAATCAAAGCCGTCTGTGGGATGTGCATGTTGATTTTTTAGTTTGGCTCATATCCCATCTTAACATGGAGGGGGCAGTGTCAATTGAGATGTTTTGCCTTCACTATTGGTGAGCTGTTATTTTGTCTATCTCTATGTACAGTCAATATTAAAAATCATGAGGGAGACAGCTGATATTTGACTTTACTCGCCACTGTGGCTGCTGGACAGAAACTTTCCTGAAAATGGGACACAATGTTCACACACACATGCAGTTTTAGACCATTTATTTATGTGCCTGAACCTTTTTTCTTTTGTATTTACTGTTTGTTTTGTGCTCTGGGATTTTAAAATGTGGTGTTTTGAGCTGCAGATTTCTACACAAACACAGACTGACTGACTGGATTCTGCTCATGTGTGGAGATAAAAACACCTGAGCTTCACTGGACATATTAACTTCTCGAGTGCATTGGGACACTTGGTTTAACAAAGAGACTATAATGAGTCAGTACAATATAAAATTACTAACCCTATGTTTGAGCTTCAGAGCCGTCAGACAGGAAGCATCCCTTCGGCCACCATCTTCAGTGTTGTTACGCTTCATCTATGCTGGTTCAGTTCAAACCAGCTCCACGGTTTCAGCTGGAGTCACATCAGCAGGAGCTGTTTAAACAGAGCAGAGAGCACGTGTTGTTCTCATCACTGACATTACACTGTCTTCTGTGATTTGATTTTCTGTTGGAAGTTATTTTTTTATACAGGTTCAGTGGGCCAAAATGACCCCACAGTGCAACATAAAAACAAATGCAAAAAAACAAACAAAAAACATTTGATTGAGGACTAGTTTTAATTTGTGTCATTGCACTGGTTCAACTAAAAAAAGCAGACTGGTGGCCTCAAGAATGCCCAGTATTTTCATTTTGCCAGCAGGTACTATTCAGTTATCCTCATAAAGTCTGAACCATATGAGGGCTGCTACTGATTATTTTCATTTACGAGTAATCTGTTGATTATTTTCTCAATTACTTCATTAAAAAATCCTGTCACAATCTTTTCTGTAGAAAATAAGGTTAAAATAAGTTACCTATTTTTCAAGTTTTTCGTCTGTAATGACTATTTTCATTATTGATCGATCTGTCATTTTCTCCACTAATTGATTAGTTGTCAGAGAGGAATAAAGAAACCAGTAAATATTCACATTTAAGAAGCTGAAATCAGAGAATTTACTTATTTTTCCTTTAAAAAAATACTCAAATCGATTAATCGATTATCAAAATATGTGGCAATTAATTGAATAATCTAATTTGGTTTGAATACAGTTTGCTGTTTGTGCACAATGAGCAAGTGAATGACTGGTTTATCTTTGGTTTACTGTTGGTGTCTAGTTGATCAGTTACACTAATGTTTTATAATAAGACATCATTAGAAAATTTATGTAGTATATTCAATAGCGATGTGAAGATGATGAAGGAATCTCTGTTGACACGTCTTGCATATATAATAAAGGTTTATTATAAAGAAGTACAACATCAAAACAAGCACCATAGATTGCTTGGAGAGGATTCAGCCAATTGTCGCTCACTCTGAGTAACGGCTCTAACCCACATCATTATATAGGCTGTTATCATGAGACTTGTCAAGAAACTTTAAGACAAAACATATGGCCTTCAATTATCTTTACCATACAATGTGCCTCCTGACACATGACATATATCTTTAGCTCTGGGGCCCCTAATTGAATCACCATCCCCAGAAAAACACATACCACAGGAAACTCCAGACACCACATTTACTGTTCAGTTCAGTTAAATAGTCTATAGATGAGCTAAATCCTGCTGTGAGTAACAGAAATAAAGGGCTCATACTGAGGCAACAACAACACGATTCTTATTTTCAGGTGATTGTACAGTGATGAAAACATTCTTATCAATATCATATTGAATTTCTGCCATATTCTGCCCATTTAATGCCCTTAAATCTGACACACTGGACCTTTAACTACATCATTCAAAACTAGTTAAAATGTTTAAATGTGTTGACAGAAATAAAAAGGAGGCTGTTGGTAGCTGGATGATCATTAAAGATCATTAAAAAATGTGCTGGTTGACAATGTTTTTAAATATTTTTTTAAACCATTTGCTGTACAAGAGCAGAAAACAGTTCTATTATGTAGCATGTGCACACTAATTTTAGACTCATGGGTGCTATTATACACAAAGCAATACGATATTAATTAATAGGCTAGTTCAGAAGATCTTTGTTTGACTCAAGGAGTGGAGGGAGGAAGAGACTAAGACAGAACTTGCGTTTTAAATGGTACCATATATTGAAAATATATATAACAAACAAACGGAATGAATGGCCATTCACAAAAAAAATAGAAAAAACAATCTCAAGTTCAAAAACTTCACATCCAATAAATTCAATATGATCAAGGAATGCAATAAATAAAATAAATGCAATAAGTTCAGTGAATTCAATAAGTTCAGGATCAATTCAAATGAGCTCATAAAGTCCAGGTTTGCCCACAACGCAAGGGGTGCAAACACGATAGCTTGAAGCAGCTTGAGTGTCCAGAGGGGTATTGTCCGAGGTGTGGGAAGGGAATGTGTGAGGGTGCGAGTGAGTGACAGGCCGCTCAAGGGTACGAGTTGCAGTAGGCATATAATGGGGAAAAAAAGAAGAAGCGGTTGCAAAGAAGAGCCTCCTACCAGCCCGACCAGAGCAGGAGGATCGGTTCCCTGGAGGTGAGTAGTGTAGCAGGTGGCTAACAGGCTCACTACTCAAGGTGCATGGATTCAGTTCCTAGTTTCCTAGCTCGCCATCAGACCTGGCCAGTTCCGCAGTTTAAACAGATATAATTGCTTCGTCTCTGGCGCTGGTAGTCGGCTCCTGCAGCGATTGTCTTTCTTAGCGTGTCCCACTCGCATCACCCGACTGACTTCCTGTAACTCTGTTTTAGAGACATGGATTGGCCGCGCGCAGTCATGTGACTGCATGACGTAACGACGCACAGACTAATGCTAAGAGACCGCTGGATATGAATGAATGAAGGTGAATACAACTAAACTCAGGTTTTTCCACCCAGCTTACAGAGTGCACAAAGAACACCTTTTCTTTTTCTTTTTTTTTTAAAGTTATATTTTTGGGCTTTTATGCCTTTAATGGATAGTACAGTTGAAGAGTAGACAGGAAACGGGGCAGAGAGAGAGGGATGACACGCAGCAAAGGGCCGAAGGCGGGAGTCGAACCAGCGGCCACTGCAGAGGACCAACAGCCTCCATACATGGGTCGGACGCTCCACCCACCGAGCTAAACGTCCGCCCCACCTTTTCTTAAATAAGCTATTAATGGTAATATCAAGTTGAGACATACATACATTCATACATATATTCATACATACATACATACATACATACATAGCATACGTGCATACATACATACATACATACATACATGCATACGTGCATACATACATACGTATATACATACATACATATGTACATACATACATTTATACATACATTCATACATACATACATCTACATTCATATATTCATACATACATACTTACCTACATAAATACATACATACATTCATACATACATACAAACATAGGGTGAATTCAGGTATATTGGGACATCAGGTAATTTGGGACAGATAAGGAAAAACACTGCTTCCACTTGCCTTGAATGGGCTATGGCAAAGTAAAAGGTGCTGATACATTCCTTTGGATGTCTACATTAAAAGTCACATGACATATTTTGGGTGACATCACAGAGGGGGGTGTGGTCAGCATCAAACAGGAAGTTGACCCCAAAAATCAGGAGGTAAGGAAAATGGCATGTGCTTTTGTTGGATTTTAATATAAGGCTATTAAATTTGTATGACTGATTTACTGTAGGTATGTAAGTTATATTAAGATGTGTGATGCAATGGTGTACTAAAATAAACAAACATTGTTTTGTAATGATGTTTACATTTTCTTAATTTGGACATTTTCTTGCTGTCCCAAATTACCAGTAGTGGTATGGTAATTTGGGACAGCATGTTCAGGTTATTTGGGACAATGTTTCTGGGTTTATATTGAAAATATTTCAAAATAGTAGTCATATATTACATGCTGAAAGTAAGAAATTCAAGTAAAAAACAAGTACCTTTTTACATTTCAGCATATCAAGTTAGCGGTTAATGTTGCTAACAGTCAGAATATGTGAAGTCAGCTTCAAAAATCGGTCAGATTGTGTTATCTCTTATTATGTTATGAGTTATCTGATTTCATTTACAAACAATGAAAGAGATTTTAGTACAGTAAACCAGAATCATATTAAGGCCTGTTGATGAAGTGACAGGAGGCTATGAAGTAGGAAAATCAATGCAGGCGTAGCACTGTATGCACAATACTTAATCATTGGGTTTGTCCTCATCTGTCAAACTGATTTATTTGCAGAATAGAATGACATCCAGGAAAAAGAGAAAGAGATCCAGGGAGAGAAAGCAAGGGAGAGTTAAGACACAAAAGGGAAAAGGGAAATATAACAAGTGGAAGGAAGAAAGAATGAAGGGAGCTATAGACGAGTACAGAGAGGAGGAGAGGGCAGGTAAAATACCACAGCTCCGTTACATCGCCAGGGCATGGAATGTCCCCAAATCCACCCTCCAGAGGAGGGTTAAAGGGGTCATCCAAGGACACAGGCATCAAGCAGGAAGGAAGCCCATCATTGCTGAAGGGGATGAGGCCAAGTTAGCTGAAATTATAAAAGATCTGGCAGGCCGTGGTTTTCCGATGAGGAAACCTGAAATCCAAAAACTTGCATTTCAGTTTGCTGAGGCTAATGGACTGAAAGGCTTTTCTGAGGCCAAAGGGCAAGCAGGCCATTATTGGTTTGAATCATTTTTGAAGAGGCATCCTAGTCTTGGCCTTAGGAAGCCAGAGGCCCTCTCTGCAGCTCGGGCAGCTTGCTTTAACCCTACTGTAGTGGGACAGTGGTTTCAGACCTACCAGAACATCATCCGTGACCTTGGCCTACAAGATACACCTTCACATGTGTGGAACTGTGATGAGACTGGTCTCCAGGACCATTTTGTGTCTTCGAAAGTGGTGTCACCAGTAGGATCACCCTGCTTTGAGGTCACTGCGAACGAGCGAGGTGAGACCACCACATTACTCACAAGTCTCAATGCAGCAGGAGAATATGGCCCACTAATGGTCATTTTTAAGGCGAAGCGCTTGCGTTCTGAATGGTGTCATGGAGGACCCGGGAACACCCTGGTCAGGGCATCTGAAACTGGATGGATCAATGCTGATTTATTTCTGGACTGGGGCAAGCAGTTTATTGCCTCCCTCCCAAAAGATGACCCCCGACCACATGTTTTGCTCTTGGATGGGCACAGCTCCCATGTCTTCAACTTAGACTTCCTGGAACTGATGAAGAAAAACAATGTGCATGTCATTTGCTTTCCTCCACACACAACGCATGTTTTACAGCCGTCTGACAGAGCCTTCTTCCGCAGCCTGAAGCACCACTGGAATCTAGAGGGCCGTGTCTTCACCAGGGAAAGTGGTGGGCAGAGACTTAATAAGTCTCTGTTTCTTGGCATACTCCTCAAGGCATGGAGGAGTGCAGCAACACCAGAAAATGCTCAAGCTGGATTCAGGGGCAGCGGGATCTATCCCCTGGAACCAAAATGCATTGACAAGTCTCTGTTCGCTCCGTGTCTTACGACTGAAAGGGAAGGAGCTCCTGAAATTGTTGACACTGACACTGGAGAGATGGAACAGGTCATAGCAGAAATACTCACCTCCCAGACTGACGCCTCCCTTGCTCTGGATCTGGATGTGTCAACAACACTTGACCCAGATGTGTTTGCCACCCTGGACACAGCTGTTCCTTTAACATCAGGGCCTATGCAGACAGCTGAAATGATTCCACCAGATGCCAGCAACATAGTTGAGGTAATGACAAGTTTTAATGAGCTGATCACATTGCCTTCCCGTGCACGGCCCTCTACCAGCAAGGTCAAAAGATCAAAGCCTCCTAGTAGCTACCTGACAAGTGAAGCCCACTTTGACTATGTGCGAAGCAGAGCCAAGGGAAAAGGGAAGGGAAAACAACCTGAAAAGAGGAAGAAAACCGAGGAAACAAAGACCCTGTGCAGCGTTTGTGGAGAGGAATATGGGGGCATAAATGATCCAAAGAAAGATGAAGAGTGGATGTCCTGCAAGTCCTGCAAAAAATGGTACCATATGTCTTGTGGGGAGGAAAATGGAATTCTGGATGATGACGAATCATACATTTGCAGGGACTGCCTTTGAATGTGCCAATTGTAGGAAAATTGTCGGCCAAAAAAAGTAAAGCGGCCGATGCTTACAGTAAGATGTTCATTGAAATATTGAATATTGATTGCACTTATGTTCTTTAAAATGTACTTGTGTGTAATGAAGTTGATGACACTACATGGATATTTTAGGCCAACGGTTCTGATGTTTTTATGTTTTTAAGTGGGCCCAGCCTAATGGTCAGGTTTAAAGCAAAAAGCTGCCATTTCAGGAAATGAGTTGAATCTCAGTTGATGTTTATGAGTTGTTAAATGCATTAATGTTTGGAAATGTTTTTATTAGACCTTGCCTTATGATGAAGACAGATTAATGTAAGTTTTTAGAATATCGATGATCAGTTAGGCTATTGTATTTTTGTGAGATCAAATCACTCATTTACAATGTACTATGGATCAGGCTATTGTTTCTTGGCCTGCTGAATTTATGAACACATGATTTTGTTTTTCATTTAACAAAATATTAATAAAATGTATTTTAAAAAACATGCTCACTTCTCATGAAGTCAGTAGTCTGCTCACAATATGTTTTAGGCTATTAAATCTGCTGTTTGTTGAAATAATTAGTATATTGTAACCAAATCACAAGATAATAAATAATACATAACATAAACATAATAGGCTATAGGCCTAATATACATAATTAAGCAATCTATATACATAATTAAGCAATCTATTAATGTCTATTTTATGTAATTGCAGCTCCATGCAATATCCTATATCCACAGGCCTGTGTCCCAAATTACCAAACCTACTGTCCCAATTTACCAAAGAAGGTGCGAAAAAATAGTTTTGTGTCAAAACCATTAAAATAGAGTGCCATGCTCTGACAAAAGATGTTTAGTACATAATTGTTTCACATAAAGAATGTAGACACCTTGAGGAATCCAGACATATCTCATTTGTTGGGTTATTTATTAATCTTGATGACAAAAAATGGCTCAGAAAATGAATTTACAAAAATTGTCCCAATATACCTGAATTCACCCTACATTCATACATTAAAAAGTTAAATTAAAAATTAAAATTAAAAAGAATAATTTGTCATATGGGATACAGAATACTTTGCCGCAGATACCAGGCCTTTTCCACAAATTTTGCCAGAGCAAAAACGTTGTTTTCAAACAACCAGCACAGAATCTCAGCTTCATGTTTCCAAAATAAATCAATTTTTTAACCGAATCGATTCAAAAAGAGAATTCCTTAAATCACAGTATAAAGGACAATGAAAAACAAAATGAAATTCATCTTCCACACTCTGGAGATCACAAAATTCACACAAAGTAAATGTTCAGGTGTACCTTTAAATCGGCCCACTTCTACTGCCAGAGGCAAGGTACTAGTTCTTAACTGAGCACAGAGGGACCTCTGCCTCCTCTTTAAATTAAACAAAATATAAGGTTCTGTAACATAATCATTTTTAACCTGAACATAATTTCTAAGCTTTGGCTTCTTCCATATATCCTGTTTCCACTGATCTTCATATTTCGTAAACAATCTTTGTCTGACAGAATTTATATTTCATTGCAAGTTATTTTGAAGCACTATATACATGTCAGAAGCAGACAATATTATTGAAACCTCTCTAAACCAGGGGTGATGGTTTGCTCTGTCCCAATTAAAAAATTTGCTAGTTAGCCTTTCCTCTGGCAGACTGACAAGAAGGTTCCACAATCGCACCATTTCACATCTTTGTTTTATAATACATGGATCCCATCCTGCATCCCCTTCAGCAGCTACCTTTGCTGCATATTTATGCACGCCAAGAAAACACCTCAAAGCACAATTCTGAACAGAATTACAATCAGAGACCTCTTCAGAACCCCAAACCCCTGCAGCATAAAACAAGACTGAGTCAACCAAAGATTTATAAAGTTGTGTAAATGTAGAAAAGCCAAGATCCATACATGATTTCATTTTACTAAGCACGGAACCTAATGCTCTTCCAGCGGACTCTGCTAGTATTTTCCTTCCCTCAGAAAACTTCATATTTTCATCAAAAATGAAACTAAGATATTTATAATGACAAGTGAACTTTAAAGGTACAGAGCCAAACTGAAATATACAATTACTCTGTGATTTGCTTTTTTTCCTGAAATGAACAACTTCTGTTTTTTCGCTATTAATGGTGAGATGCCATTTACTACACCAAGAGCTCATAATATCCAGCATATTTTGCAGATTAACTTCATTTTCAGCAATCAAAACAATATCATCTGCATAAAGCAGAATACTTACATTCATATTCTCTATTTGAACACCAAGATTAACCTGCTTAATTTCTTGAGCTAGAACATTTATATAAAGAGCGAATAGAGAAGGGGAGAGTAAATCTCCCTGCTTCACCCCGAAAGGTATTGGGAACCAGTCTGTTCTTAAGTTATTTATTTGTACACAAGCAATGGGATCTCTGTAAAGGGCTTTTATCGCATTATAAAATTTTCCATTGATACCAGATGAAAGTAATTTAAACAGCAGAAGTTCTCGGTTAACACAGTCAAACGCCTTTTTAAAATCAACAAAGCAAGCAAAAGTACTTTTGCCCTTCTCCAAACGAGCTTTCACCACAGAAGATAACACATAAATATGATCAATGCAGGATCTATTTTTCCTAAAGCCATTCTGCTCATCTACCAACCCTCCACAAGACTCCAAAAACATATTAAGTCTGTTATTAAGGACTCCTGAATAAATTTTATAGACTGTGCTGATCAAACTAATCCCTCTGTAATTTAACGGGACTCTGGGGTCCTCTTTTATAGATTTCGGGATAGGTTTGATAATTGATCTATTCCACACAAATGGGATAATACCATTCTGAAAACATATATGACACAAGCAATGTAGGACATTACACAAATTAGGGCTTTTAAGTACCTCATTAGGGAGGTCCTCAATGCCCACAGCTTTATTTTCTTTGGCTTTGTCTAGCACTTTAAGTACCTCATCTAATGTAATCTCACTGTTCAGTATATCATTTTGATAGAATGTAGTATTCATCCCAGTCTCCATCTCAAGTTTTACTTTACAAGTTTCTTCTAAGAAATTATCATCAAATAAAGTGGAATCACTATAAGCATATAAGTTGCTGTAATTTTTTTCCCACTTTTTTAATATTTGACCGGACTCAAAAGAAGGTCCACCGTTTTCCACTAAAACCTCCATGGGTATTAACATTTTCTTTTTTGGTCCTATCTTATGTATTTCCCTCCAGAATTGCTGTGGATTACCAGTTTGTAATTGTTCTAATTTAAGAGCTTGAGCTCTCTTAAACCTCCTCTTAAAAAACCTGAGCTTTCTATAAAAGTTAACCTTACATTGTTTGAATTCAGTATGCAAGGCCCTCCTCTTCCAGGGATCCCCGGGACCACATTTAAGGAATGTTCTCTCTGCAGAATACAACTTCAACCATAACTCATTTTATTCATTATTCCAATATGGTTGTTTAGCTCTGTAATATTTCTTGGTAGAACCCTTTTTTTTTTTACAGGACAATATTTCTCCATCTCATGATGTAAAAGATTACAGAAATTGATGTAACACCGATCCATCTTTTCCTGATTTTCCTGTGCTATCTGTAGTTGACCTTTACCTCTAGTAGGGCCCTGCGACACATTTCAGAAGAGAGGAAATCAACAGATAATTCCTGCCTCGTCTTTTGGCATGCTGTAGACTGTCAACATTATTCGGAATATTAAACACCTCTCCCACTTGAATACGTAAACAGAGAACTGAATGGTCAGGGAGTCTACTATGATCATCAATCAAATTAAAACTTTCAGGACCATTTCTGTCAATAAGCTCTAGGGATGAGCGAGTACACCACTATCTGTTCAACCATCTAAATTATCTGTATCCGTATCTGTACTCGGAGTGGGCGGGGCCTAAACCAGGAGTGGGTGTGGTTTAACCAAAAATGGGTGGGGCTTAAAACAGTACATTATTTGAAGTCTGAAATTGATATGGATTGATCAGAAATTACTATATTTATTTATTTGAAAACTATTTACAGAACAGCCTCAAAATTGAGATTCAAATCAATGTTTTTGATCACAAAAGTAAGAGAACTATTTACAGAACAAGTTTTTTATGAACTCAGAACATGAATATTCTTAAGTGTATGAATGAATATTTACAGAACAGCCTCAGAATTGAGATTCAATGTTTTTGATCACAATAGTAAAGGAACTATTATATTTATTTTTGTGAACTGCAGTGAGAAAGTGTCAGATACTGCATGCAGCCATATACAATAAAAATATTAATATAGGCTACTTCGTGTGTTCAGCTATATGTGTGTATGTGTGTAAGTGGTCTGTAAGACTGTTTATTTTTTAATGATCTGTGTGAACTTGGTGATTCATGCAAACATCCAGTGATGGCAAACAGGGAAATAATATGTCAGCCTTGTTCACTGTATTCTTCTCAAAAGCACTGCGTTCAGTATGAGCAAAGTTTTCCAACTGACTTTATATCACCAGCCAAACTAAGAGCAAGCAGACGGAAAAAAAAAAAAAAAAAAAAGCCCGACCGGAGTGGAGGCAGTGACCGACGCGACACGAGCCGTTTTCAGCTCTGTCTTGTCAAATGCACCGCGTACGTTACGAAACAAGTTCACCAAGTAACTTTAAATATTATACAAACCGAAATAGAGTGGAGCTAAAGAAAACCTAAGGAGTACTGAAGAGAGCAACGTGAACTAGAGTCAAGCCAAGCACAGAGAGATCAGTCACTGTCTGTGTGTGTGCGAGAGGGGGCACAGAGCTCTGGCTGCAGAGACGTGTCTGTGTAGGGAGGGGTGGGCGCTGTGTGTGACTGGCCAATCACAGAGCGTGAAGACAGTCAGCACGAGCACGGATATTCACAAGTTTTACTCGTATCGTGCTCGTACTCGTCAAAAATGCTTTATCCGTACCGGATACTCGTCTGAAACGAGTATCCAGCTCAACCCTAATAAGCTCAGAAGGAGTGTAAACATTAAATCCAAGACATGTTTTCATATCAGCATGTCACTAAAAATCAACAACAGCTTTACCCCTTACAGAAATGGAAGTAAAATTGTCATTTTCAGGATTTAACCTCCCGTTAAATATACAACATTTGGAGTCCTTTAGAAATTCAATAAAGGTATGACCATGATTATTTACACTCGTATCCAAAACCATACGGGGAGAAATATCATCTCCTTCCACATAGTCCTTAAGATCCCCAATTTGGCTGTTTAAATCACAACAGATATAAATTGAATCCACCTTGTCGGTAACAGTATATAGCAACACCAATAAATGGCCAAAATAGAGATCTGCGTTCCTGCCCCAGGTAGATGATTCCGGGGACAGGTAACATGAAATTTAAATAAAAGAGTATTGCGACTCTCTATGCTCTAAGCGTAAACAGAAAATCCCATCATATGTTTTATCAACAATACCAACTGAATACCGCTTCAACACTGCATTTTTAATTAAGAATCCAACTCCACCAGAGGATTTAACAGCTCTCTTATGGGGAATACGGTTATGTCCAAACCAGGTGAATCCATCAAAGTCCAGTGTATCTCTGCATAGGTGAGTTTCATTCAGAGAAATGAAATCAGGGTCTAAGGATTTAAGTAGGCTAATCCTGAGTTCACAATTTGACAGCGTCCACCCATTAACATTCCAGTGGCTAACAAAAACTGTTCAGTAACACACCTGACGGGCTGAGCAAGCCCCTCTCAATAGTCCCTGTCAGCTCCCGACCCATCTTTCCCCCGCACGCCGAGACGACTGCGTCCGCTTCACCGCGCGTCCATCCCGGTCAAATAAAAGTCCTTCCGGACTGCAGTTTCACGAATCAAAGTTCTAAAATTAAGTTCCATCAGTCGTTCGCCATGTGATTTAGCTGATGACACGTAGACTTTATTGAAGCTGTCGTTATCTCTGAGCTTTGATTTTCTGCGCAGCACAGTCACTTTCTCCTGAACCGAGTTCATCTCCACTTTAACGAGCTCCGGTCGTCTCCACGCACCCGCACCTGCTCCACAGCACCGGGCAGCGCACAGTGTCACATCCAAGGCTGACATGCAGCAGGGAGCCCCACAACTATCAGGGAGACATCTGGATCAAAGCTCTTCCTCTTAGCCTCTTTCTCAGATATTTTCTGCTCCATCTTTTCCATTCGTGCGCACAGAATTCCCACCTCAGTGTCCAGATTTGCCTTCATGTCTTTTGTGGCCTTTTCTATCTCCTTCCGCACAACGTCCTGATTTTCTGCCATCCATCTTCTCCATCGATCCACGCAACTTATCAACTCTAGAATTGACTTGTTTTTCAATGCTATCAATTCTAGAGTTGACTTGCCTTTCCATGTTGCTCTGCATGCGGTCCAGTCTTCAGTTAATCGCTTTCAGTTCTTTCATTACCACAGTACTGCTGCTGCAACACTCGCTCTCATTCTTGTTGCTGCTTCTGGAGCTTCGCCCTTGTTTCTCGTGATCCCCCATAATTTTGTCCAAAATGAGGCACTTGCGAGAATGTAAGCTTTACAAACCTAATAAAGGCCAGTCTTGACTGATAAATCATGGGTTTTGTGAAAGTCTGTTCAAAAAGTTTGCAAGCAGCAAACACACCAACACGCCAATGCGTTCACGCGGCCATCTTTGCGGCCATACAATTCATACAAACATTCACACAAATGGAAAACACTACAGCCAGTTATATTTTGTTGTTGTGTACCGAGCTCCTGGCCCATATTCAGAATTTCTGACTGAATTCTCAGAGTTTTTATCAAGCGTAGTCCTTAAAACAGACAAAGTTATCATTGTAGGGGTATAGGGGTAATAACCCAGATGGCCATGTGGCCATCCTCAACGGAGCATCGTAGAGAGATGGGACCACGACCTACCCCCCCAAATGTGGCCACGCTGAATCCAACGGTGCCCTCAGCTAGTCTCTAGCACTTACCGTTCCGGAGATACGAGCGTTTTGAAAAGTGCAAGTGGCCATCCTCAACCGAGCGTCGTAGCCACATGGGACCTCGACCTACCCCCCCTAATGTGGCCACGCTGAATCCAACGGTGCCCTCGGCTAGTCTCTAGCACTTACCGTTCCGGAGATACGTCCGTTTTAAGATGGCCATATAAGTGGAAATTCGCCTAAGTGTCAGGCCCCAAAAGTGTCACTCAAGGAGTGGTCAGGAGTGTGTTTCAGAGCGTCCTGAGTGCATGGGACATGCTTCCGTTGGTACTTTTTGCCACCCATCACTGGTCAATAGTGCTCCAGATCCGCTCCAAAAGCGGTCAGACCGTCATCCCCCGGGCCCCCTTAGCCCCCCCAGCGCCTTTGGGTCCCCATAGCTTGCACTTTTTGGGAAGCGGCCATCCTCGGCCATCCTCAGGGAAGCCACCTAGAGACACGGGACCTCGACCTACCCTCCCATTTTCCTGTACCCTGAATCCAACGGTGTCACCCCCTAGTCCTACGACCTTCCGTTCCCGAGATATGGCACTTCCAAGTAACGCGGGTCATCCAAAACGCACTGTGTCACAGGCCAAAAGTGTCTTCCAGAAAGTGTTCAGGAGTGCGTTTCAGAGTGTCCTGAGTGTACAGGACATGGTCCCTTGTGTAGTTTTTCCGAACTGTCTTGACCCATAAGTCAGGAACCCAAGTAGCTAGGAAGGTGGTTGCAACTGTCATGTGACCGTCTAAGGTGGCCCTCCAACATATGTGAGAGCCAGGTCTCTAGCGACAACTTTTGCACCAAGTTGGTTCTAGCGCCACCTAGTGGTAGCCGAATTCAAGTGCCCGTCGAGCAGTGCGCATACATGTGTCTACCTGCGTCCTACCTTGCTCCAGTCCAGAGTTATCCCTTGTCAAAATAAGTGCATTTTACACAAAACCATGCATAACTCTTGAACCTTTGCACCTAGGACAGTCAGGTCAACTGTTCTGGACAGGGCTCGGAGTGTACTACAATTCGGCCGAAAAAGGTTTTCAAGTCACTTTTCCCAAAAAGCCAGGCAAAGGTATGTAGGCTCTAAAGCTGGAAGACCATCAGACAGTTTTGGTTGGAAAAAAACCAACTTTGTCATTTTTGGTCCCCACAGTCAAGTGCCTTACGTCGTTGGAAAGGTCTCGTCCAGCAGAAAAGGAATATACTGGTCCCAGGTCCCTACTGTCTTTGGTTCCAGAGTTATAAGGCTTGAAAGTTGTGGAAAAATGGGTTAGGAATATTAAGAATTAAATGTCGACGCCGAAGGCGGCGACATTGAATGCACAGACCATCAGCTGTCCATCAGTCAAGGCCACCCTCATTTCTCATTGAGGCCTCCTGGTTGAAGTGTACCCAATTTATGTATCCAAAGCCTCTCAATTTTTCTCCTCTGGGCTGTGGACCACCGTGAATTACACTGTAAAACTGTTGCCTTTAAGGATTCCCAGCCATGTTGTACAAAATGTTTCACCAAAGGAATATGTAATTCTTTTTGTCTGTTAATATTGTACCTGTGCTGTGTGAATCTAGTGAGCAGGGTGTTACCAGTTTCACCTACATACTGCATATTACACTTTTTACACATAATTAGGTACACACAATTTTTTGACTGTGCACTGCCATACCTGTAAGTTGGAAAAACCTCTTTATTCTGCTGGTTTTTGAACCCAAAATAGTGTTCTGAAAAAATTCTCCATGCTGTAATGGTCTGGAATGAGATAATTTTTTTATTTTAGCTTTCACTAAGAAGCCTTGTAAATTTTTGTTTTTTCTGTAAGCAGCAATAATCCTATAATCCTGTAACAGCTGAGTTTTATTAGAAAAATTCTGAAAATTATCCCTGATCACCTTCATCAATTTTACTGCTGAGGGAGAATACGTAGTCACCACTGGAAGTAAGGAACTGACATCCTGAGGTTTGGTTTGTTGGAAATGTCTTAAAAACTCTCCTTAAAAAAGGCCTAGAGTACCCCCTTGTGGACAAAGCCGCAAACAACACTTTGGTGGCTTCTTTGAAATCTTCCTGTCTTGTACATATTCTATGAAATCTCAATAATTGTGATTTAACAAGGCCTGCATATGTGTGTTTTGGATGAAAACTTGTTTTGAAAAGTAGAGCATGAGTGTCTGTCTCCTTGAAAAATACTTTGATGTCTAATTTACCTATTTTAGGAAAGTTTGGTCCCTTAAATGTTGTGGTATCCAGAAAATTAACAGCAGTTTCATGCAAGTCAGATTTAATTTTAATGGAGGGATTGTGGTTATTCAGAATATTCAAAAACACATTAAAATCCTCTTTCGAGTGTGGCCATATTCCCCAAATGTCATCCAGATATCTGTAAAAAATTGTAGGTTTTTTAGGACAGGAGGCGAGAGCTGCTACTTCCCATTCAGCCATGAAATATTAGCATACGCAGGTGCAAATTTCTTCCCCATAGCTGTTCCTTTAATCTGCAAAAAATATTCACCATTGAATTCAAAATCATTTCTGGTTAAATTGATTTCCAGTAATTGTAATAATTCCTTATCTGGTCTCTTACTGTTTGGATACTTGAAGAAAATATTTTTTATGGCCTGTATGCCCTCTTTAATATCAATATTCGTGAAACAAACTATCAATATCCATGGTGAATAAAAATGCATTTAAAGGAATGTGAATTTGTTTCACCTTTTCTACAAAATCATACGTATCTTTAATATAACTGTCATGCTTCATCGAGAGAGGATTCAGATAATAATCAATAAACTCAGCTGTAAAATAGGTCTCACTACTACAATCAGACACTATTGGTCTCCCTGGAGGAATTTCACCCGGTTTACTCCACTTTAATGGATCCTTATGAATTTTAGGCAGCATATAAAAGAGCCTGGGTCGGGGCTCAGAGTCTCCCAGTAAATAAAACTTTTGTTTTAAATTTATAAATTTTTTCTCTAATAATGAATTAATAATTTTTTCAATTAAAGGAACCGTATCCATATAAATAGGCTTGGATAATTTGGAATAATAAGTGGTATCATTTAGCTGTCTATATCCTTCCCATAAGTATTGTTCCCTGTCCATAAGAACCACTGCACTACCTTTATCTGCTGGTTTAATAACAATATGTTTATTATTGCATAACTCAAAGAGTGCTTCAAATTCTAATGTGCTGAGATTTTGTTTAACCCAGCCAATTTTGAAATTGTTATGAAAGTGCTGAATATCAGCCTCAGTCAGAGCCAGCACCTCAGGTGGCAGTGTGCCTTTAGGAGGAACCCATTTGGACTTAGCAGTGAAGGGAGGACATCGTGATTCTGGTTTATGTTCAAAATAAACAGCTAATTTTAACCTTCGATGATATTCTTGTAAATCAAACCTAATTTGTTCCTTTAAGTTTTTATTATTGCCCTTAGTAGGGATAAAGTTTAAACCTCTATTGAGGAGGGAGAGTTGTGCTGCTTTCAGTTCAAAATTCTTGCATAAATTCAAAAACATTCTTATTCCCCGTCTGTACTGTTTGGTTCACGGGGACAGTCATTTTAGCGCCTGGATCCAGTGATCCAGCATTTCCTTAGCTGTCGTGTGTGTCCAGTGTATTGCATCCCTGTCTGTGTTGAAATGCATCCTGGGAAGTTTTGGGATGAAATGGTAGTTGTTGACAATGTACGTGTTTAACCTTCTCAAGTTCTCCTGTTCTTTGTGAGGGAGGGCCCTGGAGAAGTTAATCTCAGGCACCAGGATCTGGGCTTGAGGAAAGGCCAGCTTAGCCATTCTCATGGCTCTCTGTAATTGTTTGATCGTGGTTTGGTCAGTTTTTTGAGCTCTGTTATTGAGGCCGAAGGCCAAGATGACCTTTTGGACTGTGGTGGTGACATTGGTACGGGCCAGAATGGCTTCAGCGTGTCTGAATGTGGCTCCTGGATAACTGTCAATCTGTAAATCAGCCTCCTGAAAGGGAGGAAACCTGGCTAGGTTAGAATCACCTACCATCAGCCATTTTTTGCGGGCAGACAGACACCACTCCTTCATCTTCCTGGTTGTGTTGATGTGTCTGGTGGGCCTGCGAGTCAGTGTGTTTGGTGGAGCTGCAGGTGTTGTGGAGGAGCCAAATGGCAGTTGGCTCTGTGTCGACCTGCGTGGCGGGCCAGAGAAGGAAGGAAGAGAGAGAGAAGAAGGTACTCCTTGCGGTGGCTGGTTCACCGGCGTAGTGGAGGATGACGTGGTTATGGTAGGTTGATTTCTCACGTTGGAATCTGCCCGTGGCGTGAGGTCGACCAAGATGTCATCCTCTTTCTGCACCATGGGTTGTGTAGTGATGGGTGGAAGAGGATGAGAAGGTGCAGATGTATTGGTGGAAGAGCCAGCTGTTGGTCTGAGTCTCCTGGTGGTTCTCTGCTCCTTCGGCGAGGCCTGAGTTAGAGGCAGAACAGGAGAAAGAGTGGGAGGAGAGTGGGCGGGGAAGAAGAGGGGGAAAGGTGAGAGAGAAAAGAGAGAGAAGAGGAATGAGGAGAAGGAGGAGGAGGGGGAGGAAGAGAAGGAAGGGGAGAAGAAGAGGGAAGAAGAGGAGCAGGAAGAGGAAGAAGAGGGGAGAGAAGGGGAGGAGCCTGGCTCTCCTCCGTCTCCTGCTGGAGCAGGGGTGACCAGTCCCATCTCTGGTCTGTCATAGTGGCAGCTGTGGTCATTTGTCTGACTGGTACTGGTGTGGATATGAGCTCTGTGCTGTGTCTGGGTGGAGCATGTACCTCTGCTGTCACTGTCATGACACGTGCTGCAGGCAGTTGTGATTGTGGAGCTGCAGGCCGTTGTGGTTGAGGAGCTGCAGGTAGTTGTGGTTGTGGGACTGCAGACTGTACAGCGACCTCATGTGTGATGGGATGCCTCGCTGTCCGGTCCGGGGATGAGTCCTGAGTCGTCTGGCAGCTGGTATGCACCCTTGTAGGTGCTGGAGGTTGCTGAGTGGTTGCCATGGCAACTGATGGGCTTGTGGATGCAGACCCCAGCCTCTGCGTCAGTGTAGCTCGGGTGCTGCTCAATGTCTCTGGTTGCAGCCTGCGGCCAAAATGTCGTCTGGCCCAAGCTGCTGCTATCTCAAAATTCTGTTGCCAATTAGTGACTGACAGCTGGATTAGGATTTGGATGTCATTCTGCATGCTGTCTTGGTAGTGATCTCTGAGAATCATGATTGTGTTTTGTTCCCAGTACTTAGCATTCCCCTCTATTAATGACCGTGTTGTAGCACTTCGAGCTGCTGGTTTAATGGTAGAGGCTAAACTGTAAGTCATTTTGGCAATGGAGGCCGGTGGTTCTTGTGCTGTGACATTTTTGAGGTGATGTGCAGCCTTTATGATACGGTGAATGATACGTGTTTTCAGGCTGAAATCAGGGTCTGTGGATGGTGATCCGCTGGTTCTGCGGTCCCGTCTGGTACCACTGGACCCCTGCACATACCTTCTCTGGTCTCTGTTGTCAGTTCTGGGACGCCAATACCTGTTGTGGGTATTTTGGCGATACCTGTTGTCCGACTGTCGGCGGCCCTGGCCCCGGAAAGAGCCGCTGCGTGCCTGCCGGGTGTCGCGGCCGGCCCTGGCGGCCGAGGCATACGTGCGCCGGCTGCGGGATGGTTGAGCATACCGGTAGTTGGAAGGAGCTGGTCTCGGCGGTGAAGGAGTTAGCTCACGATATCTTCTCCTTCCTCTTTTGTAATTTACTACTGTCCATTCATTCTGCCGGCCGCGGTCGGCCATTGGTTAATATACTGTTAAACTGCTACTAAAAATAAAATAATTAAACGTGATGGTCTTCAACAAAAAGCGAGCTTTATTAACAAGCTGATGCAACGTTTCGGTCTTTAAAAAGACCTTCTTCAGGCAAATAACGTGTATTAATCTCACTCACACTGTCACTGTCAAACGTTGCTCCCGAGTCCGGAGAGCATGAGGCCGAAAAGAATGAGAGGAGGCCCAAACTTCCGTACAGCGTCATTCTTGCCGTTCCAGTCTCTTTCACAATAAAAGTCCTACCATTTCCGTTTTCTTCACAATAAGAGTTCTACCGGTCGTAACTACGTTACCATGGGAACCGATCACAACAAATCATCGCCGTCAAATATAGCTCTATGTACAACAATAAATCTGCATCATTTTACATCATGTGCATTTTGTACATTAATAATAATTCACTGAATCACCTGTACAGTCATATTTATACTTTTCTTGTGATTTTGAATGACAGTATTAATACTTTAATAATTTATTTATTAAGTAGGTGAAAATTAGAGACAAAAATTTATTCCCATGGTGAATGTTAGGGTTAGGAGAGCACCTGGATTAGGGCTCAATCCATATATTAATTAATAAATTAGGTTTAGCCATATAGGGTTAGGGGGTTAGGAAAGAGGTCAGAGACACCTGCCTCCTGGGCCTTCGCCCTGGAGCAGGTGTGGTGCACTGGCCATCGAAGGAGGACTGACCAAGTCCTTCCAGTTCCACAAGCACAACACTTTATTTAGTTTCCACACACTTAGTTTAGTCTTTAGTTACACTTAATTTAGTTTTTTTTGTAACCTTATTTGGTTTACGTTACTTAGTTTAGTTTAGTTCACCTTATTTTGGTTTTGTTACATTTTAGTTAGGCCAAAAAACATTATTTAGTTTAGTTCCACACAGTTTGGTTTTTTTCTACACATATTTTAGGTTAGATACACTCTTTTTAGTTTAGTTTCCAACACAAAAGTGCTGGAGATTCAAAAAATTAGACCCATGGCCTTCTGATCAGCATGCGCGTAACGTTTCGGCCTCTCTTGGCCTTCCTCAGACGCGCTGACCCTAGTGGGCATGTCCCTGTAGGCTTCTCCCCTTTACGCTCCTCCTTTCTGTCTGCCTTTAGTCCTTCCCTGTCCATGTCTGTTTGTTTCTAATTGTTTTTTTTTTTTTTTTTTTTTTTTTTTTTTGTGTTTTCTTTTTCAGGTCAATTATTTAATTCTTTTTTCGTTTTTCCTTACAGTCCCTAAGTATTTTATTCTTTCCAGTATACTGTATTACTTTACCTTTCCCCTTTTTTGTTCTCCTTTCCTATTCTTTCTTCCCCCTTCCTCCCTTTCCACTTCTGTTTCCTTTCCTTTCCTATCCTTCCTCTAAGTTCTCCTTTCCTTTTCTTCTGCTTCCCCTTGCTTTCTCCCTTTCCTCCACTGTACTTAACTCCACGTCTCTTCCCATCGTCTGTTACTTATACTTGGATTTTTATTTGGACTTCGT
>JAWZSL010000009.1:33817775-33975275 GCA_034769285.1 Lutjanus argentimaculatus | reverse complement strand
CCCCTGTGTTTCTGGTTCCTCATTTGTCTCTCTCTCTCTGTATCTGTGTGTCTGGGCGTGGCTCTCATCAGTCCTGCTGCCAATCAGCTCCAGCTGCCAATCTGCCTGCACACCTGAAATCCATCCACTAATCAACCCCAGCAGTGCAAATACCCCAGGGCTCTGCAGTCCAGTCTCCATCAGATTGTTCAGTCTAACTTTGTGATCCACTCTCACCGGTCACCTGTTTGCCTGCCTGCTACCTGCCCTGCTCAGGAACTGGGTCGTCAGTTGCTTGCCCTGGATCAGCCCATAACCCCCATGCTTGCTTTCTTTGTAAATAAATCCACGTCAAACTGAACTGCTGTCTGAGTCTAGCTTTTGGGTCCAGTTTTCACAGACTAGCTGAAGCCTGGTTTTGTTTCTTTGCTCCTGTGTTAATAAACATTATACTTGCAAGCTGAACATGATGTAACAACCCAGTGCACAGTGGCTGTGGGCTGTTCAGTTAACTGATCATTTAATATGAAAGTCCATTTTGTCCAAGTGTGAAATCCTGTGAAACAGTATTAGATAATCTCCACCAACCAGTGTTTAGACCCTCCACTTCTGTCTCCACAGTGTAGTTATACTCACATGCTGGAAAGCAATCAGCTGTGATCCACTTGTGCCAACAGAGTGTTGAGAGCTGGACTCCTCCATTACAATCAGCAGTGGCCCCACTCAGCTTTAAAGACAGGGTGAAGCTGTAGGCTAGCATTAGCTTAACACTGATCAGCAATCAGCAGCTTCTCCACTCCACAGTGGCTGGCAAAGCAACACACACACGCATATATTCAAGCATGCATTGGTTCTGCAAATCAGAGTGAAGCATTTTGCCATTGCAGCATTGTGTATATAAACATCTAAATGCAACATACAATCTACTTACAGCACTGTATCAAGATATCACTGATGTTTGTGTCATAATGTTTAACTGTAACTCTTTTATTTCATTTAAGCAGCAAATGTCTCAAAAATCTCTTTTTCGAGAGAGACTTTGCCAGGAAGATAGCACAGCAATAAATGCAATTAAAAAGCCAACATAAACAGACTAAGACAACCACCACACATTACAAAAGAGTATCAATAATGTCAAATTTAATCTATCAGACCAAAGCCCGTGAGTTGTATCATCTCCTTTTCAAGGAGCCTCACAAGAACAAACAGAAAATTAAACAATGCAAAACACAAGGCACAGCACATAACACAAAAACACAGTTACAGAAGAGTTACAAGCTTTGGATAGACACTATCGGAAAGAAAATGACCACATAATAGAGTTAACAGTCAGTGAAAGCAGTACTGAAAACACATGAGAATATATTTTTTTAAATAAGCCAGATCAAGACCAAATATGTGCAGGTAAATAATTCAAATGGAAAGGGTTCCTAGACATAACACATTTTTTATAGTTCCTTAGAGACAAAGGGGACCATAAAGAGGAGCTGATCAGAGCACCTTGGTAAATAATTTTAAGTATGAGGGACACAGAATGCTTTTAAATAACAATAAATAAAATCAATGCAATTAAAAACAACTTTATAGCAAGTTGTCCTCTTGTCAAGAGGGCCATCTTTGTGTATCAAGCATTGTACAACTATGCTTAAAAAATGAAAATCTGAATGTTAAAATCAGACTCGACTTGATGTTGTGATGAAGATTTTGTTCGATACTGGGAGTGGTTGTCTGCGTACAGTATAAAGTAACTGTACAAAAAATCAGGAAATAAAAAATAAAGCAGGGTTATCAATAGAAATGGAAAACAGTCCTAAAGTAGGACCTTGAGGTACACCTCTTGGCTGAGTTAGCAAATTTGATTTACACCTTTTACATCGAGACATTGTTTTCTGGAAATACTAAATAATTTCAAGTATAAAGTCCATTATACAGTATATCCATTATAAATACAAGTCAGCTTTACACATATACAAAATACAATTATACAGTGAGATTCAGTCTCTGCTTTGAACTCATCCTGGTATTTGGACTGTGCAGCACCAGGGACCAACTCCAGTTCTAAGCCAGAGCCTGTCAAAGACTGAAGAACTAACCACTCTACATGGACCCAGTGATTCCGGAGGCACGGAGAGAACATGCAAACTCCACACAGAAATCCTGAACCAGGATTCATACCAATGGCCCTCTTGCTGTGAAGTTAGCATATTTAAAGGCTATTTAGCCAAACCTGGCTCACCTCCAATTTCACTTTTCCACCTGCAGAATATTATGAAAATACAGGCTATATTGGTTTTGATTTCTATAAAATTTCCACACAGCATGGGATATGTGATGGGCACTCAGCAGCAACATACAAGATACAGTGGTGCACAAACTACTTTAAACTGCAACTGGAATCACAAGATCACATAAGAATCCATCCTGCCAGGCTTCAAGTTATTCATTTGTGTCTGCTCCAAAAGTGTTGCTGCCAATCAGTGTCCTAGGAGGGACTACACTACAGGTGTGGTTTCAGGCATGACAACAGTGAGAAGCTAACATGGAAGAGACTCGTCCTGAACAAATAATGGCTGCTCCTGAACAGGTTAGCATAGATGCTGTGATAGAATCAGTTCTATTGTTTTATTGCTTTTTGAAAGTGCTTGCCCTTTTTCAAACAGTCTCTAAGGACGACTTCCCACATGGTTCTGTGTAACAAACCATCTGGCGTGTCAGGTTAGAAAATAAACACTTCCAGTAATAAACATAGAGCACTGCGGTAAATAGTATCCAACATTCATGAAAAGCAGATCACAAGGAGAAACAGGGCTTATTCCTAAATAAGAAATTAAAATTTTGAGACCATTTCAATTTACTTGATGAGTTTGGAGTCTGGGAAAGTTTGCTGCTAACTCTTTGCTTTGGAAAATACCATGATTTTAGATTTGTGAATGTTTAATCAACATTAAAGGCTGTAATAGTGTAAGAATTCAATACTTTGTCCTATTGATGACAAGGAAGCACAACAGATTACAATACCGTTAAAAACAGGTAGAATATTTCATTGAGCTGTCAGAAAGGATGTTTATGCATTTGAAAAAGAGTAATGGTCCTGGTATAGAACTGTGGGGCATAGAGAAGATCCAGACAACTCTACACAGTTAGTTCAATCTGACATGTACACTGGTTGGCAAACTGCACAGTAGAGCTGCACAGTAATGTGTGCAGTCCAGTGTTTCAGTAATGTCATTTATCACTTTAAGAGCAGCAGATACTGTAAAGTGCTGCGTCTGTGAAACTCTAATTTCACAGTTTGTTTACCCATACATTTTTTACACAGGAGCTGTGACCTGATGGTATGAAAGGCAACTGTACGAGGGTAAACACAGTAATGACGCACAACTATGAAGCCGCAGCTTCAAAGAGCAACAGTTACATTCAGGCAGTGTTTCTCTCTTTGAATGTACAAATATTGCTTTTCCAGGTAGACACAAATGATGCCTTCATGGGCTCCTCAAACACTGTCTAACACTGGGCTCTCTCTGGGCTACAGGCCTCATAAACAGCACCCTAGACTTGTTTACAACTTAATAGTGAAACTACTGTACTGTTTACTTCTGATGTGCATTGACTGTGTGACTATCTATTGTGTTAAAGAATAAAGACTCTCAAACTGTGTGTGGTCTCACTTATAATGTACCTTTAACCATGTATGTGTGCCTTGAAACTCTCTGAGTGCCTTTATAGCTGATTTCAACTGGTTTATTCAAGCAAGAATTAGGCCTAAACAAGTACAAAAATAAATCTGTCACTTTACCTTTAAGGCAGATACCAAATTAACAAATACACCAGTTGAATGATCACTCTTTTCTCTTCTTAAGTTAAATACTCAACTTCTTTCAAGTACTGGCAAAGCCACTGCAAATATCCATAATAGGCACCTGATACACTTGAAACCTCAATTAAGCGCATGTTACTCAAAAGTATACAGCAAGAAATACACAATACAATATTGGTGAGCCCACACTAATAAAACAAAAATAAAAATGCTGGCGAGTACTTACATCAGTCAGTTTTTGATTAAGTGTGTGTGTATGTTTGTTGGGGGATGCCACAACATTTATATGATGAAGTGCACAACAGCTCTTTCCCATTTTAAATGTGTATTATAATGATGCCACTCAGTAATTTTTTTGCCGTTCAGTAGGTGTAACCATATACTTCAACGTTACATGCATAGCCTTTATTTCACTGTTGTAATTTTGTAGCCTTTGCTGCTTTTTCTGAGTTGTACTTCAACTGTAGGCACAACAACTAAGCCTAACCTAAGCACCTCCAAACAGCAACTGTCCAGATCATAGCTTAGTAACCGTAACCAGGGACGTCAAGCTTTCCATTTCTCTTGAAGGTGTGCAGGAGGCTCTGAGAAGAGCGATACTCTGTGTTTCATGAGTCTGGATGGTGGTGTCTTTTTTGTAGTCTTTCAAAAACGTGAAACACAAGAGCACACATGTAAGGAATGAATTAAACTCTCTTCATCTGCTTTAACATAAGATGCAAATGTTGCATGTCCAGCTAACTAACACTAGCTTACTAACTGCATTGTTGTTTGTTCTGTGGGAGTTTGAGGAGGAGGATGTGGGCTGGTGCAGAATCAAAGTGGGCAGAGGACGATGCATCTCTCTGGCTCTGGCTCTGTCTCAGATCTAAGCCAGGTTAGCTGGCTTTCGTGATCATGGTCCCACTGGTCTGGCTTGGTGACCCGTCTCAAGGTCCGCTGTGCTAATTGAGTCCCTGTACTTCCTGCTCCCACCTCAATGAGTGTATTTCTGTCATCTATCATGCAGATATATCTGCCATATTTCACCATCCAACCAATGTTTGCTGAGATGTAAGCTAGGTTTACCCTCTTCAACCATTAATGTTATATCATGTACGCTGACTCAAATTGAGTTAGCATTAGCTCACATCAGTCAGCTACACTTATGGAATCTGCTTGTGAGTCATTATTTTAGCTGACAAAATCTGTGGTTGTCAGCTAGAAATGAGAAGCTACTTTTGTTTAAGTCCCTAAGGATTCAAAGACTTCATGTTTCAACAGTTACTATCAATTTCAATGTTAAATCTGCCACAGTTATCACCATAAACTACATAACTGCAGTGCGAGAATGGAAAGTTTGGCAGGCATAGCAACAGTAACTAAGGTGGGCAGTACTTAGCGAAGGGTCAATGCCCTCATTTCTGACAGAACCTGAAAGTAGCATGAAGCTTTGGCTGTACTGAGAGCAGATCAGGACCATGGACAGGTCCACCACTATAACCAGCATGTGAGTCTGCTGCTCTTCCTCCTCAGTCTTCAGGTTGGATTCTTACTGCAGCACTGCTGATGTTCTGCTGCATCTTATTTAATGCAAAAGTTTACTTAACTGTGGATGCACTGAGCTCTGCAGAGGCTGCCCAGGGTCCCGCCCCCACCCCCACACTCACTGTACTGTATTATTTTCTTATTGTGACTGTGTCTGTTTCAAGAGATGCTTTCTCTGCATTTTTCCTTTTTTTTCTCTTGCTCTTAATGCTAAGTAGAAAAGCAGCAGCTACCTCCCTGTGGCGCTCTGCCTGCCTCCTGCAATCATCCTGTTTGCACTGCCGCTGAAAACAATAGGAAAAGTTATTTCCCTGTAGTCTTGGTACAAACAGAAAAAAAAACAACAACATAAAAACCCAACAAAGCTTCCTTTAGCAGTGTTTTGTTTCAATCCAGACGGGGCCATTTTGAGCTGTTTTTCCTCTGTTTTACCAGTAACATCAGTAGCCCACCTCAATTAGTATCCCACAGGCTATGTGGCAAAGTATAAAGCCACTCATTTTAATCTGTTCACAGTAGGAGAGTGAGAGAAAAGATGATTTTCTGACGGCAGCGTGGGGCTCTGACAATCCCGCATCTCACCTACCGTGGTTGGGCCCGGCCGGATGGAATGTCCAGGCGTTCTTCATGCCACACCTGTCATCATCACCCTATTAATTCTTTCATTTCACAGGTAATAAAGTGTAGTTAGAGGGCACAGCAGGACGTCCCGCCTGCAACAATAAAGCCACAGTTTTTGTGTAGGATTTTCTTTTGATTTTCCGATGAGAGATGTGCACTCGTGTGCTCTTTCAGCTGTGTGCTCATTGACGTTTGAAATGGAACGCTCCGGGGTGATAACTGAAAGTAGTGAGATTATGGTGCTGGAGGGGGGATGCAAATGTTGGCAGACCATTTACGTGGGAGACGAGTAGCGAGGCTTTGTGGATTGTGGTAAAACAAACACTGCCAGGCAGTCAGGAAATGGGCTGGAAGCATTGGTAACCCAATCGTTTCATGGAAAATCATCATGATGTTCACTGCTAGTAAATCACTGTTAATGTTTTTTACTTGCCTTTTATCTTCACTATTATTAAAGCATGCAAAGTAAGAAAGGGCTGATGAAGCATGGATATACTGACAGAATGTAATGCACACAGACACACACTTTTCTGATGTGTAATAGCACCTGAAAACTGAGACAAAAGCCAGTGGCCTGCGGAATGTAAATAGCACATCATTAATTAGCAAACAGACTAAAACAACAAGGCTAGCCAGATTAGTCAGAGCCAGATTAGCTGCTGTGGCTGCAGCAGCAAACCACCAATGCATCCGAGCAAAATAGGATTAAAGACAAAGCCATAAGCAAACATCCAGCGGCCTGGGATTCACTCTCCGTAGTTTTATCATGTGGATGGAGAAATACAATGTAGGCTAACACAAAAGCTTGGGAGAAGGTCATTCATTTCTCCAGTGAAATAAAGAGGCAACATGGCGTCTGCAGGCAGGTCACACTCAGTGGTCCAGGGCCAGTGTGGGAGATTTGGTCAAAAAAAAACAGCAGAGGAACTGAGTCAAACTATTTCATTCTCAAAAGAATCATCTACCCTACCTACCTACAATAGATGCTAGTTGACCCATCCCCAGTTTGTAGCACAGAAGCTAAGCAGTGCATGCTGTGGAGGGGGGTCAACAACAAAACATATTTTAGGGTATTATTAGTGTACAGTATAGTGTACAGTGTATTTAGAATATTTTCTTCATTTTACCTTGCTGTCAGACAGCCTTTACTAACAGAAAACTACTCTTATATAAGCCAAATGTTGGCTCCATCGGCAAAAACAGCAATTTTACCCTGCAGAACACAGGAGATGCTGTTCTACCGTTGCCTCGATCGGTTAGTTTGTTTCTGTGATTGTGTGACTTTGGAGAACCCAAACTAACTTTTTCAACACAAAGTCAAGCAAACAAACTAACCAATCAAGGCAGTGGTAGAAAAGCAACCCCTGTGTTTTGTGACATAAAATTACTCACTTTGCAAGTGGAGTCTGGTTGGGCAAGAGAGAGTGATATTATACATATATATATTTGGCCTACATAGCAGCGGGCTAATGGCAACATAAAACAGTGAAAATATTCTAAATATAGCATACTCAAAACATGTTTGTCTACTGACCCGTCCAACAGATCAGTGCACTTTGTAGCCAACAGATTTCTGTTTTAAAATGAAAAACCAAAATCGGGAAATGAACTGTTTACTGATTCCTATTTACAAATAAGGAAAGATAACACACACACAAAAAAAACCCAGTATATTAGAAAATGGGAATTCAAAAGACATAGACAGGCTGGTTCCTTGGTTTGTTTTCCTTATTAATCTTATGATTAATCTTATAAAATTTAGAACCTAACATTAAGCATTAAGGAAATTATTCGCAGTCTCCAGTGCCTCTGAAGATTTTTTTTTCAATATTTAGATGAGACTTCCAACCTGCTGGCAAAGAGGCACACAGTAACCAATCAGGAGCAAGTCCACCCACATGTTGAAAAGCAAAATATTAGCTTGTTAATTTGTTTTGAAACCAAAATAATAAATAAATTTAAAAAAAACAAGAAATCAACCTGAAATCTTGTTTGTAAGCCTATTTTAATTCTCGATTTCCATTTTGAAGCATGTTGAAAATCCTACACAAATTTAAAAAAATGAGAAACGGGTTGTTTTCTGCCTTTGTTTTTTTAATCTTCTGTTTTTTCATTATCAAAAAAAAAAAAAACAAAAAAAAAAACAACAAAAAAAAAAACTGGTAAACAGCTTGTGTCGTGATTTTGATTTTCTCATTTCAAAATGAAAATCTGTTGTCCCCCAAACACTATCAAAACAAATGATCAGAAGCAGGATATATCTGATTTTTGTTTACCTATTTCCAAATAAGAATCAGAAAACAGCTCATTTCCTGATTTTGGTTCTCATTTTCAAACGAAATCTACTGTAGTCTATTGATAAGTACCTCATACAACCTCACCTCAAATAATCTGAACTATCCCTTTAACCCAGCTGTGGAGGACGCACTACATGCAGTGTTTCTACAGCCGTTTGACAGACAGTCCAAAGGGACTTTCCATCATTTGTGGATGTAACTGACGTCACCATAGTGACATTAATTCCCAACACGATTGGTGTCCGCCTTCTCCTACATGACAAACTGTACAGGGACTTAGTCCACTCTACTGTCAATCACATCAGAGGCAGGACCACATCAACCTGCTGAGGAGCATAAATGGGTAACTGGAGTGGAGTGGTTGATTATAACAATAAGGTTAGACTCCCACAACCCGTGTTACTATTAACTGATTGATAAAAGACTGATATAATTTAAGAATATGTACCATATAAGCATATTATTAGGCTGTACATACAGGCTGTCCACACTAAGAACATACAATAGAGTGATAATGATGTGAACGTCCACACTGATGAATGATAATGTTCTGCATGCTTCAGCTGTGTCAGCAGCTTAGCAAAATGGATATTGATGAGCTGTTACTGCTGTTCATTGCACAGAGAAACAAAAAAACAAACAAACAACAAAGCAAAACGGAGGATTATGAGTTCACAAAATTCAGCAACACCTTGTATTACCAACATGTATTAAGCCCTTATAGGATGCCTATCAACATTATTATGTGTCAATAAGACTATATAGTGTTAATAATAGCATAGTAAACGTGTTGATTATAACAATAAGGTTAGACTCCCCTCCTTTCTCTACAGGTGTGACTGTCCAATCAAGGCAAAACCCTGAAAATAATAATCATAAATAAATAAAATAATAATGAGTAATCATAAAAATATGATTAATTGTTAATATGTGCATATTAAAGGTTACATTAACCTTAATGAGTATTGTTCACACTTTAGATCCAGTACCCCCCCAAAATGCATTAGTTAACTGTTAATAAGTGCATAATAAAGGATTAATTCACCTAAATAAACACTGTTCAGACTTTAGAGCCGGTACTCCCAAAATACATAATTAACTGTTAATAAGTCAATAATAAAGGATTAATTAACCTTAATAAGCATTATTCACACTTTAGATCCAGTATCCACAAAATGCATTAGTTAACTGTTAATAAGTGCTTAATAAGGGATGAATTAACCTTAATAAGCAATGGGTGCATATGAACATGTCATGTCAGATTTAAAAAAAACGCTTCTAACTTCGAATACCTGTGTAAATGATCCACCTGTGTGTATTTGAGTGCACATGCATGAGACTTGTAAATTAGCATAATTAACGCCCCAATAATACCATATATGGCTGCGCTTCCTGTCCCATATGTTAGGAAGTGTTCATTCATGAAAATGAAATCAGAGAGAAAAAAGAAGAACTTTACAGGTCTGGAGTTTGAAGTTCTGCTTTCAGAGATCCATAAAGGAAAATGTGACATTTTAACAGCATCAGCAGTGGAATTAAAAGACCTGCTAAAGCAAAGAAACAGGAAAAGTGAATGCTGTAATGCCGTGTTACCAGAGGGTCAGACTGTCACTGAAATAAAGAAGAAAAGTCTTGATATGAAAATGACTTCAGGGGGAAAAAAAAGCCACAGTGAGGGACGATCGATGACTGCAGCAAGAGGAGAGAGTTAAGGAGAAGTTTTCATCACAGAGACAGAGGACAGAATAAGTGAGGATGTTCACCTGGACAGAAACTTCATAAACCTGGGTGTGCAGATATATGAACAATACACCTGACAGCAGGTAATAATAGATCACTGAATGAATGATGAGAGGCTTTATATGTAAATTTACAATTATGTTATAATTTGAAATGTAGTCAAACAGGATAATGTTGAAATAATTATGAAGTGTAATTGATTTTTCAAACTTCAGAGTAATGAAATATACAGTTATTACTGAAAACTTTGGTTTAGATACCAGCAGACTGACTGCACGTGACTCTATGACAGGTCTGGACCACTTGGAAACTGTGTTCGTATCTGAAAGAAAATTCAAATACAGGAACACTGGTAAATGTGACAGGTTCTGCTAAACCACTTGTATACAACACTTAAGAACAAATCTGTTCATATGAGTGGTTCTTGCATGAGGCCCATCGTTAACCAGTTTCTTATAAGTGCTTATAAACATCCTGTACTCTTAACAATAAACATGTTTATGTTATTATGAACACTTATGTAGTCTCATTAATGCATAGTAATGTTAATACACATCTTAAAAGGGCCATATTACCTATAAACTAACACTTATTGCAAACATCTTAATATAAAGTGTTGCCCAAAATTGTTCAAATATGAGAGGAGTTTGGAGAATCAAACACTCATGTACGAAAGATGTCTTTTCTTCATATTTCCATATGAGTCACCATCAGTTTGATGGTATCCTGGTGATTGTTAAAAAGGACATCAGTGAGGACCAAACAGACTTTTGAGACCCCATCAGCACTAAAGACTGTTTGGCAGTCAGGTAAAAGTATGTCTTTTAATGTTTAAGTGTTTAATAAGTCATATATACACCGTAAATCAGGGTGATTGATCCCAGCCACCACAGGCTTACTCCTCCCTTCATAAAGTACCAAGCAACAAAAATGATTGTAATGTCCATGGTGGTAAAAGGTAGATGGTGGTACGTGTGTTAAGTGTTGAAATCGTCCCCTGTCCTGATGAAAATGCCCACTGGGAAATGCATGTGCACATGCTTTAACGTATGGTGTACTTAAGAGTCCCATTTTGGGGATTTTAAAATACAGTCATCCTAACATACAGTGTTATAGTCTGAAGCATAAGGCCATGGACCAAGCTGCTGTATTTGGTGTGTTGGGAGCAAGAATGAACTGGCAGTTGATCAGTTGACCTTTGGACCAGTAAGTGCAGGAGATGTATCTGTCCTCTAAGCTCTAACTGGTGCTGTTAGAAAAAGCACAATGGACAGACAGCGATTCATGCAAGTACAATAACAAGCCAACCAATATGTAGCCTGGCCTCTGCAAAAATACACAAATATGAATATGGTATTATTCATAACAGGGATCACACAGGCAGCTTCATTATTTGCCCAGTGCTGTGTTCCACAGAGAGCCAGCCATGACGGCTCAGACCACACTCTGACAGTCTCTGTGAGGAATGAAACAGAGCCTTTACAAAAACATTCAGTGGAGCTCCAAAACACCACTTTAACTGTGCCTCTGATAAGACCTGAGACCCCACAGAGGAGCTGACCAGCTGACTTTAACTGTAACACATTTAGTGGAACCCTGTATCGACTGACTGAAGACCTGATGAGCTGAGGCAGCTACCAAAAAAAAAAAAGAAGAAGACATTAGTGTCCTACAGCTGTATCTGTTTCATGTTTGGTTTTTGACACTATCTTTTCTACACTTTATCTGAGAACTGTAATGGGCATGTGAAAACAAAAGGTGATCAATCAATTATCAGCTAATTAGCGCGTGATGTGACTGGTTAAATGTTAACAATACTACCATTTAGAGTACTTTTCAGTCAAAAAGTGATGAATTTATCAAACGTCAACAGTCATTAAACTGATCATCAGCAAAGCACAGCTGCTTAAAATACCTTGAAATGAACATGAGATGCTGGGAGGGCTTTGGCGGCTTGTTTAACAGTAAATATAGTTTAGTTTTGACTTTGTTTGTACCTGCAAACTAGCCACTTTTCTTTTGAAGAGTTTTTTTTAGGGGATGGGGTGGTCAAGTGGTCATCACAATTACCCATAGGCTGGAGTGAGACCAGAGATGGTTTCAGAAAGCTGCTGTTATGTCACAGTCATCTTTGCAATGAAACATCTTTGGTGAGACATCACAAGTTTTCCGGCCAATCACAATCAAAATAACTACATTGTCTTCTTCTTCTTGAAAATTCAGCCATCATCTACTCAGCATCATGCCAACTGAAGGTCAGGTTTATTTTGTTAGTCCACAAAACACTGCTGGAGTTTCACAGGAAAACAGTGTTGCAGAATCTCCCAAACAATGGAAGTGAATGGTGACCATTCACCATAAAATACCTCTATACTGCTCGCTTGGTGTAATCCAAGCCTCCTAAAACCCCAAGACGCCTTTACTTGGACACACACACTGTCACACTACACCACACACACACCACATCGCATGTGCATGTGAATGTGGCTCCAAGCTAAGGATCTACAGTGAAGATTCAGGCTAAAAACATGGTGTAGATGACGTATTTCAAGTCAACTTGGCATTTCGGGACTTTGGGAGACTTGGATTACACCAGTATGGAGGCATTTTATGTTGTTTTTTTTTTCAGTTGTTTTTGTGCATTTTGAGAAGTGGTCACCATTCACATATTCCTGTGAAACTGAGGGGGAGAAGATAATAACTGAATTTTCATTTTTGTGCGAACTATCTCTTTAAACATGGACATATACAACGGAGGCTACTTTTGAGTGGAGCCAAAGAAAAGAGGTAAGTCTTGTTTGCTGCTGACTATGTGATATGCTGTTAACCCAACTTAAAGGTAGAGTCAGTAGGATTTGTCCAAGATGTTTGTAAACACAACAGGATGTCAAATACCAACATTTGGGGTTGGTGAAACATCCAGGGCACAGCAAAACAATGAGAAAAAACAAGGAAATACAGAGGGCAGAGTCTCTGCAAACACTGACACCACCACACACCTTTAGGTGATGATTGAAAGGGATTATGTAATATGAGTCCATACGTTGTTCTTTTAGGAAAATGTTGCAGATTGTATCTTTAATGTTAGGTAAGTAGTTACTAAAGTTAATCTACCAAATCAAGTTGAAGGGTGTCCCAACATAACCTGTCAAATCTTTCCCAACCTATTTATAATGAAAAGCATACAGACTGAACGCTGTTGTTACGCTAATGTGATGCTGAAGTGACGTTTGCAATCTAGACACAGGGTTTTTTTTTTTCTCTCTGTCTTTCTCTCAGTTTTGGCGGCTGAGGGTTACGAGAGTTCACTGTAATTCCCCCAGAGGCAGAGAGGTGTTCTGTCAAAGCTCTGCGAGCTGTGTCAGCAAACCACTTTTTACATAGGAGGCAGAAGAGAGGTGTGTAATGTCTCCTGAAGTGCTACTGACTCACTGCTCTGTTCAAAGATGCAAAAGAAGACATGTTAACAGCATCATGAAGTGATGTATTTGATTACTGAAGCCAGATGCTTGCAGTGCACATCATGACATACAAAGGAAAACTTTCCTCTAAAGATATTGATGATAAGGTGAGAGCAAACTGATTTTCTGTTTTGTGAATGATCATTAAAAAATGACAAGGAAACTATGGTTATTGTGTTATTAAAAGTGTTGGACAGCAGTCCTCACATGAAATATGCATACTGGTTAACAAGCGCAAGGAAAACATAGCATGTCACTATAATCTGAAATTCCTATGGTTCCATTTGATCTTTGCTTCCGCCGTTTGTAACATGGAGCAACTTTGTCTCAAATTTCAGGTGGTTTGTCTAATTTGCAACCAAGAATTCCCAGAAGATGGGATCACAGTCCATGTGAGCCCATGTGGAGAGAGCTAATCTGCTTTGTTCTGCTCACTGTATGATTTTTTTTCATTAAAAAATGCCTGTGCATACATATGCAGTGTTTGATGTTTGAAACTCTGTAATATTGTTTAATGTACAGCTTTGATTCTACAGTTACTTCTGCAGCAAATGACACTAGTCCAAGTAAAGCTGCTCAGACAGTTTGCACAACAAAAAGGTCCATTTACATTTTCTAAAGTGAACTTCGAATCATCATTTGCACAATCCGCTGGCTTTGATTTAATCAGTGTTGGGCTTAACGTGCTACAAAGGAGCACATTAGAGTACTTGGATGACTTTTTTTTCATGAGTAAGGTGTTTAAGGTGAACTTTAAGTACTAAGTTATTAAGTTTTCAAAAAATAAATGTTACTAAAAAAAATACAGTCCCAGAAAAATTGCACTGTTTCTCTGTCCTATTGTTTGGCAGGTGGCTGGCTGTGTACCAGGTATCCAGACCTACAGTTGTGTCAGTGCACATTAATGGTGGTAAATAAAGATGGACAGAGATACGAGTGCTGCCATCTTGTAGTGATGGGAAGTCCAGCTCTTTTCAAAGATTCAGCTCTTTTGGCTCGGCTCCCTTAGAGGAGCCGGCTCTTATGGCTCCCAGATGGCTTCCAAATGGCTCTTCATTTTGGAGCCTTCTATTTTAGCCTAATTTAGCTATCATAAATGGTTTGTGTTGGTAAGCAATTTTTTATTCAGTGTTTTCATAAAAGCCTTATTTTAATGCATTTTTTCATTACAAAAAAAAAAAAAAGAAAAGTTACTATTGTTTAGCATTTTAATCAGGTTTGTTGCTGACCCTGCTCTGATGGATATTTTCATTTTACAAATTCTGCACTTAGCTTTACAGTTTCCAATATCATTGAAATGCAGCCAGATGCTGCTTCTTTTTGGGTTTTGGTTCATTTCACTAAGTGAAGAAATGAGTGAAAAGTAAAGTTCACTTTTTCCAGACGCGCTTGTATTTAAATCCGGCGCCCCGTCTCTCTGTCGCTCTGTGTACCTGGCCTGTACCACTACACTCGCTGTCTTCAGAGCATCTACCCCCCTTCCTACTTTCACATAATGGTATGATCCTGGTCTGTCCTCGCATGTGATTGGCCACATGGTGAGCCCAGCAAAATAAAGTCCCGTCCCTGCCTGCATGGATTCTCAGCAGAGCTAAACAGAAGCGACTGCAGATTCGGCTCTCCTCAACGGGAGTCGGCTCTTCTTGTTATCTCAGGAAGATTAAATCGAAAGCAACTGGACTTGTTCAAAAGTCTTTTCTGAAGACGTTTTGCCTCTCATCCAAGAAGCTTCATCAGTCTTGGATGAGAGGCGAAACGTCTTCAGAAAAGACTTTTGAACAAGTCCAGTTGCTTTCGATTTAATCTTCCTGAGATTACAATGACCTGGACGAATGAGAACATTCACGGACATGTTGGCTCTTCTCGTTCGCTACAAAGAATTGGCTCTTAGAGCCGGTTCGTTCGTGAACGACACATCACTACCATCTTGCACTGGTGACGTCATTGGAGCCAGAGTCTATGCAGTAGTGAGAGGTGTTGGAGCCGCGGTAGCGAGTTTCTGCCCACACAGGCGACTGACTCAATCACAAGCAGGGCTCAGCTGTCAATCATGGCATAAAACCTTGTTTTTAATCATAAAATAAATGATTAATATCAAACTGATCAGGAAAATGAACACTTGAAACACCAGCATCTTAAGAACTACCTAAAATAATGTAAACCGTCTTTGGGAAAATTTATTTGACATGTACTGTGATATTTAGTTTGGCCCATGTCCTATCTATTAACATTAGGAGGCAGGATTTAAGACTTTTACTGCAGCCTTCCACCAGGGGGCAACAGAGATGCTTTGACTTCACTTTTGTCCATTTATAATAGATGTTGTTGGTGCACATGTGTTGCTAAGCTAGCAAAACGGCAGAGAGGACAGCCTGTACATTCTGGAAGTATTTGTATCATTCTGAATTTGTGGGTGAAATGGACAAAAATCACAGTAACATGCAAATTGTGCTCAGGTGATAAGTGTGAAATTCTACTTCAAATATGAAGAAGCACCTGCAAGACAGCACTGGTGGCAGCGGGCACATTGTGGAGAACCCTGCTCGCTCAGCTCCAAAACAGCAAATGCTATCATTATGAAGCTGTAACCAGTCATGTGGTGGAGGAGATGCTTCCAATATCACCTATGGAGTCTCAGACTTTCCATAAGAACCAACGAGCACAGGGAATTACAAAGGAAGTTTTCATTTTTGGTAATGTAGGTTTGCTCTCACTGAGCCTTTCACCGCCACCATAGGTTCTCCAACACAGCGTCACTGCTAGATGCCACTAAACCTTACATACTGGTCCTTTAAGTGTGGAATATGTGTTCAATTTCCTTGAACAAGCTGACAACAGAATTTGATTTGTGTGAAGACAACGAAGACCTTGCAAACAGTGGTATTCTCCAGTGTAAGAGGAAAAAAGCTCAATCTCCTGCTAGAGCTCTCAAGGTGGTCTTATAGGACCGGCACTGACACTGGAGAACTGACTGTTTTTCAGAGAGTGGTGCTACAACTTCCTCTGCACAGAAGAGATTGACATCAGTTCTCTGTCTACAGAGGATGTGACCAATCTAGAATCCTCTTCATTCATGACCAGGGTGAGCACTCTTTTTTAGCAGTGTTAGATATGCACACAAAATCTTTCTTTGAACAGTGACTTATGCTTTGGCAAAATTCTATCATATGCAGTCTTGCTAATAAATCCAATTCAGTTAAGAAAATGAATTGACTGAAAGGCAGCTTCATTGGCTCTGGATAGGGACCTAATGTCTCCTTTCATGCAGGCTTCCTGCTGCTGCTGACCCTGTGTTTCACTTGAGGGCATTTGCATTTGTTCAAGTCTTTATGGTTTTGAAGCGACTGGTCTTACATATTTGTGCAGGCAAAATTAAGTTGAACTTTGGTATGATACTCTGGCTGGCAGTGTGACTTTTTATCTGCCTGATTAATAAAGCACAAGGTTTCCATGGGAAAAATCACAGCATCCTCATCTATCACGTGAAAAACTTCTGTGGCATAGACCTCCAGCAATGCCAGGAGACTTGCATCTGGACATACTGGACAACTACCCTCAATTAAAAAGCACTCAGACGTGAGGACAGACAAAAGTAAACAAAAGAGGATCAAGAGTTGGAGTGGGAGGAGAATTAACAGCTAGATTCCACCAGGCACGGCTGCATCGTGTCAGATGAAGCTGATCGCAGCCATTCTACATAATGCTTGTGATTCCACCAGCAGTGCTTTGGCACATCCCAGAAGCAGCACTCCGCTCTGATTCAAATATGCCCAGATTTTTGATGGATGCTGCATTAATCTATGCAGAGCTGATAAAACGGCCAGGAAGTCAGACACATAGAAAGTAGAGGCAATCCAATCAATTTTCAAAATAAAAGACCTGTGCAGACATGCAATCATAAAGACACACAGAAAAGAAATTATTGAACTATGTAATCTACCTGTCCATGGTAGAAGCACAAAAAAACCCAACAAGGAATGAGGACCAAATCAACAAAATCTGAGCAAGTCAACATAATCAGGCAGGCAAAATGCTTCTCTGCTGAAACTGTGGTGCAGACGTGCCATGCCCGGAGGTATCAACCAATCAAGGAGACGTGGCTGCATACACCCCTTGCTGGTGGTAATAACTGTCTAAAGCCTGTTCTTTGTGCAATAAAATAAATGAACTGATGGCAAAAGTGCAGTGTGACAGCAATTTTAGACAAAAAGTAACCTCATCTGCCTCATCTGAGAGTTGGTTAAAAGAGGGAATCTGCCTGTATAAACACTAATAAGGAGAGATAGGATATTTCAGAATCACAGAATTCCATCAGTTGTGGTATGTGTGGTATATTTTTGTTGACAATCAATGGGCTATGCAGTACAGCATTCAGGACAAAGTCAGCACCTGCAATTATGTAATCTTTTGTGGTCTCATTTCGACCTTTCTACTTGCCAAGAAAATTTGGTGATCATGTGGTTCGGTCATCTCAATTTTGAGAGGGGGAAAAAGCTGCAGAGGATAGTGAACATGGCCTTTATGGAAACCACAAAAGCAGCCAAGCAGTCTGTATGACCCTTCTCATCCATTATACAGTGAACTTGATCTTTTACCCTCAGGAAGACGTTGCAGATCATCAATGGAAAATGGAAAATAGAAATATTTACAAGAAATTCTTTGTCTCAAGTGCTGTCAAGGTAATTAATGAAATTGGAATCCAGTAGACAAGGACACAGGGTGGTGCTCCTGACTTTACTGCAGTACATTAATGTGATATGGTGTATAGTGTAGACGCCTGTATTATGTTGTAGCTTTATGAATATGCAGGCTGAGTTGATGTGTGTATTGTTATTTTATTTTTATGGTTGTGTATGCGGTCACAATGTACTGTTGTATGCATCTATGTAGGGAGGGCTACTGGCAGAATATGGCAGAAATACAATATTCAAAAGCATGTTTTCATTAATATATAATCACCAGAAAAAAGAATAATTGTGTTTTTGTTACCTTAGAATGAGCCCTTTATATCTACAGAGGGAGTGGGTTCTGTTCCACGGAGTACACCAGGTTGAACCACCATGTTTCTACAGTTGCCCAGAATGGACAAACCAAACACCAGCTCTAGAGTCAAGTCTTGCCTGAATATTCTGGTCACCAACAGTTCTCCTGCACATTTGGAAGGGGAGGGTGAGGCGAGGTGTTTGCAAGCTGAAAGCCATTAAACCCCACACACTGGTCCTTTAACCAAGTAGTTTTTGTGCCTAAACCAAGGGGAGGCAAACCAGAAAAAAACAGACATATGCATTTTTAACAGGCACAACAGGACAGATCATTTTGTCGTTTAGTTTGCAGGATTTGATATTCTAATATGACTGAGGATTATAAAGAGGAGCTTCTCTTATAAGATTTTTCTTGCTGAGAACCAGCTGTGCAGAGTGATGGCGAGACAAAACATCCTCCCTTTCAATGCCGAGCAGTCAGACCTTTGTGTTTCTGCGACTGCCTCTCTCATCTCCTCTCTTTCTCTCCGTCCTCCATCGCAGCCTCTTGCTGCAGAGTGTTTTGGCCTTGAACCTGCGGGCTAAAAGCTACACAAAGCTACACTCCACCACTGCCAGGAGAGAGGAGAGGAGGCACTGGAGGAGGAATGAAGAGAAAAGCGATGATATGAGTACAATCAGTTTTAAATTCTTCAAGCAAACCAAATCTCCACTGTCTGACATGCTTTCTTTTGTGTTTCCAGTTTTATTAATCTGAGGATAAAATGTACAAATATATATACTATATATAAGAACACAACCTTCCTAAGCCACACCTCCAAACAGCAATTGTTCAATCATAGGTTAGCAACCGTAACCAGGGCTGTCAAGTTTTCCATTTCTCTCCATGTGAAGGTGTGCAGGAGGCTCTGAGATGAGGGATATTCTGTGTTTCATGAGTCTGGACGGCGGCGTCTCTCAAAAACGTGAAACACAAGAGCACACATTTGGTGAATGGATTAAAATATGTCTTCATCTACTCTAACATACGCTGCAAACTTGAGCATGTCTGGCTAACTAACACTAGCTTACTAGCTGCAGTAACTTACCTCCAGCCAAACTTGTTAGATCCCACTGCATCTGTATTTGTTCTATGGGGGTTTGAGGAGGAGGATGTGGGCTGATGCAGAATTGAAGTGGTCAGCGATGATGCATCTCACTCTCACTTGCTGTCTCAGGTCTAAGCTGAGTTAGCTTAGCTCCTGGCTGTCTTCTGCATATTGTGGTTCGCTGGTCTGGCTTGGTGACCCGTCTCTAGGTCTGCTGCACTAATCAAGCCCCGGCGCTTCCTTTTTCCCACGTTAATGAGTGATTTGTATCTATCATGAGATATACCTGCTGTATTTCACCATCCGACCAATGTTTGCTGAGCTGTAAGCTAGCTTTAGCCTCAGTCTTTTAGCATTAATGATATATCATGCACACAGCTGTTAGTTTGTTTTAAAATGTGTCAGATGGAAACATTAAAACATCAGCTGGAGACTTCTCAGCTGACTCAAGTCGAGTTAGCATTAGCTTACATCAGCCAGCTACACGTATGAAATCTGTATGCGAGTCATTATTTTAGCTGACAAAATCCACCGTTGTCAGATAGAAATGATAATCTGCTTTTGTTTACTTCTCTAAGGAATCAAAGACCTTGTGTTTCAACAGTTATTCATAATTTCAATGTTAAATCGGCCACCATTATCACCGTAAATTATAATTGCGCAATTAGCCTGGCAGGCATAGCAACAGTTACTAAGGAGGGCGGTGCTTGGTTAAGGGTCAATTACAGTTTTAAGTGCAACAGTAGCACATTAGGACCATGCAAAGCAAAACCCACATGACTAATTTATTTATTTATTTTTTTTTTTTTTGTCTTGGAGTGGGAATGTTGGAGGTAATAATAATAATGATGATATTAATAATAATAATAATAATAATAATAATAATAATAGCTGTTATTTTAAGTAAGCAGAAGAAGGGGTAAGAGGAGGAACTGCCCAGATCAAAATTATTATTAAACAGTGAAGTCATGTGTCTCTAATTGAAAAAGCACAATGCCTGAGTAGGTATAAGATGTTCATTCTGAATCATTCACCGTGCCTCTTGAACTCAAAACCTTGGCCACCAATGCCACATCATGATAATGATGGTTACCTGAATATCAGAAATTGGAGTATCACAGGTGGCTTCACACTAAGACTTATGCAGCCAGGAGGAATGTGATAACAGCTGTCCATGCGTGTAAAGTAGGGCTGCCCTATTGAGACAAATATCTTATTTTGGTCAATATTAGGTTTGGAAGTTTGTAATTTATTTTCATGAACACTGGAGATTTATTTCATGTGAATTTGCAGTAGCTCTTTACAGTTAAAACATTTTGATGCCCTGTGCTCAAAAATCTGGTTAGGTCATTTGTGGAAGACAGTTAATGAGTTTTAGTTTTTGAGAAAAAGTAAGTGATGAACTTTATAATTCCTGCCAGTTTGAAGCATCTGAACATTTCTGCTCACTGCACAGTAAGCGGTAGTGTGATTTGTTATAAATTTTCAAAGTTTTATTCACAGGCCAAATATTGCAATGAGTGAAAAATATATTTATATAAATAAATACATGGGTGCAGGTAAAAATGGGTAAAAATGAACTAATTTTGGGCGGCAGCAGGTGAGAACAATAATGTAACACTTAAAATAGTATGTTTTTCTCATGGAGAAATCAGAAATGAAAATGACAGCAGTATCTTTGACATCTTTTTTGCAAATAGAGCAATATCAAGCCTAATCAGCCGCCAGGGTTTTATTGTGAAAATCTATGACATATCCTCTGACACAACTTCCTGCCAAACAGTGGGACGCTGCTGTTTGATCTGACAGTGATGAAGGCTCGCTGATAGCTAAAACTAATGACAATAAGGCAAAAATAGCCAGTGGAGGATCCCAAATTGTGGACAGTACATCACTAAAGGCCAAGTCAGATGTTTGGGAGGATTTTGGTGCACTCAAAGACTGTGAGAATAATGTTGTCAGTGACTTTGCTGCTTGTAAAAAGTTTCAAAAAGACTAAGCCAGGGGTCTGGAACCTTTGCTGGAAGCTTTGTCACCTCTCCAGTGTCTCACTTTGGCTAAACAGGAAATAATATGGAAATAATTAATTGTTTGTATTTTAACATTTTTATTTCAGTCAGTATTGTTGTATGCCGTAATTGTAAAAAAAAATGGTAGCCTTTACTATTTGGTTTCCTAAAATGTGCATCATAGCCTGTGCATCTCAGTGCTGTCTCCTCAGGCTAGCTGTGGATGCTAAATTCAACAACAGAAAAGTCCTTGAGGAAAATAAAGAATTTAATAGATCAAGACAGATTTTTAAAAAATCTTTTTTATGCCGAAAATTGGTTGCTGACCCCTGGACTAAGCTTGTGATAGCTGCAAGCACTGGAAACACATGGACAGCTGCAGGAGCACAGGCGCTGCACCAATTGAGAACACAAGTGGGTGACAAGTAAGTGACTATGTATGTCTGTTAAATCACTGGTGCGGGTCAGGTTGTGGGGATTATATCAGCAGTTCCAGGCGGGTGCGGATTTGACTTGGAGATGATTGCAGGTAACAGGTCGGTTCTGGTTCTCACCCTTGCGGGCACAAGTAAGTTTGCATAACTGGACCCATGCAGGACTTTGCTTGAATCTAAGATTAGGAGGTAGCAATAATCTTTTGTTGCGTTTGTTACTTTTTTTCCCTATTTCTTCCTGGAGGTAAACAGTGGAAATCCAGTCACAATGTTACTAACTAATCTACAAGCATTTTGTGGTTGCACTTATTTGATCTGAAAACACAGCGTCCTGCCAGATAACATTACATTTTGTTCTGCCAAAAGCTGAGCAAGGTTCAACTTTTTGCATTGCACTGGAATCCCAACTGCTGCAACAAAGCTGTACTATTCATATGAATGAGGCGGCTGTGTTTTGTATTCATTCATCGACACACAAAGCCCATCATTGTGTGCCAGCACAAAGGCTGTAGGTTCTACCAAAATGCCCATTTGTCCATGCTGTAGTGATGGATGGCTGTGATAGTAGTGATTTACTGATTCTCTGAACGTCTGATATCATTTGACCAGTAGGACTGGTATCAAATGGTGAGTATGGAGCTGTGTGTCTTAAGAAATGTCACATGACCAAGCCTTATTAAAGGGACAGTTTACCTCAAAATCAAAAATAAATATTTTCCCCCTGGTCTGTAGTGCTGTTTATCCATCTAGATAGTTTTGGTGTGAGTTGAGTTATTATTAAAATTATAGAGTAAATTCATTTAACTTTCACCAAAATAATGACTTTTTTTTGAGTTTCTAAGGCTCAAAGATTCAAGTTTACCTAAAAAAGAAAAGTAAATTATCTCAACTAAAGATTATAGGTCAGTAAAACTTTTTTTTTAAGTTGGGCTCAAAACTCAAAACTCAATTGCAGTACATTGCCTTGAAATCCTGAGTCATCTCAGTTATGTTTTTTACAGTATGAAGTGATTCTCACATTCTCTAACTTTAAAAATATGTTGCTCATACAACAACTTAAAGAAAAAAAGATTCAACGTTTCATCAACAAAAATGTGTGTCATAACCTGTGTCTATGGCTCGGTGCCTTTTCCTCTAAATTTTGACTGTAGCTTCTCTTCATGAGTCTCCATCAGCTTGATATGGATGCCAAGTCAAAAAAAAAAAAGTCTTCCAGGAAAAGAAAGAATTTAATAGCTGCGACTCCTGAGAGATTTTTATGTAATTTTTTGACAAAAAGTTTTGTTTGTCTTTTGATCGTAAAGGTTGCAGACCCCTGATCTAGATGGATAAATATCACTACAGGCTTGGGGTGAACTGTCCCTTTAAAAAAATTTAAATCAAGAATATTGATAATATAAGAGCGCTTTCATTTGAATAGTTCAATTGTGTAGTATCAATTAAACAATCATTGATTAGTCCTATAGGTAATGTTGAATCATTTCAGGTACATCATATCTGTGGCAGGCAACAATGACTGAGGTGAGTGACTGACTGAATACATACACCACACACACACACACACACACACAAACACACGGTGTTACAGCATGCTGACAACAGAGTTATCTGTGGAGGCCAGGCAGCAGCAGCAGAGAGCTGCTTCTATCTGCACAGGGAGGCCTGGTGGCTCAGTTGGCAGCTGGCTGCTGCTCTAAGACTCTCCTAAAAGGCAGCTGACACTCTTGTGTGTTTGATGTCAACCGAAAAACAAGATGCAGGTGTTTTTGGAGGAAACATTTATATTCTATCTGTTAACTTCTCTCACTTCATTTCTATTTGGAGCAGATATTTCTCCAGGGAAGGTCCTGTTTTCCATTTATATTCAGGATAGCCTGTATAAAGGAGTGTGGTGTAAACTAATAAGTTTGAGTAAGTATAAATTGGGTGCATATTGTTTAAGCTAGATGATAAATATGTTTCCATCTCACTGAAGTGCAGTAAGTAGAAAAGTTTCCATGAAGTTTGCCTCTGAAGCCTTTACTCGGTCACTCAGATACTTGTCTCTTTGTAAAGAGGCCCCACACAGTTTGCAAATGAATCAGCATATTGACACTTCCGTGACCCCGTGAAAGAGCTGCAACTGTAACTTGTAACTATATTTCGTAAACTCCTTCGTAAACCATCACAAGGCTGCTTGGCAAGATGTCATTAAGGACTGTGCTGATCAACTCGGCTCTGTGACTTCCCAATCTCAGTCTCAGCTCAGTCTCAATCACCTGGAAAACATCTACGATCATCCCTGTTGCCAAGAAGCCCTGAGCCAAAGATAGAAATGACTTTCAGCTTACGGTCCTTACCCCCATTCTTGGTAAATGCGTGGAAAAGGTTAACAGCTCAGAGCATCACAGAGCAACCAGATGGATCCATTACCTCGATAAAGCTGGGACAACTGCACTTGTTTTGTACATGAACTTTCCACCAGCTTCTAACACAGTTCATCCAAATACACTCCGTCTATGTGATCTGCAAGCTCACACGACCATGGTTTTGTGGATCAGAGATTTTTTTTTTAAGCAAACGACCCAAATGTGTCAAATGTGTCTGAACAGATGTTTCTCTGATGAGTTGATCCAAATACAGGGGTTCCCTGTCCTGTTTTATTCTCTATTCACAGGAAGATCACGTTCCATAACAACTGTCTCATCTTAGTGGAATACACAGATGATAGGTAACTCATCTGTCCAATGTTCAGTCTTTGAATATATGTGAACTATGTTGCAAAACTGACTGAGTGGTGTGATGATAGCAGTCTTAAACTGGGGCACCCTGGTAGCTCAGTGGGTAGGCTGTGTGCCCCATGTGCTGACGCTGAGTCCTCTGCAGCGACCGTGGATTTGATTCCAGCCTGCTGTCCTCTGCTTTAGTCAACCCCCACTCTCTCTCTCTCCCCTTGTTTCCTGTTCCATATCTTCAGCTGTCTACACAATGAAGGCATTGAAATGGCCAAATAATATATAATTTCAGAGCTCACCGTGAATAAGATAAAGGAAGTGGCTGGGAGACAACAAGACCACCACGCCCCACCAACTGTAAAAGTCATGGTTGATTGTAGTCAAGCAAGTACCAAGTTTCAAATATCTTGGCACTGAAACAGACTAAACTGTTGTTCAAGTATATAAGGGTTAAAGAAATCACTAATGCGACAAATTTTATGCAAATTTTAGCTTCACTTCATTGGGTCCATATCCATGTCAGTTCAGACTTAGAGATACTCTTCATCATATTTAAAGTTGTAAATATGCTCGCTCGTCATATCTGATTAATCTCATCATCCCTTATGTCCCATCCCATGCACTGTGCTTCATACTTGCCAACCCTCCTGATTTTCTCAGGAGACTCCTGCTTTTAATCACCCTCTCCTTATCTCCTCCCAAGATCACAGTTCTTTTGTATTCCACCTGATTTATGAAAAATGTTCACACCCTTTTGTCCTTTCGATCATCACAATTTGTTTCTGGCACTGCACAGCGTGTCTACTGTTTCCACATGAACAACGGTACAGCTACACCAAACCAGACTCGCTAGAAAGCAGAATTCCTGTTTCTTGAAAAAAATGTTTTAAAGAAAAGATACGTTTTGTAAAATCTGCTATATCAGTTTTCTTTTAGGAACAAGGTCAAAAAATAAATGAATGAAAGACAACTTATTCTGTATTAAGATTAAGATTAGATTAAAAGTATTTAACATATGCAACAAAATATGTTGCTGTTTACTTATTTTTGTCAGTATTTTGTATTTTTCATTCTTTAAAAGTCAACAAAATCCAAGAAACATCCCAAACTCTATCTTTTAGGTCTCAAGGTTGGTAAGTATGCTCCGCTCTGTCTGATAACCACTGCACTTCTGTACCTTTCTGTTGTTGTTTTCCACAAGCTGCCAAGCTGTGTGTGTCTCTGTCTACTGTCTGTTTTTTCACCCAGGCTTCTCTTTGCTGGACCATGGGCGTCTTGGGACCTCTGTCTGTCCTGCCTGTTAGTGTCTCCTCCAGACGTTTGGATCTGGATCATCGTCCTCCAGGAGATTTAGCCTCACCTCTTCTTTATATATGTGTGTTTGTTTGTCTCACCTATCTGTGCGAATGCTGTGCTGCCTCTTCAGTGTGTGTGGCCTGTCCTCCGCCCGGGTCTCTGTGGTGGACAGGAAATCATGTAACTCAGGTCCTACCCATTTGGTGACACCTGAAGTTGCTCAACTTCCTCCTGGATCCATACTCCTTTACAATCTTCCCTCTAGATCCCAGTAGAATTCTAGAAGTTAACACATAATTGAGCATCACAGGTTTTTTAATTAAAAAAAAAACACAACTTTCTCCTAAATTTGAGACTAAGTATGTTACATGTATAGCTCTTTAGACTTTAGAGTTTGATAGTAGGTAGTTTTTGCTAACATATATGAGAAAAAAATCATCTAATTTATATGTGGAATAGTCACCACCACCTGGTCAGTCATCCTTACTGACTCTTCAGCACTCTGTCCCCCAGAAAAACAGGGTCCATCTCAGGCAGATATATTTGTCTTATAAAGACAAATATAAAGATATAAAGTACAATTTTAAAGACAGCACCACTTTTTTTTTAGATGTACATGTAGAAACCCTCTGAAAAAATTGCAGATCTCAATGTTATAATGTATATTTCTGGTTCTGGTTATTGATGAAAATTTAAAGTATCTACAAAGCTCAGGACTTTATTTTCTGAGTGTTAATACACTGGGAATGATTTTAAGCTGACAGGCGCTCCAGGGCGCTATCAGGTCTATCACCATCATTTTTATTTCACTCATTCTTGAGAACTGGGACAAAACTGCATTTTTAGGGCTTTTGGATTTTTGCACTTCAATTATGCTGGAAAATATATTTTAAAAGATCACACTCTCGGCTATTAAACCTTTTAACAGGCCAACCTCCCAGTGATTTAATCTTTTATTAAATAGCATTTCTTGCTGCTAAAGACTTGAATTTTGTCAACTGTGTCAGACACACATAAAGTCATGGTATTGTTTAAAAATGAAAGGTAGGAAATGTTTAATTCTTTGTGTTGCTTTAAATACAATTTTATTTAATTAGGTATATAATGAAAAAGGCTCACATATTTTTATTCAAGAAATAAATCCCATTATAATGTTTTCCACTTAATTTCTATTGATACTGTAATTTATCTTTGTCAAAGGCAACATAGTATCCTTTATAACACGAACACCCATGTAGTGTATCATGATTTTTTTGTTAACGTAAACTCATTTTATAAATTCTTATGTATATATTTAATGAACATAACAGAAAAAAAAACTTCTCTATTGACATCACACACAGGGGCGAGCATTTATTTATTTATTCATTAAATTGAAAAAAGTAGATGGAATATCGTACAGAATTGGCAAAATTTTTTCATGTCACAGTGTCAGCACATGATCTGTTACAGCTGCATGATCTGTTCTGCACATGCATAAGCAGGCCGCCATCTTGGAAAGCTATCTGTGGCTGCTCACGTGTGTGTGGCTGCAGCAATGCTTCATCTAGAGATTCAGAGACGATTAGTTTTTCTGTATGCCATGTGTGCAGTTCCCAGCAAACATCCAATTTGAAAATGATCTGCTGACAGTCATATTGACATTATATCTGCAGCAGGACACCCCTCACTGCAGTTTAATTGTCTACAACTCTGAAATATGTCACAGACATGATAAAAAATCAGGTGCAGGGCAGCTTTTTTTTTTTTTTTTATCTTTGTCTCTGTTCTCTTCTCCTTCCCTCCCACTGTCTCTGAATGAGGAGGAAAATCACTGATTGCCTTCAGAAAACAGCTATTTTCTTCTCAAACTCTTCTGCGAACTCTGTGTAGAGAGACAGAACTCTCAGCAGCCGCCTCGCAGCAGAAGCTCATCCTGTGTGGACACCATGGGGTGTGCGAGCCGCAGCAGTTTGGAGGTGGTGCTGTCACGCACTGATCAAGTACCAAGATACGGCAACAGAAACGTGAAAAACTTTATTCATAATAAAATAGCCTACAATACAAATAAATGCTGCTCCTTTAATTGCTTTTCTTTGTCTGTTTTTAATAAGCTGACTCAGTTGAGTGGAATTCTCAGTCCAAGATGGCGGTCCTGGAACAAACTGGGAAGGGGCTGACAACAAACTAAAATGTGTAGCTGCCAAGATGAGGCCTGCTCGTGCATGTGCAGAACGGATCATGCAGCACATTTGACATTATTATTAATATATTATTATATGTACATTTTCACCCCAAAAACTGTACTTTGGAATGGTGTTGCTCTTCTCTCCATTTTTTCCCTGTTACAGCATTTTTGGGGGTGTTAGTGTATACTGGGTTCAGTGGGGCTTCACAGTCTGTACAGTGTCATAAAGATTGTCAAGACCCTGGAGGTAAATTTTGATTAATAATATTGGGTGATATGAATAAAAGTGACTTTGAATGGACACTATGGTGGGATATTTTAATTATGAATTTCAACTGTAGAGGTTTTAATCCACACAATGCACAATGCCTGGTTTCACAGTACCACCAGCAATCTGCACACCCCCCTAAACACACACACACGCACACACACAGATGATGGTTTAGTAGTACTTAAACAGCATAGCCCCCAGCCCTCCTCACTGCTAAATGCTGACTAGAAGCTCCAGCAATGATAGTTGAGTTTCAGTGTATTGATTGTACCTAACAGATTTATCCACATGCAGAGGGCGTGAAAAACACACACGCGCACACACACGCACACACAGACACCACACAGAGGAATAGCACAATAAACACTGCAGCGAGGCGCAGAATGTGTTGTGCTGTAACCCTGCAGCGATGGACTAATTGTTGTCCAGGTCAGGACAGATCCCACCCAGGTAGTGAGCATCATTTGCAGACGACTCTCTGATGAGATTCTGTACAACATACAGCTCACAGTCTTCAACATAAAATACAGAAAATTCAAGTCAGCACATCTCTGCCTCTGCTGCTCTCATTTGGACCATCCCTTTGGATTCTTTTTTGTTTGTAAAACGTCTCCACATTTTTGTATCTTTAAAATAAATAAAACATCATCAAACGATTACAGACCTCAAATCGCCCACACTGGAACTTTGAAACCAAATTTTGAGACCAAACCCTGACACCATCAGCTCATATCATTGTTTCTACTGTCAGACTGAACCTCATCCTGTGTTTCCTTTTGCACCTCACTACTTGTAATCTTGTACTACAGGTATTTACTTGTGTTTTTATTCTATTGTTCTACTGTTAATTGTATTTCCATATGTTATATTGCTTTCTTTTATTTCATTCTTTATATTATCTCTTTTTTAATGTTTTTATTATTAACTGTATCTTTACTTTTATTGCTTATTATGTGTGAATACAAGCACCATTTGAGGATGATACAACTGCAGTTCCTTGTGCCTGCACATGACAAAGTTCTAGAAATCTCTAAAAACAAGAAGAAAAAAAAAATCTTTAAAAATATGATTTCTGTGCTATTCCCTCAATTCTATTATTTATTTATTTGTTTATTTTTTATCAATTTTTTTTTGCAAAATAGTCTTAGAAATCATTTCAATTTATTTTTCCTTTGCAGTACTGACAGGAAAACCAACACGTTCTCATTCCCAATTTGTAAAATACAGCAGCTTGGTCAGCGTCCCTACACTTCAAACTAAATGTTGTAGACCGCCATTTTTCTGTGCAGGGCTTTGTGGTTATATTAGCAATGATTCATATGTAATGTCTAGTAGACTTTCAAAATAAAGGCACAAAAGCGGCTTGGATTAGGAAAAGATGGTTGTGTCTAGAAGGACAACCCTGATATGAGAAACTCTTGCAAGATTTGTATCCATTTTTCTTCATTGTGTACCTTGTAACTAATTACATTTTATAATGAAACAAAGCTGTGGTTAAAATCTGGGTGGGTTTAGGGACAGGAAACACATGGTTAGGGAAAGGATCATAGTCTGGGTCTAGGGTTACCTCTAGAATGTGAATGTAAGCCTCGGCAATAAAATGATAATATCTATCAGCGATAAACACGTCATCCCTATGTGCTCTGAGGGACCCGCGAACAGCCAAGTTGTGTTGTTCAGTTGCCCCGTCAGCACGTGAGATACAGCGTGGGGTTGCGTGTGAGATAACAGCGTTCAAAATGAGTCGGCCTTGTTATGGGAGTTTTTATTCGATAGGGTGATGGACTCAGACATACAGAAGGAGGTCAGAGCTAACTGAGGTGCAGCAGCTGAAAAGCATTGCTGAGGAGAGGGACAGTCAGGGTTGACTATCGCACAACACAATCGCAGATATAGATGAATCACACCACTGTTGTGTGCAAATTGTAGGAATATCTTCGGTAATACAACTTATTTTATCACTTTAGCTGCTTTGGAGTACATAAAATGTGTCAGTCATGAGCAACCTAATTGATGATTATTAATATCTTTAAAGTCTTAAAAGTTTGTTTGACCCATCCACCCACGCCACCTCCTCCGTACAAAGGCACAAAAGCTACTTGGGTACGTTTAGTTTTTTTAGTTTAGTTTAGTAGAGGATCATGGTTGTGCCTTGAAGGAAAAAAAATGTTGATTTGCAAAACTCTTGCAAGATTTCTATGCATTTTTTCTTCATTGTGTACCTTATAACTAATTCATATAATTGATAATGCGACAAAGCTGTGGTTAAAATCTGGATACATTTCAGGACAGGAAACACATGGGTAGGGTCAGGGAAAGATCACTCAAATGATCACGTGAGATCTTTTGTGAGTCTGGGGTTACCTTCTAGACACAACCAAAGATCATGGTTCAGGCTAAAATAAGTGCTTAATTGACGTAGTTTGATAGTGATATCTATCTGCATTCGTTAGATAAAATGTTCAATGGTTTCCTACATATGTAGACTTCCTTGCTCTTTACACTACGTCACCTGACTGTGACGGCACATTGAAACATAACACTAAAGGAACGCCTCTAAAAATGATACTAAAGGTGCACCTGCAGGGTCATAGTTTGGAGCATAGGCCATCTTTGACGGGTTGGGAATGAGAACGGTCTGAAGAAAACACAATTAGTATTAGGAGTAAAAGATTAATGTTGAATTCTAAAACTTATTTTCTTCATTGAATTGCTGCAGTGGAAAGTTATGCATGAGCATTGTCTGCTTAGATTTGATTTGGCCTCTATGTTTTAGACTGAAATGCAGTGTGAAAGAACACACTGACACACTGCCCTTCCCGTCAAAAGCTCCTTTTGTCTCTCTGGATGCCTCCGTGAAAGGACGACAAAAAGAGATGGCGGTGGGGAAAAAAATAAAAACACTCAAAGTGAATCTTGTCTGGAATTTGTTGAACAGTTTAAATTGTATTTTTAAACTCCAATTCAGAGCTGTAGTCAGGGTCAAGGCTCGCTTCTATAGAAGAGTAAGAGTGAAAAACTTTTCCTTTTAAGTGACTAATCTTCATTTCTATCACAACCACATTTCAAGGAACTGACTTTTTTAATCTCACTTTCACTTTCATTAGGTGCATAAATTAGAACGGCTCTTGAGTTTTCATTTTTTGTCTCAGTTTGCTTTTACCTTCCTAATAATAATATGCAGACATCAGATTTGGCAATCAAGCCAAGGCCTTCTGCCAGTGAAGGGAGAACTTACTTGATAAAGAAAATGGAGAGAACGTGACTCTTATTTTAGACCTGTTTAACCAAGTAAAGTCATGTTTTCTGAGTGGTACACATCTTTGGGAAAGCAGATCATTTTGCCATGAAAGGCTCCAATCGAAGGCTTCTGTTGCAGCTCTTTCACACATTGTGGAATTATTTCCTCAGCTGCCTGTGTGCGGCAGAGGGCTCACTGGTAAAAAATAGATAACTGACACTGTTCCTCAAGCACAGGTGGAAATGGATAACCAACACCACTCCCCAAACAGGAGTAGAAATGGGTAAGTGACACCATCCAACAAACAAAGCTGCCAGAGGACTGAAACAACATCCAGAGCCATCTGAGGTCAGAGCCTGTGGATTCATTATTGTCCCACAGTCCTGCTGAGCGCTCTGATTTCACACTGTTTTAAATTGAGGGGAAATTTGTTCTTTAGAGCCAGTAAAAAAATGCAACATTGCATCCTTCTACTGCAGGCTGAAATCTAATCCAACAAGTCCACATACCTAAATGACAGAAAAGGTAATAATGGCCTGAGCACCAACTGCTGCGAGGGCCCTATTGGATTTGCTCAGATTCTTCTTTCTTGTCCTCTTCAATCGCATTTTTAAGGGGCTAAACATGCTCAATGGCGCATGAAACATTAATCGCGGTGAAAACTTTGTCTGATAGAGCTTTTGGCGGTGGATGTGGTCAAATGCAACAGCAACCCCTGCAGCGTGTTCCACCGATATGCGTGAAAATCAGAACACATCATGCCCAGATGCACAAAAAGTCTGACCCACAGCCTGAACCCAACAAGAAGCCATAGTGGTCAATTTTGTTGTTTGCCACGCATTGATTTTAACAAACTGCTCCTACAGAATTTATCATAAAGACTTCAAAATCATTGTGTGGCATCTAGACTAGTTTGTGATCAAAAGTTATTAAAAGATTTACCAAATCTTTATAATGGTAGTGTGTAAACATGGCGCCATGTATTGCGAGACTTTGTATATCTCTTAATGGACGCACGTGTGAAAATATCGCGAGATCGACGCCATGTTTACATCCTACCTGCTACATGCTACAGTTGACATTTCAGCTAAAAACATGGTGTAAATGACGTCTTTTGTGGTCTCACGGACACTTGGATTACACCACACGAGCAGGATGGAGACATTTTGTGTTTGTTTTGTGTTTTTTTACATTTACATATCCTGGTCGTCATTCACTGCCATTATACCGAATTTGGCTGCAACCCTGTTTTCTGCTGAAAATCCAGGATTGTTTGGTGAACTGAAGATCTCACCCATCCTCACATCTGCATAGGGGTGAGTACATATGAGTGGACTTGTCATGTTAGGGTGGAATATCCTTTTAAGACCTTGGTAATGCTATATTAGGAAGTTTGTAACATATTGTCAAACAGTGTTGCAATGACAGCATGGTGAACACAGGAAGTTGTATTAACTTCAGTGTACATGGTCCAATCTCCCTGAAACTTCACATGGTTGATAATAGTCCAGGCCTGAACAAATGATATGTCTTCTGTTGATGGACATGGCCAAAGCCATTTGGCCACTCCCATCAACTGAACAGCAGGCCAAATAATATCACCATGTTTTATATTTGAATTCAAAAGTAACGGAAAGTAATTAAATTGTATAACTTTAATATTGTGATACTTGGATTAGGTTACTGACTACTCTTTTTAACAGGTAATTAGTAACCTGGAATACATTTTTAAAGTGACCCTCCCAAAGCCTGTAGATATGACTACAGAAAGAAAACAGTACCTTCATGGAACTAGAGAAAGAGACATTGATGTTAAACTTATTTTTTACCACAAGTCAAGTGTCATTTAGTTCCATTATATTTAAGAAAAGACAGACATTTTCAAAACTCTGCATCTCCACAAAACTGTCTAGATGGGTAAACAGATGAGAGGGAAAAATGGATTTGGGGATGAATGTTCTTTAAACATTTTGCTGCTTTGTATGAGTGGTGTCTTTAAAAAGAGTGCTAAATGTTTGATGACCACAGCCACACATGCTTACAGCCATGCTAACAGGTTACACATGCTAACAGCCATGCTGGTACAGCCCCATACAAATGCTAACAGCCACACATGCTAACAGCCATGCTAATAGCCACAAATGCTAACAGCCACACATGCTAACAGCCATGCTAATAGCCACAAATGCTAACAGTCACACATGTTACCCGCCATTCACTCACCTGCACAGGTTAATTAAATCTGCAGTCAAACATCCCAAACAATTCACATGACACAGTTTGTTTGATTGAATTTGTTAATGAGTTCTCTTGTTAAATGATCCCTCACTCTGTTTAAATGATGAACACATTCTCACTCTGTTTAAATAGAGTGAACACATTCTCACTCTGTGGGGTTAAACAAGCTCTTTTCTGTTATATTAACCATGTGTTTCTTTTTCTTTGACTTACTGTGGTTGTTGGGGGCAGTTCACTTCCTGGTTGAACAAAGGTGTGTCAGAGGGGCGGGGCCTCAAATCTGAAAGCCAGCTCATCAGAACAAACCATGTGCTGCCAAGTCAGAGGGGGGTCAGGCTTTAGTTAGTTTTTGCCTTGTATTAATTGTAGTTTGCATCCATCTTGTTTTCCCCTTGTGTGTTATTTGGTTTGACTTGGTCACTATATATGTTCACTGCTGACTGCACAACAGCTTTCTTCCTTCCTCGGCCACAGAGACAGCTGCTCCATAAACTCACAGGTATGTTCAAGAATTAATGTTTCTGAGTGTTAAAAGAGGATAACCTATTTTACTTTTCTTAACTTCCCCAGATGTAATTGTGGTTCTGGCCTGAACTCACGTGTGTATCTAAAGCTTTTGTTGAGTCTGCACAAGACAGACTTCACCATACTCTAATGTCTAGTGTCATTTAGTTTATTAGTGAAGGACGTCACTGTGGCGTGGCGTTGCTATGAAAGAGGAAGTTGTTGTAACTTCTGGCATATGCGAGGGCCCAGTCCTCACTGCTTGCAACTTTAATTTAATATGGTTCTCTTCTAAAAGTCAAGTCAGTATAATTTATGTAATAGCACCAAAGTCATGAATGTTTTCTCAGGGCACGTATAGATCAGAGGGGTATCCAGTCAACGTGGATAACAGAAAAATGTGGTTTATTTTGGCTATTTAAAGTAAGAGACCCGTTCCATGACTGTGGCTTATAGGAGTTCTTGCTCAGTAACCATGATAGCCTATACCACGGTATTAGGCTGCTCCATAGTGGGCTAACTGTCAAGTTTAATTAAACTCTTTGTCAAGAAATTCCCAACGGACAGAAACAGAGCCATCATTTCCATGTGGAAACATGGGTCCAGACTAGGGTTGCAAATTGTAAGCAGTTTCCTTACTAATGATCAATTGATCATTATTTTAAAAGAAAACCTTAGAATTGTGCTTATTCCTAACAATACCAAATGTGATTTTTCCCCCTCAATCAAAGCTTTATTTCCTCAGCAACTGCATATTTTCTGACAAAATTACATAGATCATGAAACATAAAGTTGTAAAGGGTTACATATTAAACATATATACTTGAATATCAGACAACATGTGGAGCACGCTCATAAAATAATATTATATTTCAAATCTTAAGTAGATGCATTAAATTTTACTTGATTGATCAAATTCTTATCTTTGATTAATCTTTATCATCTCTAATCCAAACTTTTTTCTATGAGACAAATTATGAATTCTAAAGAACATCTTAATAAAAATAAGTTAAGGAAATCATGTTTTACAACTTTCACTGAATTCAAAAGGAGTGAACCCTTTTATTTAAAAGCTTAACATTAAAAGTTTAAGAAAAAGTGTGCCAAAGTAGTTTTTGAAGTTATTCATTCATTTGCTCATTTTGTGAAAGCTGCGAAGACAAAGAAATAAAGTCCAAACCCTGAACTGTTTAAATTTATATCTCTCCAGTTTCTTTATCTCCAACCTTCAACTTCTTAATTTTTAGATTTTTCTACTTCATCTCCAGTTTCTGACTTTCAATGCTTGTAAATCAAATGGACATCTTGTGAAGAGAAAATGTTTCAAAGAGCAGCTGATTATGTAGTTGGTAATATCGATATGAATAGTTACTGACTCATGTCCTGCAGCAGGTGTGTGATTATGCATAATTTGTAGCATCCAGGCATTTATTATTAAATACAAATAAAACTATTAACCTTATATAACTTGATTTTAGATGAATTATTTGTGGCTTTTTACCTTTTTTGTTCCATAGAACAGCTGAAAATAGGAAAAGGATGAATGAGAGAGAGAATGACTTGCAAGACAGTATTCAATTAGTTTAATCAGCAGGTTTGCTCCATCTCTGAAAAGAACACTTTTGTTTTATCTTTTTGTGACATAGTGCTCTCTTTTGACAAACTGCCTGGGCTGCTTATGATCTCTGTGCATGCTCACAATGCAAGCTTGTTTAAGCCTGGCTAGAGTTAGCTAAATTGTGGAACTAGAACCACTTAAGCCTTGAGTGGAAGTCCAAGTTAATTCAAGCCGGGCTTTTTAACTTAAGTGTAGATGTCATTATCAGCCTGATGGAATACCCCTTTAGACCGTGCGCTTTATGATTTTATTTACAGAGGTCCAGTTTGGTCCAGAAACCTCGTTTGACACAATTTGTAAGTTCACCAGAGATTCACAGTGTAATTTGTTTTATATATCAGGCAGCAGTTCTTCAGAAACTCCTCCAAGATATTTTCCCAAAGCTCCTTTTGTTCTGACTCACTGCACCTCTGCAGTTTTGATATATATTGTAACTCTGGAATTACAGCATAGTTTTGGTATAGCTTCTGCAGTGTTAACACCATCAGTTTTGTTCCTCAGTACTGTATCCAAAAGTTTAGTCTTTCTCCTTTCTTCTAATGTCGTATTTTTGCTACCCTGTTCACTATTAGATTACAACATGCTTTATGAATTCTTTTTATAATGGTCATATGACTAAAATTCCAGAATGAACAATTAAGTATTTAATTGGTACTTGATAATACAACAAAATTACACTATCAATCATGGGCTGTATTACATAGTGTTAAAATGTTTCCATTTGAATTAAAATAAAATATTTATTTTTGTTTTAAGTTTCATGGTATAACAACTTACAAACTTCTCATTATGTTATGTTTTGTGACACAACAAGATAAAGTGATCCATTGATATAACAAAAAGAGATTCTTGTAAAACATGAATGATCTGCTTATGTAGTAATAATGAGAAAATCTCATAGTACTGTAACATGAAGAAGATCTTGTAAAGTGAGAAAGGTTTCTTGTTAAAATCTGAAACAATATCATGTGGCAGTGGCACAATGCTGTGCCGTAGAAATTATTTGAAAGATATTTTTCAATTTTTTAAGAGTTTGTCACACCACAGAAACGTCATTAACCACCCAGTCAAATTTGAATGATTAAAAAGTCCCGAATTATATAAATTCAGGTCTCAAAATCATGAAAAAATAAGCAGTTGTTGTTGCTGTTCGTGTGTCTGTTCATGGGGTTTGTATAGTGTTGGGGGACTGTGGCTCAGGCACGTCACCAAGCCATGTTTCTCGTCCGCCCAAACAATCCTGAACACAGAAATCATGAACAATAGTTTAACGGTCTAACTAATTACTACTGATACTACTAACCACTACATAGTTCTTGATGTTTTCAGCAACACTGTAATAAAAACTCCCTTTTTCCTTTTCACAGACCATATTCTGGATGGATTACAGATACAGGGATGCTCCAGGTCAAGGGGCTCCTAAGCTGCCTGTGCTGTACCAACAGACATTTAACCCTGCAATGTGAATCATATAGCCCTAGGCTTAGCTTAACCCTGGCTTAACAATGTGCATGTGAAAATGGGCTAAGTTATCTCAGAGTCAACTCTTAGCCCAGGGTTAAGGATAGCCCTGAGCTAAAAATATGCAATGTGAAAGGTCTACAAGTTAACTATTGTTTCAGATGGCTTGCCAACATTTTGGCATGAAAATGGATGAAATTGGGAACGTAATCTCATGGGATGGCATATAAATAACACACTTGTCATTATCTACTCACAATCATGCCGATTTAGTTTTTAGCCCACAAAGCAGGAGTTTCATTGGAACAGTGTTGTAAAATCTCTCAAACAATTGAAGTGAGTGGACTAAAAAACCCAAGCCCAATTGGCGTTAGGGTGAGTAGATAAGGACTGAATTTTCACCTTTGGGTGAACTACTCCTTTTCGTGTGTCATGCATTTCAAGCTCTATGCGTAGTATGTAACCCTGTTTTAGTCCAGCGCATTTTATGAATTTTGGACATGGTAACAATACATGATCTCTCTGGTTTTAGTCAGGTGACCTTTGTTGTCATGGAGATCTTCTGGTTTTAGTCAGGTGACCTTCATTGTCATGGAGATCTTCATCATGGTTAACACTGTCAAACAGTGTGGGTAGGTTTAGGCAACAAAGCTGCTGGCTGTTTAGGAAAGGATCATAGTTTGGGTTAAAATCAGTGTGTTAGTTGCTAATTTAAGTTCAATATGTGTCAGTCAGCCTACAGACTAAATGGCATGAAATGACACACAACAAGCAGAAATGGTGTTGTAATAACGCATGATTAATGACTCAAGACACAGGCATTTTGTTCATTTACCATTTGGTGAGACTAGGCTAAAATTGTAGATATTTAAGATCAGAAAAAAAGAAATGTCAAAAAGTGTCCTTAAAAGCGTGCTTTGGCCGTCTTTCAGGATGACAGTTGGGACGGACATTATCCTACATTCAGATCCCTGACAGAGACATCCACATCTGGAGACCCCTCTCATCCCTCCAATTTATTAGACCCCAGGGAGTCAACTTGGACAGCGGGGACCCTTGTTAGAGATCATATTTTTAATCTCCTCACATGAAATGATTGTGCCCCTCATTCAACATTATGGATGAGATCCCATTAAGGAGCGTGCCAGGTTTATGTGTCACCAATGAAGCAATATGAAAGGAGCCAGGCGAGGAACAAATGCTGCACTCCATCACCGCCAGATAAAAGTAAATGGATCATGTCTCTAATAGTTGGCCTACTTTAAGACAGATTGCTTGTTAAATGATTTGCATGTTGGAGAGTGGAAGAAAGAGACAGGACATTTAGTCATCTTTTTTATATGACGATATTAAAAAAAATATCTGCAGCAGATCTGCTGTCTTGTGCTCCTCTCTTTAGCCCTCATTGGGCTAACTTGTGGTGACAACCTTGTGTTTATCTTGTCAGTGCGCTAAAACACAGTGAAATGTTTGGGATTTGTAGACATTTTTAATTGATAGTTTGCCGTCCGTTTGGCAGGCTACCATATGCGCTCCATAGGATTCCAACAGTAATGGATATTGATAGCGAGGCCGGCTGCTTTCACTGTGATGATTTAAGTGTTTGACAAAACTATTCCCAGACCTTTACTTTTCTATCAGAGTGATCATCTTTCTTAGTCATCTGTGCATTTCATTTGGCCTTTAATTCACAAATTGGAGTAACGTGGCTTTCAGTTTATGTAGAGCAACAAACAGTGCTTAAGATCATGTAAATGTGTATTATGAGTTTGTCACATCACAGAAATGTGTAATTACCCACCCAGCTAAATTTGAATGATTAAAAAATAGCTAACTATATCAAAATAAGTCTGAAAATCATGAAAAAAATAGCAATTTTCTCTGCTCTGAAATGCCGGGGGCGTGTCCGCTCCACTGTCTTAGTGTCAAACCCACCAAGACCTGAAAACAACCTCTGTCACAGCTTTATTGGACATGTCCAGATATGTTTGAGCCAACAGAGCCAGAGGACAGTGACGAGATGTTTTTTTTTTCTTTCTTCTTTGTCAGGTTGTTGGAACTGAAGTGAGCTGAAATGATCTGCTGGGCTGATTTGGACTGATTTGGTCGCTGAAGGTACGTTCGTAACTGGCACTTTGGTGGGTGTGGTGTTCTTTGTCAGGCTTATGTAGTGTTGGGGGACCATGGCTCCGGTGTGTCACAGAGCCATGTTTCAGGTCCACCGAAAAACTCTGAACACAGAAATCATCAAAAACAGTTTACTGGTCTCCCTCCACACTTCAGAAGTACATAGTTCTCAGTGTTTTCAGAGATGTAGGAAAAACTTTTTTTTTTTTCAAGAAATAAATCCTAGTATTGTTGTACTTGAGTTTGGTCTTGGTGTCGAGACTGGTCTCTTTTTACTTGATCTTGTTTTAGTCTCAGACAATGAGGACTCTTGAGAGATCAAGGACATAACTGTAGGGATATTCAACACGTTCTTGTCCCAACCCATCACTGACCATTTGTCACCGTGTCAGACACTGTAGCCAAGGGTATCCTTTGGCAGCTGTATCTGACACTGCAGGAAAGCCTGTTTAACACATGATTAATTATTATTATTTGGTTATGTTTAGGCACAAAAACTGCCTGGTTAGGTTAAGAATTAGACCCTGTTTGGGGTTACAATAACTGTTATTTTACATATATCTTGTGACAACACTGAAGCAACTCACAAAATGAAAGTCACAAGACAGGAAAAAGGTGAACAGGAGCGGGAATCATACTAACAATAGGTTATTTTTTTATATCTAAAAATTTGTGTAATGTTGTGTGTGGACAGTGGATTGATGGGAATGGGATGGGACCAGAATCCTTCTTCCAGGATTGGGATGGGACAGGAGTATTTTTGTGGGGGTGGGATGGGACAAGAGCGGAAATCCACTCCCATGTCACCCTCTACGCACTGGTTTGTTCGATTCAGTCTTGCCCTGCCTTGGTCTTGATATTGACTCAGTCTCCACCCCTCAAAGTCTTAATCTTGGCTTGGTCTTGATGGTCTTGTTTTTAGGTATAACTTGGGTTTTGGTTTAGGTGATCTTAACTACAATGCTGAGAAATTCTGTGGAGACATTCCAGACTGCCTCGAAGTGCAAAAACAACAATGCTAGGTGTGTGCAGCACATTTTGTCAGTGACAGTCTGCAGATAATGAGCTGTGAAAAGATTTCTCACCTGAAACCGTCTTAGATGCTCATTCTGTCAATGAAGCTCACATCCGGAATCTACAAGTCTGCACGCAAGGTGACATCTTTTCAATTAATTATTCTGCAGGAACATCTCAACGCTTAGTTTTCTTCCCAGGTGAAGGCCTTAAGAGGCTTCACTTCACAGCTTCTCTCACTGAAATCCAATCTACTCTGCCTTAATGTGATTTTAATCTGCCGTTTCCCTCTACCATCCATTGGGGGTGCTGTGGTGAAGACATTGACTTTTTCTGAAGGGTTAAAGCAGGGCACCACAGATGCAAAAACATGGTCAGTGAATGTGTCTTATTTAGCATCTAGCAAGATAGTGAGCAAGGAACAGGCTGGCCTCTTATCAGTGTGTTACCTCAGTATAATTACAAGACACTGATCAACCTGGATATTGATTCTCTGTGCCTGATCAAATGTCAGGAGGAGGAGGAGGAGGCAGAGGGAGAGAATCATATGGAAGCTGTTCATTTGCATGGTTCTGGTTTTGCTGTATGTGCATCATCCACTTTGAAGTGGTAAATGTGACTAGAAAACACTTTTCATCACGTCTGAGTTGCTCTGATCCAGGACCATGAGAGGTAGAATGGTGGTTATGGGTGTCCTCTGAAATGTGGACGTATGAATAAAAAAAAAGAGCATCAGATGGATGACAAATTCAAAGCAAGACAAAAGGATGGTTAAGAGCACGGGTCTTCAACAGGAGGTCCCCCAGGGTATCCTCAGAGTTACTGCAGGAGGAACATCTAAATGACTGTTTGATACTCTTTTTGAAAATTTCTCTTTCAAAAATTATTATGTCTTAAAATACACTTTAACATGAACCCAACATATTATCCAGTCCCTCCAGGATTTTGCGGGCTATTTTGGGTTTTGTTGCGGCCTAAAATGCCTGATTTCATGGCAACTTTTCTCAAAAATTGCAATGCATGTTGCAGTGTTTTTAGGCATGTTGCAATATTTTTGTATAATCCATTAAAAATCAAAGGTAGCTTATCAGCATAACATAATTGCGATCTGTTCCATACCTTACCTAAAAGGCACAGGATTACAAATATCCTCATAAAATATGCTTTCATCGTAAATTTTATTTTTTAAAGTGTCTCTCTTAATGTTAATCAAAATATACATTTTTAAACCATAAATCTTATTTAGCTTTTATTTAGAAGGGCCACAGAGTTGAGACACATCTGATAGAAATATTATTGAATAAATTTGTCAAAAAATAGACGTTTGCCAGTGCTTGAGCAGTATTCCTGCCTTTTCAAACCAGGAAGTGAGACTGAGGTCCTTAGGGTATAATCACAAAAACATGATTAAATCATGACAAAATCATTCATGAATTATATTTCGTATATGTAAAAGCTTCAAGATTTTTTTTTAATTCATCAAAAAAAAAAGAGACTAGTCTATACCTGATCTATCTGAAAAGTGCCCTGTCTTTTATGATTTAGTGCTGTATAAATAAAATTGAAAACTGAATTAGAGATAATAGATGGAGCTGGTGTCTGCTGACCCATGCACCCTCATTCTTCCAATTACTGCTTTCTCATCAACATCTATTTTTGTTGAAGCTACAGCATCTGACTGGACGCATCAGCTGAGTGCATTGAGCCAACAATCACATTTTCCTCTTTAAACAGGACGGTGCATTCAAACTGCCAGCTCCTCAGTCATGCCTGCACATAAATAATACCTGCCATGCTGCTGTCAGCTGGCTCCGCTTCTTACTCTGCTATTGCACAAAATTTCAACATAGATCAGTGAGCTCATGATGAGAATCAGACACGTGTTTTGGGTGCTTTACATGCTATTTCATGCTCAAGAGTCTTCTCAAGCAAAAAAGGGGTATTCTGGTCGTTCAATAATAAAATTCTGGATTCAGAGCTTTGGATGACAATATACCTCCTCTATCTAAACTCTCCAACCAGCTCTCATGCAGTGAATGAAAATTAAAAAAAATCCACTTTGCTGCAGCTTTTGTTAAGAGCAAGGACCAAGTTTTGACCTCAGCAGTCTGAATGTGAATGGCTGCAATCAAGCTGTGGAAAACCAGTCATTATCTGCCAGCTTCATCTCCAGCATCTGCTGCCGCTTTCAACTTTGAATGGGCTTCTCTCCTCCCAGGGGATACAGATGCATTCAGATAATGTCACATGCTGCCGAGAGGACGAACCTCCGGTATTGGTTTATGATTGATAAGAAATCTTAAAATAGTTTGTATCTGTAAGCTGCTTCTGTTGAAAATGTTTATTTCATATGTCACCAAGAGTATTTTGGTTCTACTCTCCAAATGATGTTCAGTTTCAACATGAAGTGCCAATGCATCATGTGGAATGAGGGTTTTTTATAGTTCAGGGTGAAATAAGGGTGGAGGTTGGCATGGTGCATGAATGTCTGGTGTTGAAAGCTTGGTAATATGGTGACTACTTGTAGATGGTTATTGTTCTCTAGTTTTGTTTGTGGTAAATGAATACAAAGCGGAATGCACAGCCACTCACTGGGCCGCTCCCTCCAGTTTGCACTCCATGGTTGCTTTCGTCCCGTCAAATGTCAGCAGCGATGATTTGTAGTTGGTTTAAGATCCTGATTAGCCTGCCAAAGTTCCACAAACAAATCTGCTTATTACAAAGAATTCAGAATTAAGATTTCAGCCCCAGGTTTTGCAGTCATAAACCCAGACTGCTGGGTTGCATCAACAAAAAAAAATATTTTTTAACACTAGAACAGCCAAGGGGATCATTTATATGTGCAATAACTTTGTTCAATTAAAAAAAATACAATTCTGCTGGTACCTAATGTTTCCTAAACGTGTCTGTATTTTCATCTAAAATGTTTTCTTAATACATAAATTATACAAAAGACAAAGAAAATATATAGATCATTTTTACCTATTTCAGCCATATTGACCACATGGAAACTGTCGCTGTTATATTGTTACTTTTTGCACAGTTGGAGATGCATTTTGGTTGCTTAGCAACTATCATTGTCACTGTGAATTAAACTTAACAAGTGGTCTCAATTTCCAATTTCCTGACATTAAAATACAAATAATTCATTAATTATTCTCAATTAAAAATAAAGTAGGGGAGACCAGGGATGGTTGTAACACTTTTTGTCTCAGCACCAGCAACCCACAGAATTTTTGTGTTAAAGCTCTTAAATTTTGAAACAAAGTCCCCTTACTTATTACAAACGGCAATGTTTCCTATTTTCTCTGGTTTTATTTTTGTACTTGTTTTTAGTCTTTTCCTTTGCCTATGGTTATTTTTTGTGATGGTTCTAGGTGGAAATTTGTTATTATTAATGTTACAATAACATGTTTATAATCTTATAAAATACATTTGACTGTTTCTCACTCTGAGTAATTCTAGATGAATCTAAAATTTGAAACAGATCACTGGTGGTTATTATTATCTTACTGAAAAATACTGCTGTGAACATATACAGTCATTACAGTTTACTACACATGATGGCTGCATATCTATAAATCTAGATCATAAAACAATTTTGGTGTTATTTCATTTTTTAAAAGGAAAATCATTAGAGTTTGGCAGTTAAAGGTCAAAATGGCCACGTATGGAATTCTGGCACTTGTTATGACCTGATTAAATCATTACGTTTGAATCTCCCTTTAAACTTAAGGTTAGTTTTTACTCTAAATCTAAATTAAAATTAATTTAAGTTTTTAGCTACGTAGCAAACAATGTGATGTTTTAACTTTTTAGCTAGCTAGCAAGCAATGTACATTTTGTTAACTTTTTAGCTAGCTGGCAAACAATGTAATGTTTTCTTAAATCTTTAGCTTGCTAGCAAAGAGTGTAATGTTTTGCTCACTTTTTCACTAGCTGGCCAACAATATAACCTTGTGTTAACTTTTTAAGTGACTAGCAAGCAATGTAGTGATTTCTTAACTTTTAAGTTAGTGAAAAAAAATGCACATTTTGTTAACTTTTAACTAGCACAAAAATTATAACAAATATAATGAGAAATAACACTTTTTTGTTTCCTTGTAAAAAAAAAACAAACAAAAACATTGTGTTGCTGTGAGGAGCAGGCAGTGGAGGTTTGCATGGGCTCACACTTTTACTTTGTCTGACTTTTGCATTAATGCCTTTTCTCATCATCAATGATGTGAAAACATCACATGTTAAGCTCTGCAGCTCATAGTTCAGTTATAAAGTCCCAGTGCACAATAAGCATCCCTCCTGCAGGCTGCTGACAACACAGTAAAACATGAGCCTTATGAAGGCTGTTATAGAGGTTAGTGTCACACTGAACTGAAAAAAAAAAGGAACAAATAGTTGAATCTTCATATTGAACAGTTACGAACATGCAGCAAACATAATATCCTTGGTGTTTATTTGCATTAGAGCAGGGATGTGAGATACCATCAGAAGTAACGCATGTTGATACCAGGTGTGAACAGCCAATCAGTGTTTCTTCCAGCACTGTCTGATTCTGTCTCTAGCTGCAACTCCAGCTTGTTTTTCTTTTAATTTGAAGTTTTCCCCACAGAGTTTGCTTTTCCTTGTTGAAATGTGCAGTTGACACTTGTCATTGATGCTACTTAATTTGTGCTTAGCCAGTAATTAACTGGCTACTTTACAAAACACCCCTACAAGAAAATAATTATGTTAAACTTCCATCCAAGTGCTGTCATATGAATTGAGTCATTTTATACACATTTCTGCTTACTCAAAAAATGCTTAAGGCCAAGGGCCCTGGGCACATGGCCACTTTGTGCTTACAGTAATGCTTCTGCGGTCCAGTATTATTATTATTGAAAGATGGCCAAAACTATCAAAACAGGACTCAAAACAGTTGTGTGAAAAAACTGATGAGAAGCAACTGTAAAAATGTCATCTTGAGTGCCTCAGACAGATGCATTCACATTATACACTGTAAAAAAAAAAAAAATAAAATAATAATTAAAAATATAATAATTTCAAGGCAACAAATTTTGAGTTTTGGACTCAACTCAAACTCTTATGTTTTCTTAAGTTTTAAAATAAACTATAAACAGTTTTGTAAACCTATAACCGTTAGTTGAGATATTTTACTTTTCTTCTTTAGATAAACTTGAAGCTTTGAGTTTTAGAAGGACAAAATGAAATGTATTTTTTAAATTGTCATTATTTGTCTGCCTGAAAATTAAATAGTGTTAATTGAAAAATAAATAATTAATTAGGGCTGCAACTAATGATATTCATTAATCTGTTGATTATTTTATCGATTAATCGATTAGTTGTTTAGTCTATAAAATATCAAAAAATGGGCCAAAATTATATCCTTAATGGTCGTGTTTTGCTCAAGCCCAAACAAATTCACTTTACTGTCAAAAAGGAGTAAAGAAACCAGAAAATATTCACATTTAAAAAGCCTTAATCAGATAATTTGACCTTTTTTTCTTTTTAAAAAAGCAAATGTACTCAAACAGATTAAACAATAAATTGATTAATAATAAGTTATTTGACCATTGTTGCAACACCATAAATAACCATTATTCACTTTGACTTTAATGAGTTTACACCCTTTTATTTTTTGAAATCCATTTTTTTTTTTTTTTTTTTTTGTATCTAAAAAAAACACAGATTCAAATTCTTTAAAGAAGAAAAGTAAGTTATGCCAACAAAAAAGTAGTGTTTGGTTAAACTTTTTCAAAGAAAGTGTTTGAGTTGGGCTCAAAATTCAGAAAATCTGTTTCAGTTAGTTGCCTTTAAATTTCACATTTTTTCAACTTTTTAGTTTTTACAGTGTAGTTCCAACATAAATGCAGAATTAGAGACAAAGTAGAAAACAGAAGAAGAAGTAGAAGAAGACGGTGCTGGAGGACTGGTGATTTGGAGGAAGTGCAAGAATGTTGTGCGGTTGATGGCGGCTGGTGATGGATGGCTTTTATCAGCAGGACACACACACCCTCCCTATCTGTGCCCCCTCACTCAGCGCAGGATTAGCCACTGGATACATGGATTATTACACACACAGCTGCAAATACACATGCAGGAGTACCACATGTACAGGCACACTTTTTTGGTGTGGGCACACCACACACACACACACACACACACACACACACACACACACCACACACACACACACACACACACACACAGCCTCTCTCCTCCTTAATCCGCTTCCTCCTCTCAGAAGATGCTGTGCGTGAATGTGTGTGTGTGTGTGTGTGTTAAGGGCTGTTGGAGGGAGGTGTGAGTGTGTGTCGAGGGGGATTATGTGAATATAGTTAAGATTTGATGTCAATAGAAATTCTTTATAATTCTCCCTCTTGCCCTCAGAGCACATTTCCATGCTGACTAACGTACAATAGGAAACACAAAGAGGCTTGTCTCCGTGCCTGCAGAGCGCACAGATTACTGTACACGCTTGTAATCTACATATTATGCTACTGTATGTTGCTAAAGGGCTCTTAAATGGTTTTTGTTAAGTAGATTAGTGTCTTTGTGTGTGCGTGTGTACGTCTCTGTGTGTGAGAGTGTGGTGTGTGCGCTTTGCATTTGTTAATGTTTGTGTGCATGCTGCTGCGTGTGCTCATATATGTTGATCCAGATATGAAGTTGAGACAGTATGTTAGTTTAAGGTTGGCTTGGGTTTACATGACTGACACCTTTCATATCCTGTTTTCTTTCAGTGCTTTGGGTTTTCAGGACTTCAAAAATTATTGCTACACTTCAGCTAGATCCAATCAAGCACAATGCTGGATGGCAGAGCAGGGTATGAGCATTTGAACTAAGGTCAGACTTCTAGTGGATGCACTTTTTTTTAACTCTTCTATCACATTGTGCGTCAATTTGACTCATGTCTGCTTTTGAGTTGTCTGAATTCTTGGCCAACCTCTCCTTTCCTTTTTTGATTTTCCCTCAACTAAGTGCCTGCTTAGGGCAGTACTGGGAGATATATCGATTCAGTTTGTTATATTTGAGTATGACTTAATGTGTGATATGGCAGATGACCATATAATATTGGATTTTTCAGTGTTTCCACTGCTTCTTTACTTCATTCAGCCATAAAGTTGTAATCAGCTCAGGTTGCAGTGTAATAGTTACTGAAAGCCTGTGTGTGTTTGCTGCCACTACAGTGTCTTCCTCTGCTCTTCACAGCAGAGCTGCTCCATGAAAAGCTAACTTTGCTAGTTAGCAGCTACGAGTCAGTTATCGATCATTTGATCACATGAGCTAATCTACCCATGGCTTCCATCCCTGAAAAGTACCTGGAAGACCTCCAGTTTTAGCCTGTTTTAATTGTCTTTAGCATGACTCATAGCGCTCACTAGCTAGCTCACATTCACAACAAACCCCTCTATACCTCCCTGTCACAGGTTACTCGCAATCCCACCTTCATTAACTCTTTCCCCGCCATTGACGAGATAATTGTTGTTTTCAGTGCGACTCAGTAGGGACTGTGACGTATCATCTGGTAAAAAAATATCACTTGAAGAAACCATTGAAACTGAGCAGCAGAAGGTGTGTTATCTAGCATAAAAACATCAGTGCTCAGCTGCAGATCTACGGGTCAGAGAGCAAAAATGCAGTTTTCTTCTTTATTTTGTCTGAAAAGTGGATTTTTTGATGCAACCAACCAACATTCACGTGCTTATAAAAAAAGAACGAATGAAACTAGAACACATTGGGTTTTTTTTGTTTGAAACTAGAAGGTCTGTTCTTTCTTTTCATTAATCCTTAACATATAGTACATAGAATTGAATATTCTGTGGGTGTTTAAAATAATTTGTGAATTTAGTCCAAAATGCTGGCATCTTTTGGCTCGGCTGGTAACACAGGTGCAGTGGGGGTGTAATTCAAGTCTGTGACTTTGAGTCAAACTGCTGAACAAATATCGTCTCTTTTGCCACATTGTTGGGACTCGCCTTCCTTATCCCCATAACATAAATCATTAAATTTTAGGGTGAGGACTTGGGTTAGGGTTATGGTTAGGCAAGTAGTGGTTATGGGTAGATTTGAGGTAGGTAGTCCTGGAAATTAATGCAAGTCAATGTGATGTCCTCTAAAGTGAAGGAATTTCGACTGTGTGTGTGTGTATCACTGGCATGACGGGGCAGTGGATCCGTGTAGAAGCAGTCATGTTTAACATAAAGGTGGGAGCAGGAGCAAATCAGTGGCTCCAACAGCTCATATTAATTACAGTCATTTGAGATGAAACTTCATAAATCTTACATGACAAGCTAATCTTTGAGTTCCACTCGATGAGGGAATTCTCCCCCAAGCTGTGAATGGCTAAGCAGCTAATACAAACCATATGGCACATTTGCAGCTCTTAGCGAGCACTACATCATACTGTTTATGATCAAGGATAACAGACACTCATAGCGAGGACAGCGGCTCTGTGAGTGATGCTGTCCCCCTGAGAGCCAATCACAAGCTAAGATGTCACCTTGTGGGCCACAAAGGGCTGAAGAGGAGCCAGGATTCAGCTTTCGTTTTGGCCAGGCTTTGCAACAAACAGCCATGTTTCACATGGTGGATACTGGATCTCATTTAATGATGTTCAGTCACTGTAGTCTGAACCCATCAAACATCACAGCTGTTGCTTTTTCTATTGCTTGTGGACTGTTGAATGATGTTTGAAATGTGATGATCTGTCGGCTAGCATCCTATAGAGGACTTCCAATGGACACAAGCTTACAGCTGAATGAACTACTAGGTTTTTACAGTGTCAAAAGAATAGCTTAAACCTTATAACACAAACGTACAGCATGTGGCTGCTAGTTCACACAGTGTCCAAGCCAGAAAAACACTCTCAACAACAGTTCAGCAATAGTACAAAAACACTGTTTCCCCTGTATAAAACCACAGGAACACAGTGAAAACCATTCTAAGTTCAAAGTGCTATATATCGTAATCGTAATTAATATATATGTGTATTAATTAATTAATATATATGTATATTAATTAACTAATATATATGTATATTAATTACCATAAATAAAGGGGAATATAAGGAAGAAGGATGAATGAAGACAACCACATGCAGCTGTTGCCTTCACTCCTCTGTACTGAGTGAGGGAGAGGAGCAAGATCCCCCTACAGGAGCCTGAGGCATTACCAATAGACCGAGGAGTAATCAACCCACACAAGCAAGGATCTGCATCAGGCATCTGTGTTCCTCTTTTGTATCATTGGCTGCCTAGACAGTGTTTTAACCAGTACTGAATTATGAAATTGCATGTTCTGAACAAAGAATATCATAATAACTGTAATAATAAAATAAGGGAATCAGCTCCTCAAATGATTTTTTTGTCTGAAAATGAATTACTCTTTATCACAAACTACTTGTCACAAAAGTACACCCTGTTTTGTGGTCTATTTTACTCTAAACTGGACCATAAATTACTAAATGAATAACATGTTGTACTGAAGAAGACTTGAACGTAGAGCCTGAGATCATAAATCACATGAGAAGTTGGCTCATTTTGCCATAAGATTTCATACAATCTGACTTCTTCTTGAGTCGCCCCCTGCTGGCCATCAGGAAGAACGCAGGTTTAAGGCACTTCCGCATTGGCTTCACTTTTCAGACCTGAAAACCCACATCCAATATGTATCATACAGTCTATGTTTTGTCTACATAACTGATTAATCTTAAAATATATCAGTGTGATATCTGTCTTATCATTTCACTACTGACGCATCTAATTGAAGTGTTTACACTTAAAGGAACTCCTGCCTCAGACTGGAACTGAAAGTTATTGATGAAGCTTGTAGTCTTCTGACAGCTGTAATTTGATGTATTTGACAGAGATAAAAATTTGAAATCTACACAAATGAGCAACATTTTTAGGATTTAGGGCGGACGCTTAGCTCAGTGGGTTAGAGCGTCCGACCCATGTATGGAGGCTGTTAGTCCTCTGCAGCGGCCGCTGGTTCGACTCCCGCTCTCGGCCCTTTTGCTGCGTGTCATCTCCCTCTCTCTCTTCCCTGTTTCCTGTTACTCTTCAGCTGTCACTCCAATAAAGGCACAAATGGCCAAAAAAAAACTTTAAAAGAAAAAAAAAACATTTTTAGGATTTAGGCAAACTTACCAATGTCATATATAAAAATATAATCCAAAATTGATTAAAAGTCATATTTACACATGTTTATATTCACAGGTCTTCAAAAAAGTGCCTAAAATGTTGATTAAAGTATTAGGTAATTTGACTGAGCTGCATGAAATGATCATATCAGCCTCATCTGACCCCACATAGTTTTACAGAGCCTATAAAATACCACATCCTACACACACCACACACACACACACTACACAAACTCACGCAGTGATGATGTTGAAAACCCACTGGCTTCAGTTTCTCCATGAAGAACTTTGAATCATTCCTCCACTGTTTCTCTTTCAGCTACACCCCTTGTCCAGCTGTGCACCCACAGATATGAGGAAAGTGTAACACAGTCCTGGGAAATGCACTGTAAAAAGATATGAAGATATCTATCAAATACAGGTCCCTTATAATTTGAAATGGAAAAAAAGATACCTGTTGTAATTAAGTTGAGATATGCTTAATGATAATTGAGCAGGTGGCATCCAGCAGGGGATGTAATAATGTTTAGTCAGCTCTCACTGAGGACCCTCATCATGTGCATTATGTTTTCTGAGGCACTGTACAAGTGATCAAAGTTTGATTTATGAGTGTTAGAGTTGTTGGTTCTGTCAGACTCATCACTGTTGCACACGTTGCATTTTGCGTGTTTCAATAAAGTTAAACATTGTGAGGGGATCAGTTTCTGCAGGGACAGTGTTCTCTGCATCCCACACAAAGTCAGACACAAAACAGTTTTAGTTTTTTGTCAAACCATTTTTTTTTAATCAAGTGCTCCTTACATGGAGTATCTCTGCCCAAACACCATCTCCTGCAGCTCCAGGGGGGTCAGGACTCCTGCAGCTCTCCTAAAAATCAGCAGAAACAAGCGTTGTTTCTAATCCTTAAAGTAGGGCCGAATTTGTGTTAATATTTGGCCAGTTAGGAATAATTTTCTACTCTGAAATGCTTGATAAATATGAGCACTGACATTTTACAGTACGGCTTAAAAGAGCTACGTCTTGCATATATTGTGCAGCAGAGGTGGCAAAAGTACACACATTCTTTACTCAAGTAGAAGTATGGATACTCGTGTAAATAAAAGACTTTGGTAAAAATTATTCTTTACTGCAGTAAATGTGAAAAGTACAGGCTCTGAAATGTACTCAAAGTATAAAAGTAGAGATGTCTGAACTGAACTGAACTGAACCTTTTCTCCACTAAAGCATCTCCCTCTCTGTCTCTTTCATCTTGTTATGTCTTTTACAACATTTTTATTTTCTCTTTTAAGTCATTTTTTTGCCTTGATGTGCCTTTTACATCATTCTTGTCTCACGGCTTTTATGTCATTTACATCTTACGTATTTTTTGTCATTTTGATCTTATGTCTTTTTTTTAAATGTTGTTTCTGTCTTGGTACGTCTCTTTTGTTGTTTTCTTCTTGTTACATCTTCTCAGTTGTTTTCGTCTTGTTATGGCCATTGTGTGTGATATGCATCAATGAATACATCTACAATCTTCTCTCTGTTATTGTTCCATCAGTTTAAGTTGATGTTGGAAAGATGGTGAACATACAAAGTAAAAATAATCAATAATTCTCCTCAAATGTATTAAAACTAAAGTAATGAGCCTGTTTTGAAGCTGTAAGCTGTAATTTGTGGTCAAATGTAGGGAGTAAAAGTACAGTAACAAAGTGTTTGTACTTAGTTATGTCTCACCTCTGGTGTGCAGTATGGGACATGTAGCATTGGTTTTGCCTCTTTGGACTCTTTGGACTGTGGCACAACTCAACTTTTTTCCATTACCTTCTGTTATTTTGCTGGTTAGTCATTAAGTATTGTTCAAATTACTACATGTAATAATAATAAAGACTAAGGGCCTAAAGCAACACTGGCATCTCCAAATTTCAATTACACCTTACAATATGAAAGTGTTGGATGGAACACACTGCTGATTTTGTTACCCTGACAGCCTGTTTGCTGAGGGTTTTTTCAGCATGTAATGATATTTAGGGTACCGCTCAGTACTGCATTGGAGAGGCACAATATTTATGATGAAGTTTCAGTCAGGGTTTTGAAAACAGTATTCTGCTAAAATTGCTCTGGTAAGGAACATAATGTCCTAATGTCCTCTGATGGGTGTGAGTGTCCTGTATTAGTATATGCTGACCTCAGTTCTGCGTTGACACAGTAGACCATCATATCCTGATTAAGGGGTTATTTGACTGGGTGGAGGCATAGTATTTAACTGGTTTTCATCTTATCTTACTGACAGAAGTTTTACCGTCTCTGTTTCAGACTTTGAGTCGGATTTTTCTGCATTGTCTTGTAGTGTCCCACAGGGCTCGATTCTGGGCCCCTTGATCTCCTTATATTTGCTGCTCTTTGGGCAAATCATAAGCAGATGACAGATTATATTCAGCTCCACTTTTCATTTAAACCTAATGGGGCCTTTAGAAAAAGTTGTCCCCATGTTCTTACAAAATATTGTGCCTCTTTCCTCTGCTGCCCACTCTAGTCTGCGCAGTTTATGGGTAATATCTGATCAATCCACATCATCTGATGCCCGTGTTAAGCAGCTGAACAAATCTTGTTTCTTCCACTTAAGAAACTAGAAATGCTTGTACATGTCTTCATGTCATCATGCACTTTTCTCTTCACTGAGTATGTCTGGTTTCGATCGTCTGCAGGCAATCCAGAATGCCGCTGCCAGGCTTCTCACCAGGTCAAATAGACAGTCTCACACTACCCCATTCCTTAACTTCACTGGCTCCCTGCTGTGTATAGGATTCGATTTAAAATTCTCACTTACAGAGCACTGCACTGTAATCAGGCTCCTGCACATGTCACTGAACTAGTCCACCCTCACACATCAGCTCGCCCTCTTAGGTTGAATAAGCTAAATGTCTGTCCCACGTATTCATCTTAAGACCTGTGGTGACTGAGCTTTTACAGCCTTATAAACTCTGGAATGCTACTCTGCTATTCTGTGGACTCTTTCACAATGCAGCTAAAGACATACCTGTTATGACAGACTTTTTGTGGTAACTGGTATGTATCAGGTCTATGTATTTATTGTGTATTCTTGTTGAATATTGTGTTTTAATCTGTGCTTTTTATAGATTTCTTTATTTTGTATGTAGTTTTATACTGTTGTAAAGCACTTTGTGACCGTGAAAAGTGCTATATAAATATATTTCTTCTTTTTGTTCTTCTCCTTCTATTTAAGGGCCAAGTTCAGCATGTCTAAAGGGGGTCCCACCATATCAGACTTTGTGAACTCCTGTCTTTGCTGAACCTCAGATAACCAAACTGAAAATTCCAAGAAAGAAACCACAGAAAACAAGACATTAAATTTTAATGTGTGCATGGAATTAATAATTAAACTATACAAATAATTTCCAAAAGCTTACAGATATAACATAATATGCCCCAGTAATTTATGTATGTGGTTTTTTTTATCTCCCACGAGGCAGGGATCCATGGTGTTGTGCAGTAATAAAGATGTTATTGACTGCCATTCATCGTACTCAGCATTGTGACAGGAGGTCAGCCCACAGTGACATAAATCAACATCCAACCACCACCCCGTAATGAACGTCTTATTGTAGGTTTTCAGCTGTACAAAGCTAATACTTGCAACATTTCAATCTCATATCACTCCTGGCCCACACAAATGATCTGAGGAGAGAAACGCAATATTAGGCAAATTGTTTGTGAAAGATATCCACATTCTTCCAAGATATTCAATAAAGCCATGTCCGCTAGAAGCTGTGTGTATGACAGAATAATTATCAATTTCCATATCATTAGGATATTAGGGTCGGAAACAGCATAACAGAAAACATTTGTTAATGCCCGATGATTAGATCAAGTCTGCAGCGTGTAGCATTAGGAGAATTCAATTTCAAATCCACAGACTTGTGTGTTGGCTGCAATCATGAAAATCTGATGATGTCCATGAGAATTGGTGAGCATCCTCGATTATTATGTAAGATGAGGAAGCCAGTGCTTGAAAACTGTGCACATAAGCAAATTGAGAGCAGCACTGCAGAGGAAAATATTGTAATCAATGGCAGCGAAGGCCCTGGAGTGAGATAAACATCAGCATCCAGAAAGGCTCTGTTCTTGTAAATGTTTTATTTACAAATAGCTTATGGTCGCCTTCTGCATTAGATATTGATGTTGTAATGGAAGTGTGATTAGAATAATGAGACATTATAGCATGTGACCTTTGCCTAATGCTTTATTGAAGTGCTTTCCAGGATTATTGTTTTGCATAATTCATGCAAAACAAACGCAACACTCCAATTACTTTGACAGTATAGGCTGTTACGTTTTACTATCCTCCTAAGGGTGTCGACTAAATCAATAGTGCACAGGAAATGTGTATTACAGTCATATTGTGCATGTTAATATTCTGGAGTTATTACAGAGTTAAAGACATTTTCACATTTTGTCTTACTAGCGGCAGGACCATAAGAGGTGCACAGTAAGATATCTTGACAACTACCATGAACTTTTTAGCCATGCTAGCGACATTTAGGATTCAAAATACGGGAGAATCTGCTGTCCAGAGTTGCTGTATACTGTATGAAACACTGCTGAAGGCAGCGGGATATGTCGACAGAGGAGACATCGGGTTACCAGGGCTCATCCCTTTTCCAACATTCTTGTTATCCCTGAAACATATCGCAGTGCAAACACTGTTGTGCGACATTTATTTCTAAAATGTGACATATACAAAGTCAGATGTGTTAGAATTGTTAGCGTATAGTGTCAGCTATATTATCACCAAATCCATTCCTTGTTTTTTTAGTTTGATCATTATTACCTAATGGAAAATCAGACTCCTCTGTGTTCGGATGAAGATTGTGATGATGTGTGTTCATGTTGTGGCTTTCTGAACCATCCAGACATGTTGAACACTTCCTGGGGTAAAACTTTCTCTCTTTCAGAGGTGCACATGGAGACGCACACTCAGACAAACATTTATGATGATTAGTCATAATAAAGTTTGAGGGCCATTCGAATTATGGGAGTTTCCCAGGGCAAACAACAAAACCAGCGGGTGCCGGTAGATGGACATGAAATACAGGAGAACCCCGGGTGTTGGCACGTGTGACACACAGGAGTTTTGTTAACCTAGCTGATTATCATCTTCTTCTAATCTTTTAGTTCTGTTTCACACTGGCTGCTTTTAGCCCTGGGTTTAGTCGATCAATTTTCAGGGGATAACCCCACAAACTCAGGGCCAAACCTGCAGGACCCAGCAGGAAATATTCCCATGCCATTCCATGCTAATTAGCAAAATGAATATGCTAACATGCAGAGCTAAGATGGTAAACATGGTAAAATGACACTTATTGAGCTTATGAGTGGGTGAATGCTTTCACAAAATGATACGCTAATCCATCCCATCAAGAAATGATATTCTTGACCAAAGTGACTAACCAACCAACAGACCCACATTGCCATTCCTATCTCTGCCTCAGTGCCAGCGACAGTTGTGGCCCTTATTTTTTCAGGTTGTCCATCCGCCTGTCCATATGTCCCTTTCTTGCAAATGTCATATCTCAGGAGCACCTTGAGGGAATTTCTTCAAATTTGGCATAAATGTCCACTTGGACTCAAGGATGAGCCAAAGTGACCGTGACTTAACAGAACATGGTTTTAGAACAAAATGACAACTGACAACTTTACTGTGACATCATGATGGTCTGCAAAAACACTTTTATGGCCATTATGCAATGCCATAACTCAGGAACAGAGGTTGTGACTGTATTTCACGTTTGGTCAGATACTGAATCTGACTGTGCTGACTGTAGAGATCATTTGTCCTGCAGCTGGGTGAACATGTGTGTAAAGCATCTATGTTTTAAAATTTCTAGTTTTTTTTCTCCTTTTTTGGGGCAGCATCCATATTTGAAGCAGTTTTTCCACATCTTATGCATTTATTAATGATATTTTAATTTATTATTGTAATATAGCCACACTTTTGAATGACTTGGTGGCAAAACCATACAATTTTTTTTTTCTAGATCTTCTAGATGCAGGGATATTTTGACTGGAGCAGTTTTGATACTACTTGTTACTGGCTTATTTCAATCAATACCTTACAGCTATTGAGTATTGATACCCAGCCCTAGGAATCACACACATCAATATAGTGAGAACTTCTATTTCACAAAAATACAAAATACAACGTGGAGACTGTAATGGTTTTCTTATGTTGTGACAAAAACAAATTCCACCAACACTGGTTGGCCATTACATAAAAGTGAAGAAAAATGAATGAATCACAATGAATAAAATGAATGTCTACAGCAGTCCCTTCAATATAGACAGACAGAGAAAGGACCAAATCTGTGGAGAGGCACAACTAGAGGTGATTTCAACTGAATAGGTTTAGTTTATACAATTAGGATCCCCATCAGCTGCAGCAAATATTGCCGCTATTCTAACTGGGGTCTGACACATGCATGAAATTCTACAATACATACACATAACAATACATACTGTACATTACAACATAAAAAACATTGTAAAAGAAAACACACAACACAGATGGTTCTGTTATTCAAATGGCAATAATGTTATGAAAATGTTCTTACAGGTGCTATTTCCTATAATGTTTCAAAATATATTTCAAAACCATATATATATCTTCATCTCACATCCAAATTTGAATTCAGGATGTCAATGAATGTCAGGTTCCTATGCACTCACATCACTGTTACTGTACAGAAAGCTCATTTAGATGGAAAAAGCAGCGCTTAGTCCATCAGTGCAGTCTCTAACTGTTTCTCTGCTGAGCAGGTCTAACTTCTCCTTGCAGTTGTGCTGACACTGATATTCACACATATCCACTGGAATGCAAAGAAAAGACAGTTAGGTGAAATGTCAAAGTCACTGAGCATGACTGTACAACTGTCAGTGTCATACATGCTCTGTACATTGTGCTCTGTAGCTCCGCTCCGTGTTCCTGTGTCTGCTGGCTGCAGTTAATCCAGCTCTGCCTCGGGTCTTTGGCTAGCTGCTCTCATACAACACCTTGTTTTGTTGTTGCCGCAGGTTGAAGTGGCTAGTTTTGAAGGGCTGATTGTTGTGTTTGTGTGTGTGTGTGTGTGTGTGTGTGCGCGCGCGCACATGTGTGTTATTAAAGGTAAACATGGAGGGTTGTGTGCTCTGCACTTGGAGGAGAGGATTAGAGACTGTGATTATCGAGAGCCCATGGTCACACACTCAGCCACTCTGCTACCAAGATTTGTGTGTCTGTCTGGGGTTGGTGAAGGATCCTCCATCCCTCCCTTCTTCCTTTTCTCTAGTATTCCTTCTTCCTTCTGTCAAACATTGAGTTTTCCTACATGTGTCACATCATAGCCAAAATCAATGTTCATCCTCTCTCTTCCAAGCTGTTCACAGCGTCTTTTGGATCACCAAAACTTCCTGGACCAAAGTGGTCACAGACACGGCCTTCCCTACAGCCACATCCTGAGTGTCACTACAAAATTTAAATAAATGTAATTGTACAACAGAAAGAACTGCTAAAAGCCTAAAGTTTATGCTCACAAATGGATTTTTCCAACCTCCAAAGCTTTCTCTGAGTGTCTGGCAGGGTTTAATGTTTCATATTTGAACAGCCAACTTAGTCTTTGTGCATATGTAATGTCTTGGAGAATTGAGAAAGTTACACTGCCATATTTATTTAAATTTCACTAACATTAGCCACCAAAAAGCTGCTGCTGATACCTGAAAAAGTAATTCTGTAACAGAAAAACCCTTAAAGTGTAGTGATTTTAGTGAGGGTGTATTTTACTGCCACAACTTTCATTCTTAACAAAGAGAATGAGGTTCTAGTATTAAACCTCTTTGTGGTTGTTAACACCTAGAAGAACTTGCGGACCACAGAAACCATCTGCGCTTCAATTTAAGATGCAGGAAACCCAAGGTCCACACAATGGAAGGTTGGGCACTTGAGACACATACCCCTCTAGGTGTTAACGACCTCACAGAGGTTTAATACCTGAACTCCCAAACCAGTCAGTCAGAACTGAAGAAACTTCTTGGATGAGAGGTGAAACGTCTTCAAGAACTCTATCAGGTCCAGTTGCCTACAACAAACCCTGCTACGAATACCATGACCTGGATGACTGAGAACCTTCACAGACAGAATGAGGTTCTACTTTCTTTGAACTTAAGATATATTATTTTTAAAATATTGGAAGCAAAAACCTGCAATTAATACGTGAGAACACATCAGTCAGTCACGAGTCCGTCTCAATAAGTGATGCTAGATCAGGGTCAGTACTCTAGGCTGAACTCCAACAACAGAAATATAACTTTGCAAATGAGAAATGCATCTGACAGCAGTTAGCACTGGAACACTGTGTAATATGTAGCCATTGCACATGCAAAGATGAGTCCTGCAGTCAAAATAGTGAGCTGGAGCCATAGACTGTATATTAAATAGGTTGTAATCTTGTTTAATATACTGTATGATCTATGGTTGAAGTGAGTTGTTTCCCCTCCCGTCCCCTGAAAAGATGAGTTCACAGGACTGAGAGGTGAAGAGTTGAACACAATCAGACCAACAAGTCGATGTTTCAGTGTGGTTGGTTTATTCATGCATGAGGGACTAAAGCATGGTACAGAAGTTTTTCTCAACGAGCAGAGCAAAGTGCCTGCCAAACTCCATTCACATTTTGCACAATTTAACAGTTACAAACATCCACGCTTTCTACAAGGTTATTTATAATTTCTTACGACTCACAAACAGACACTTACTCATTTGGCAGAAATTCAGCATTAATTTGAACTTGGAATTTCAATTCTGGACTGCAACAACTGTTCTTGTTTTTGTTTGGTTTTTTCCTTCCTTAATCTCTGATGACACATCATAGTCATTTTATGATTTATTGCAGTAAATATATTGCGGATTTGTCCTTTAAGGTGTCACTTTACCTACATTACACAAACACACACACAAAACTTTCATAAAATCCCTTTAATAAAACATTATGTGTTAAGGTTTTCAGATATATTATCTACCAAATACACTGGAGCCAAATAGAACTAGGATGTCAAGGACAGATAACTGAAAACATGGACAAATAAAATCAAAACTGTGTCAGTGTTTCCCCTGTATGGAGTCAGAGTTTTACCACACCCTTCACAGAAACATAAAAAATGACAAATCAATTGTGTAATGTCCAATCAGTGGTGCTGGAACAAATGATCCAGAGAGCACTGTGACAGGGCAAATGAGTAAAATATTACAGTTTTTTTCAGTTGCAAATCTCACCTTCAAAACTCAATCAAACCACTAAAACACTTCATAAATGTCTCAAAATGAGCTTGTTTGACCAAAACACTGGCAACAATTCTCACTCAGAAAACACACACTGTCACTCATAGCACACTGATCTACAAAAACACGAATAATATGGAGCATTACATAAATGCTAAACTTTATATAAATTATTTTTCACATAAAACAGTATTTCCTTATAGAATACGATAAGAATAACACCTTTCACTTCATCAACTGTACTAAATATATGAAACAAGAATGAATCAGAAATACCACAGTTTGATTCAATGTCTTTTATTTTTTCTACATCTTTGCATACAGTGGTGATTTACTGTACACTTAGCCAACAAATTCCAGGGCTCTGGAAAATGTGGTCATTGAATGAATTTTGAAATGAAAGATGAATCACAGTTCACTGACTGTGAAAGGTTCTGGCACTAGGACCGCCAGCATTCTAGCCCCCTGATACACTCACCGGCCACTTCATTAGGTATCCCTTGCTAATACCGGGTTGGACCCCTTTTTGTCTTCATAACTGCCTTAATTCTTCATGGCATAGATTCAACAAGGTGCTGGAAACATTCCTCAGAGATTTTGGTCCATATTGACATGATAGCATCATGCAGTTGCTGCAGATTTGTCGGCTGCACATCAATGGTGTGAATCTCCTGTTCCACGACATCCCAAAGGTGCTCTATTGGAGATTTGGTGGTTGTGGAGGCCATTGAGCTTTGTGACATGTTGTGTTATCCTGCAGGAAGTAACCATCAGAAGATGGGTACACTGTGGTCATAAAGGGATGGACATGGTCAGCAACAATACTCAGGTAGGCTGTGGTGTTTAGATGATGCTCAGTTGGTACTAAGGGGCCCAAAGTGTGCCAAGAAAATATCCCCCACATCATTACACCACCACCAGCAGCCTGAACCGTTGATACAAGGCAGGATGGATCCATGCTTTCATGTTGTTTATGCCAAATTCTGATCCTGCCATTGAATGTCGCAGCAGAAATCAAGACTCATCAGACCAGGCAACATTTTTCCAATCTTCTGTTATCCAATGTTGGTGAGCCCGTGTGAAGTGTAGCCTCAGTTTCCTGTTCTTAGCTGACAGGAGTGACACCCAGTGTGGTCTTCTGCTGCTGTAGCCCATCTGCTTCAAGGTTCAACATGTTGCGTGTTTAGAGATGGTCTTCTGCAGACCTTGGTTGTAACGAGTGGTTATTTGAGTTACTGTTGCCTTTCTATCGTCTCGAACCAGTCTGACCATTCTCCTCTGACCTCTGGTATCAACAAGGCATTTCCGCTAAGAGAACTGCCGCTCACTGGATATTTTCTCTTTTTCAGACCATTCTCTGTGAACCCTAGAGATGGTTGTGCATGAAAATCCCAGTAGATCAGCAGTTTCTGAAATACTCACCAACAACCATGTCACATTCAAAGTCACTTAAATCACCTTTGTTCCCCATTCTGATGCTCGGGTTGAACTTCAGCAGGTCGTCTTGACCGTGTCTACATGCCTAAATGCACTGAATTGCTGCCATGTGATTGATTGATTAGATATTTACGTTAACAAGCAGTAGAACAGGTATACCTAATGAAGTGGCCGGTTAGTGTATATATACCCTTTACACCACTGATAAAACAACAGTTTTAAAGACATGGTGAGTTAGTGTCACAAGGTACACAAGGTAAATGGAAAATTCATGTCCATGTACATAAATAGACTATGCTGCTATTTCACAAACTGCACATGACTCTATTGCACGTTATTATCTTGATTTTATAATATATTGTAGCATTAGAGGTAAATGAGAAAATATGTCTTTTAGCAATTTGGGTGAACTGACACTTTAATGTCTCCTCATTGGTGGTCATTGTAGTATTGATCCATTATGCAATAAACAACACAATACAATCTGTTATCAATGATATTCATTATTTCAGAGATGGATGACACTCATTGGTTCATCTGATTGATTCCTAATAAAGCCAATATTGGCTCAATATATCAGGCTAAGCCCAGTACTCCCAGTAGCACAAGTGTGTAAGTGTGTGTGTGTGTGTGTGTGAGAGAGAGAGAGAGAGATAGAGAGAGGGAGAGAGAGAGAGAGAGAGAATCTGTTAATCTCCTTAGCTTCATTAAAACAGATAGAGGCGGATTAGCAGGAGGTGCATGTAAATGAACATAATTCCAGGAGAAATTGAAACAGCGGCAGAGATAAATACGTCATGAGGGAGAGACAAATATAATCAGAATAGCAATTAATTGAATTCCCCTTACGAAGCATTGCCTGTTATTTGGTGGAATTACAAGCAGCTACAGTGAGCTAATTGGTAAGGCCGATAGTCAGGATTAGTGTAGCATGTCTTCTTCCTCCTCTGTTCTCCACCATCATCTCCATTCTGCTCCTTTCATGTCTGTTTTCACTCCTGTAATTCTCCCTCACATCTGTCTTCCCTCACTTTCATTTTTTTTCTCTGATTCTTCAGGTTTCTTTGTCTCCTATTTCATTTCTCTTTTTCTTCTCTGCTTTGGACCTGTGGGTTTTTGTTGGTGATTTTGATATTAAAAATTTCTTTTCATAGGAAGCTTTTATTGTTTTGTGTTCTGACTATAACTCACTTCTCTATTAGTCTCACTTCACAGTACACCCCTCTGGTCTGTAGACTATATATGCACCATTGTTTCTTTAGTAATGCTGTGTCATTTTCAGAGGTGACAAAAATGCACACATTCTGTTCTCAAGTACAAGTACTGATTCACCTTCTTTACTCAAATAAAAATGAAAAAGTGCAGGCTTTGACATGTACTCAAAGTATAAAGGTAAAAAGTTGTCCTCTGACTGTTTCTGTGCAAAGTTAACTGAACTTCTTTTCTCCAGCAGAGTCTCTCTCCATCTGTTTCATCTTGTTACGTCCTGTTATGTCTTATGTCTTTTTTTTGTCTTGCCTTATGCCTTTGCCTTACCTTTTGTCCTACCATGTAATTTACATATTTTTGTGTCGTGTGTCTTTTTGTGTTGTTTTCGTCTTGTTACATCTTTTGTCTTATGTTGTTTTTGTCTTGTTAGGTCTTTTACGTCATATTCATCTTGTTACATCTTTAAAGTAATTTTTGCCTTGTTATGTATTTTTATGTTATTTTCTTCCTGTTATGTCATTTGGCTTTATTATGTACCATTACGTCGTCTTCCTCTTGTTACGTCATTTTCATCTTGTTATGTCTTATAATGGCTTTATTACTTATTAAGTAAAGCATATTACAAGCACCTTAATATAACCCATAGTATATCTGTCCTTTAAGTTTTGAAATGAAGTTTTGGATTTGTGTTTCCTCTGACCTCCAGTGGTTTAACTTTTCTGTAAATCTAAATCTTGATCCAAATGTTCAAAACTTTGATAAAAAACAGACATTTATACATGAAATCAAATGTTGAAGAGTCAACAGGATTGGACTTTATATAATTATAAAACAATAACTGCATCATATAACACTGACTCTATATGAAAACGAACATTTTAAAATGATTTTTTCATTCTAAGCCAGCTGTCCTCTCCTTTTGTTCCCTCTTTAGTCCTCTTTCTTCTTCACTCTCTCTTCTTCCCTCAGCCTTGTAGACAAACAGAGCTACAGAAGTCATTTGGTTGATTCAGATCCCCCCCTCCCCTCCCCTCCGCGCTCTGCACTCTGCACTGATTGTGATGCCTTCCTAAACGGCCCCCCGCCGAGGGCGCCAACACACTTTTATGAAAGATCCAGCGTTTCCCTAAAAGCTAATCATGTTAGACATCAAAGAGTGAGGCTGCTGCCTTGATCAAGACACATCTGAAGACACTGCCTGGTGCACTGCTACTGCTCCTCAGGATTAGGCCTAGCATGTGTCTGTGTGTGTGCCTGTGCGTCTCTGCATAAGAATACGTGCAGAGAAAGAGAGTGGAAATGCATGAGAGAGTCAGGGACGAGCACAGATATTTAGAGAAGGAAGGCCTCAAATCAACACAAAGGGCAGCCTTTCTATTGATTTGAAGCTAACAAGATTCACAGCTAACGGTGTTAATCTACAGTGTGTTATTTTCATAATCTATTCAGTTTCAGCCTTATTACATTTTCTGTTGATTTTAATACATGAAAAATACATAACAACTCCTGACTGTGGGACAGTGGATCAGCTCTTTATCCTGCCAGGATTGCTGGTGGGGTCATGGAAGTTGGACTATCCAGACTACACATGTTTTGTAGAGTTGGAGAACTATTTCTCCTTCAGAATCCTGTGGGGTCGGTATTGCAGGAGTATAGCGGCACTGAGGCCATTGCTACAAGCCATCCAGTCCCTGCATATCTAAAGTGAGAGCTGTGTCCATATCCTCAGCACAACACATTTTCAGAGGATAATGGATTTCAACAAGGTTGTCCCTTGTCTCCAATCCTGTTTGTGATGTTGGACAGGATTTAATGACACAGCCAGGGTGAGGAGAGTGTCTGGTTTGGGAACATCAGAATTCGCCTTTTTGCAGATGATGTAGTTTTGTTAGCTTTATCTTCAGCACACATGTAGATTTTTCAGGTACCTGTACTTTATTTGAGCATTTATTTTTTTGACAACTTTTTACTTTTTGGGACAAAAATATCTGTATTTTGTACTACTTACATTTTCAAAAAAGGCTTTAGTTTTAATGCATTTAAGGGGAATTAACAGTTATATTTAGTTTGCATGATTGCATGCTGACTTCCCTACATCATCATCAATCAAATTCACCCAAAATGGATGGGAAACATAGAAAAGACACACAAATGAAAAACACTGTAACAAGACAAAAATGACAAAACAAGATAAAATGATGTAACAAGAAATAACAAGGAACAAACAACATAAAAGACAAAAACAACATAACAACACATAACAAGCCAAATATGACATTGAAAAACCTGACAACAAAAATGATGTAACAAGAAGAAAATAACATAATAACATGTAACAAGAAGAAAAACTGTGGAGGAGTGGTGGATTCAGTTTTCTTTGCACAGAAACTGAGAACTGCACTTCACATTTACTGCTGTAAAGAAGTTGAATCAGTACTTCAGTTTTTACCAGTATTTTTTTACAGAGCTGTCTGTACTTCTACTCGAGTAACAAATATGTGTACCTTTGCCTCCTCTGTCCAAGTCTGAGACCATGGTTCTCTCAAAGGATATTAAGGCAAGGTAAATTTATTTATATATTAGCATTCAGACACAAGGTAATTCAAAGTGCTTTACAAGAACATAGAAATACATTAAAATAAAACATTAAATTTACATTTGAGATCACAAAAATAAAAGCTAAAAGCAAGCCAATAAATGGTTAAAACATCAGAAATGGCATTTAAAAAAGCAAACATAAAAACAAAAGTGAAAGCAATAAAAATCAAAAGCTACAGATTATCTCAACAAGAAGTTCTGTATCTACTTCACTGGAAAGCTGTAATGTAAAACAGTCATGTTTTAAGCCCTGATTTAAATCAGCTGACAGTTTCAGTGGACCTCAGGTATTCAGGAAGTTTGTTCAACAGGTGGGGAGCAGAGAAACTAAAGGCTGCTTCACCTTGCTTGGTTTTGATCCTGGGAACACTGAGTAAACCTGCTCCAGGTGATCTAAGAGGTCTGGCTGCTTCATAACGTACAAGTAAATCAGAGATGTATTTAGGCCCGAGACCATTTAGTGCTTTATATGCAAGTAATAGGATTTTAAAATCTATCCTTTGACACACAGGAAGCCAGTGCAGTGATCTAAGCTCTGGTGTAATGTGCTCCACTTTCTTGGTGTTGGTGATGAAGTAAGTATCTTGTGGTCTTATTCATATGTGACAGTAAAATGTGTGACTGTGGGATGGCCAGGTGGGTTAGTGTGGTGTAGCAGCAATGTGGGTGTTGTACCTGACCGTTCTGGTGAAAAGGGAGCTTGTCGTTTGTCGTAGACTCAGTGTGAGTCATCATCAGTCTCAGCAGAGAGTTCAAATTCAAGATCTCATTTATAAGACATCAGAGTTTTCTTTTAGATTTCACTGTTATCTCAAGAATTGATTGTTCCAGCCAAATGTTTGATCAGTGCAGCAAGACAAAAAAAAGAACATTTTAAGATTTTAAAGTGGGCTCAAATTAGTCTCAGGCTGTTTCTCAGGAGATGAATTTAAGAAGTATGAGGAAATGGTCAAAGTCACACATTGGTCTTAAATTGAGCTCATTTATGTGTAAGGGACACAAGCGAGACAAGGACGAGATATTTTGATCTTTCCTTTCCTCTGGGTTAGCCCTGTCCACAAACTGCAGCCACTCCACTTTAACAATTCATTAAGTTTGTTTTAGGCACTTGTGGGAGTCATGATTGGATTAAACAGAATTCATTTGTCACTGGCATTTCAGTTCTCCTCCACCTCCCTGTACTGTATCCATGTCTGACATAGAGCCTCACATGAGGTGTCACTGGACTTGGCAGAGGTCCTTTTTCATTGGTGTAAAAAAAAGAACTGGCCCTTATATTTTAGCCATGGAGGTCAAGTGTTTGTGAGGTTGTCTGTGTGAATGCATGCTCCATGTATGCGCTCAATGTTCGCCATCTTTGCATTCACTATCTAGTTCATTATAATACATCTATGGTCAGTGACCAGGCAGAGCGACGTGTCACTTATTTGAATAAAATCCTCGTCCCGGTTCTGTTTTAGCAACATTTTGTGCACTTGCTTCACCTCCAACATAATATTTTAGTTGGTTGAAGTTTCAGTTTCCCGTCATCAAAGCAGTCAACAGGGAGAAGAAGTTTGAGAAGCCGTACCTCTTACATGATCCACAGCAGCATTTTTATGGGAATATCCTCAAAAAGGATGAAGTTTGAAAGGAAAACAGTGAGCTGTTGGGAGTCACAAGTAAATCTTTCCTCCAACTACACAGAAACAAGACTGACTTAAGAAAATTACATTACTTATGAGCAGGGCTGGGAGGGTTACTTTAAAAATGTATCCGAAACAGTTACCAAATACTGTTAAAAAATCTTGTCAGTAATGTAATCCAAGTATCACAATATTAAAGTAATGTAACTTGATTACTTTTAGATTACCTCAATATAAAATATGGTGAAATAGTTCAGCCTGATATAGTGTTTTTAGGGCTGCAACTAATGATTATTTTCCATTAACCATTAATCCACTGATTATTTTCTCAATCAATTGATTAGGTGTTTGGTCCATAAAAATGTTGATCAAAGCTCAAGATGACATCCTGAAATGTCTTGTTTTGTCCACAACTCAAACATATTTCAGTTTACCATCAGAGAGGAGTAAAGAAACCAGAAAATATTCACATTTAAGAAACTGAAATCAGAGATTTTTTTTTTAATTAAAAATTGCCTCAAAACAATTGATCAATGAATTGAATCCTGTCACAGTCTTGTCAGTTCAGGTCCAAACATGTGGAGCACACAGATGTACTGCATATATTTCATGTCTTTCCTGTAACGATTATTTTCATTATTGATTACTCTGTCGACCATTTTCTCAATAATCGATTAGTTGTTTGGTCCATAAAATGTCAGAAAATGTTGTTCAGTATTTCCCAAAGTCCAAGATGATGTTCTCAAATGTCTTTGTTTTGTCCACAACCCAAAGATATTCAGTTTACTGTCAGAGAGGAGTAAAGAAACCACAAAATATTCACATTTAAGAAGCTGAAATCAGGGAATTTTGCCTTTGCCTTTTTTAAAATCAAAATATCAATCAAAAAAATCAGTTATCAAAATAGTGGGCAATTTGCAGCTGTAAGTATTTTATGTTTGTTGTTTTTTAGCTTGTCCAGCTGTTCCTTCTTTTGGATGTGCAATTTAATGATTGAATGATTTAAAGACAAAAAATAGCATTTTTTCACTAGAGGTCATGATAATGAATTGTCAGCTGTGTGTGCTCTGTGCATGGTAGTATTTTGTTCTTTATTTTAAAATTGTAATCCTACTAATAATTCCCATTTTTACTAAGTATATCTGTAATCTGAGACATCCTTTTGTATCTCTAACTGTCATGGAATACAGTTATATTTTTCTTGTATCCAGATTACTTAATCCCCTTACATGTAATCTGTTACTCCAAACGCCTGGTTATGAATAAATGGACATTTAATTTATTCATCTGCAGAGGGAGAAATCACAAGCTATGCTGCTGCAACATTGTACTGTAAGAATCTGATTGTGTGTGTGATTCATGCACACACGTGAGCAGGGCCTCACACATCATCTTCACACAGGGCCCTGCACCCCCCTGTGATGAGCCTGCATCCATCCACTCCAAGCTGCACAGCAGAATTCACTGGGGGAAACACGCATGGTTAAGAGTTGAGTTTATGCAGGTCTGACGGCTGGGACAATTAACATATATTTACAAATGCAAATCCCCACAGCCTTATCAATCAGTCAAACAAACTGATGCATTGAGAGTTTTCTCTTGCCGTCCATTCCAGCCTTAATAGCATCAGTTTAAAGATGCACAGCCTTGTGAAACAAAGCCAGTGTTGGGCCTTTGTTCAGTGACTATCTGAAAGTAGAGATACACTTGCTTTCCCTCTATTACCACCTCATCATGTTAAATTGCTTCAGTATGTTTAACTGAAAATTAAAGTGATTGCAGAAGCATTTTAATAGAATTGGGACTTGTGTGTGAACTCCCCAGAGGTAAAATAGATTCCACATGAATGGGCTTGCACACACACACACACACACACACACACATACACACAGGCAGTGACGAGCGTGCTCTCAGGTGACACTATTCTGAATCCCATTAAAACGTCTGTGGTTATTATTGTCATTTGATTGGACTGTATTTTGACACTTGCATAATATTATAAAGCTAACAGCACACTGTGTCCGCAGCCCTCAGAGATAATGCTAAATGAGTTGGGGGAGTATCAGCTGACAGTCCTTGACACACCTTGTTTGTCTTGCATATTGCCAGTATTCATCAAGGGTGTGTCAATAAACACAATCTATTAACACTAAGAGGACGTTTTTTTTTTTCTAACAGAAAGCTTATAAAGTGTCTGCAGTGATGAAGAACTGCACGACCACGTCTTCATTTGGTCATAAATTTATGGCTGCCCGTTCAAATCTATCCCTGCTGTGAAAGTAAGTCTCAAGTGCATGAGAGCATGTGTACTGTAGATTAAATGATTCTGTTTTATTACAGCTAAAGTCTTATTTTCATAGTTTTGGTCAAAATGATAACAATAACGTTGTAGCCCTCAAAACTGCTGACGTCTAAGAACACGGTAACATTGCTGCAACAAATTGGGACAGAATGGGATGACAGTGGTGCAAGGTTGGCCAAGTGGCTTAAGCCCAAAAACTGAGACAAAATCCAGTTATGCAGCCCTTGTTTGTTTATTTTCCCAGTGGAAGCCAGCAAATCCTGTGCAGCAATGTAAGTGCTGGCCTGGCAAAAAAAAAAAAATAAAAAATAAAAAATAAAAATAACTGAGGAAGAAAAAAATACTTGCATGAAAACAAAACAAAAAATACTAAATGCAGAGCTGTGTAAAAACTAAGAAAAACTCAGCTCTGCACTACAGGCAATATCCCTTTAATAACCTGGGCTCCAGGATGCAAGATGAGGGGCCAGTTAATAAACAAACGTGAAAACTAATTATAAGACAAATGCCAATAACTCGTATTTCTTTAAAATTCTTTGTTTTTAAAGAACTTATTAATTTAACTTATTAAATAAATAACTTATATTTTACTACATTTATAAGCTTCAGCTGCATTTTAGTTGTAAATGTTTATGTTATGTTTGGAATTTCTGTAACATTTTGAGCTCTACCAATTTTGATTTTAGAGGCAGATGCAAATTTTAGGCAGTAACAAAAAAAAAAAAGGATATATTGGCCAATATTATTTATGTATATAAAATTTAAAATGAAATCAGAGCAAAGAAACAGCAAACTTTCAATTATTGTAAATAACTATACATAAAAACAGAAACAGAACTCAAATAAAGACAGAAGGTCAAATGCTGCCTATAAAATATAATATATTTTTTTTGTTTTAAGAGCAATCAGTTATTTTCTGTAAACAAACAAAAAACAAAAAAGAACAACACATACTATACACTGATGTAGCTGTGCGAGGCCAATATCAGCTGACTGATATATCTGTCACACTCTGATAACAGTAAACATGGCTGGAATCTCTTCCATCATGCAATTACACAAATGTTGGATTAATAAACCATAAACCATAAACTGCTCCATCTAGGAATTTGCATATTTAAGCTGTTTTAGTGTGTGGGGGGTTTGTATTGAATTTCCCAAGCAAAAACCAAGGAACATTATTGAACATTTGTAAACAAACAAACAAACAAAAAATTCCAGTGTGAATTTATTTATTTTCATTGTGATTTAGAAAATGATTGGAGGGTCACCCAGCACACTACTGGGGGCCAGTAAGTTGAGTATCACTGGGTTAGATGATCGAATACTCTGCTACATTATAAATAAGCCAGTTAATTTGAACTCTGCAATGGAAACGGTCTGCCAGGGCCCATGTTGATATTTTTATGTAACTAAACTTAACCAAGTAGTTTCAGTGCCTAAACCCAACCAAACTGATTATTTCACCAGAAGTTAGCAACCTTTACTATCGAAAGAGTCAATTATGGACAAAAAAGAAAAAAAATGTGCTTGAGGCTGCAACTAAATTCTTTATTTTCCTCTGAGACTTTCTTTTTGGATTGCTAGCCTAAGGAGGTTAGCCACCAAGCAGTAGGTGTAGGCTACGGTGCACATTTTAGTTGATGAAAATAGTTTATTTATTTATTTTAATTGTGCTGGTGTATGGGATACACATTTTTACAATGGGGAAAAGCCACTGGGGGGTTGGATGTAAGCTTGAACAAACCTAACAAAATTTATGGGACAATACAAATATTGATCATAATTGATCATAATCCCCCCACCATCCTGGACACAAACTCTTTGAGACACTCCCCTCTGGCAGGATGCTGTTGCCCATCAGGACCAAAATTTCACACCACAAGAACAGTTTCCTCCAATCTGCTGCTGTCCTACTCAACAAGGCCCAAGACACCCCACCGCCACCATCTTATACATTGCAATGTCCTCCTTTACTGTGAACTTGCACACTCCATGTCAAACATATTCCACTCCTATATAAATCACAGCTACTTAAATAACAGTCACACTTGTAAATGTGATTTCTACTGTTTTGTACATTTTTGTTTTGCTTTTTCATGTACTATTGTGTATTGTCTATTTTTCTAATTAATGCTGTTTTAACTGTCAGTACTTGCCTTAATCCTTATTTATATTTCTAGTTCTATGTTTGCTAGTGTGCACCAATATGCCACAGCAAATTCCTTGTAAGTGAAGACTTGTTAAGAATGCATCAGCACACAGAAACTATAGCTGTTATTTTATTTTGGTGTCATTAATCTTGCAGTGAAATTATTGCTTATTACAGTGAGTGAAATAGAAATTTCATGTAGATAACTTGTAAAAGACTGTTTTTTCTATTATTTTATTTTATTCTGTAACCACTAATCTCCTATAATAGTAAGCTGTGTCTGTAGCATGTTTTATGAATTCAGAGCCCAGTAAATACATGCTACCATCAACACTGAGGTAGATTTTCCTTCTTGCTCATTTGTATTTCCTCCACGCCTTCCATAATAGCCTGGATATGTGTGTATGACAGGACTTTAATTGCCTGAGTTAACAAGGTGAGCTCTACTCGGCCACCTTTGCGTAGCGCAAATCATAGCAGGGATATTCAAATCCAATCCCCCGTAAACTATTCACCCAAATGGGAAGTGCGAGAGCATAAATCCAGGCAATAACAGCAATATGTGGCGGGATCTAAAGTGGTAAATCCTTAAATGATGTTCTAACGCCGAGCGAGTGACTTCATTGGGGTGAGGTGACCCCACTCTTCAGAGACAGAGAGGAGGAAGGATGGAGGAAAAAAGTGAGGGGGGGGAGCAGTAGGATTTGTAGATTGTCATATAAAAGCAGGAGCAGATGGAACGGAAATGGAAAAAGAATAATACTTAAAAGGATATTTTAAGGGATTTATTGTATATATTGATATGTTATAAAGGAAGTTAAAGGCATTTTACAACAAAATTGTATGAAATGATGTTTCTTTTTAACTTAATCAGTCACACATATTTTTAGCATAGCTGTATTGCTTTTTTTGGGATGTTGCACTGGGGTTTTATTCCAGACGGAACATGTGAAAAACTGCAAAGGGAACAAATTAATCAACATTCTCCCTTATATCAACTACAAAATCATGTTTCAGGGCTGTTAGATGAGACATACCCTAAAAATGGTTTGGTGATCTGCTGACTTTTATTTATTAAAGTCAGGCTCATTAATCATTCATGGTATCCCAGATGTTCAAGTCTGAATCTCATATTTTGAAATTTAGTGTTTGAATTTGACTGAGCCGATTTGAACATTGTATTATATGATCATTGAATTTGCTCAGTATGAATATAGTTTTGGAATACCAGAGACTTAAAGGGATAGTTCAGCCAAAAATGCAAATTCAGTCATTATCTACTCACCCCGACGCTGACTGAAGGTTGGGTTTAGTTTTTTAGTCCACAAAACACTGCTTGAGTTTCACAGGAAACAGTGTTGCAGAATCTCCCAAACAGGATCTACAGTGAAGATCCTGTGTGTGAAGTGAATGGTGACCAGTTTTCAAATATAAAAAAAACCGACAGAAAAAATATACAAAATGCCTCCATACTGCTGGTCTGGTGTAATCCAAGTCTCCTAAAGCCTCGACATGCCAAGTTGACTTAAAAAATGGCATTTACATCATATTTTTAGCCTGAATCTTCACTGTAGATCCTGAGCTTGGAGCCACGTTCACATGCACACTGTCTGAACTGTGTGTGTGTGGTGTGAAGGTGTGCAGACAGCATGTTGGGGCTTTAGGAGACTAGGATTACACCAGACAAGCAGCATGGAGGCATTTTATGTTTTTTGTTTTTTTTTTTCCAGTTGTTTTTTACGTTTGAAAACTGGTCACCATTCACATCCATTGTTTGGGAGATTCTGCAACGCTGTTTTCCTGTGAAACTCCAGCAGTGTTTTCTGGACTAACAAAATAAACTCAACCATCAGTTGGCATAAGGCTGAGTAGATAATGACTGAATTTTCAGTTTTTGGTGAACTAACCCTTTAATTCTCCATCAGAATTTGTAAACCATTAAAAATGTATGTACTAGAAAAAGATAATGCATTGATTTGATTTGATAATGCACAACATGATGTTAACATGTTCAGACCACCGTACTTGAGACAGATGGTTTTCAAAGTAAAATATTTTATTTTTATAAAAATCAGCAGTACTTGAATTTCAACATTTAGGCTCCATGTCCACATAGCAGGAAGGCACGGGTGGGGAGCTGCATCTATGCCGTAAAAAAGATAAAAAATCCTGCAAGTTCCTGTGACCACCATTGTCGCACAGTCTAGCATTGTCCCTTTTGGTTTCTATCATCTGTTCATATCTATTTGCTTGAGTTTTTTTTTCACCGTTAGTACCAAGAGGAAGCTGTGCTGCCTTGATTAGACTCAGCTCGTCAGCACAGCGCCACATGGATTTGCATGTGGGCTATCCACTTGTGGGTGTGTCTTGATACGGGCTTGTCTTGAGTTAAGCGGCTGAAAAAGATGGGTTAACTACACTTCCCATAAATTGAGAAAAAAAAAAAAAAAACGCTCTGTGAACCAGCCCTAAGAATATAGAAATGTTTAAATGGATCAGTTAGGTACTCAGTGACTCAAGATTCAGATCTTTATGGCTATTATTTGCTTCCAAACAAACACTTTCCCTCTAGCACCACCAGCAGGTGAACATGTTTGCTTTGTCTGGACAACTGCTGGATAGACTGGCATGAAATTTGGTTCAAATCATTTTGGACATTCTTTCTATTTTACATCACTTTGGTGATCCTCAAGGGCTATTGTCAGGTCAAAATATAAATGTGTCAGATACTTTAGTTTATAACAAAATACACGTAAAACAATTGTAATGATGGAGCAAACAGAGTTGTCAAGTTCAGTGTTCAATTTATTCATCAGTAAAGCATGGAAATTATAGCACTCCCACACTAAATTTATTGAAATAAATATCAATAAAATAAATACAATGTTAAACTGAATTCCACACTCAAAGATGTCAAAAAATGCCATTCAAAACTCTTTCAGTCTCAGCGCTTTGTGAATGTAAATTATCCAAATGCATAGTTAAAATTAAGAGTATTTCTGGTCTTAGCATGCTAACAGTTGGTAATTAGCACAAAACACAAAGTACAGCTGAGGCTGATGGACATGTCTGAAGGTATTCATTCATAAACCGAAAATATTGAACAAATTAATGTTTTGACCTGACAATGGTGTTAGATCATCATGTGGTAACCTTGACTATCTCTACCAAATTCCGCTGCGATCCAAAACTATTTTGTCGTTTCACAATAAAAACTTTCTCACATTGGCAGTGGAGGGAAGTCAATAAAATTCTCCAGCATTTCATCTTTCTTCTGAGAAATCATGTTTTTTGGTATGTCAAAGGCTCCAAATAACTTAGCCAGTAAAAGCCAGTCAGGGTCATCAAAATAACAACACTTTGTGTGTATTCTTTAGTTTCAGCTCATCTGTGATGCACTCAACAGGTTTTTAAGCTGGTAATTTCTTACCTAAAGGGCCCTTAAGAGTTGTAGTTAAGTCTTTTCCTCCAACACATAAGAGTTTGTTGTTGCAGTTGGGAACAAAACATAATTTTCTTTTTTCCTTCAGATTTTATGTACACTGGCTTGTATACTTGTCACTTTTTTTATTATCAAAGAACCAGATACTGACACAGGTGTCCAACTTTATGTCTGATGATCCAACATAGAGTTTCAAGTCCAGCCAAAAGCTGAGTGATGGTCCAGCAGCAGAACTACCATATATGCAAATAATGCAGCTGCATTAGGGCCCGCGACCAATCAGGGCCTGTACGCATGGGCAAGCCCTGATCCTTGTGTGATTTGAAAGTACCACAGATAATTTTAGCATTAAGCCCATCTTTTACTTTATTTATAGTGTGTAATCAGTCAAAACACTTATTGTGTGGTGTCACAAACTTGATGTCATTCATCAAACAATGAAGAATACAATAACACAGAATAAATTTTACATATACAAGCTACTTTATTGGCTCAAACCTCTATATCAACTTTCTAAATTAGATTTAAATAAGGATGGGTGATTTGTGAAACATGTACAAAGTGTGCCAGCGTGTAATTCTGCGTTATTGCAATTATGGTCACTTATTTTCATCTGTGTTTAGGTGCGCTGTCACTATGTAGTTTTCATGTGTGAGAAGGTGTGTTATCAGTGATCTGTTATGTTGCTCCAACACATTTTTTCATTAGATGAGTCTATCGCTATTGTGGCCTTGCTGACTCTTTTCCTATACAACAGCAGCCTGTCTATGCAATGCATGTCACTGTTGTCATTTTAAAGCTGCTTGCTTTCACTTTTTTAATTCACTACTGACATCATTATCTGTCTGTCACCTAACACTGTATATGCACAAAATGAACAAGACTTACTTGAAGCCCAGTGAGCAAAAATAACTTTTCCCACTTCACTACTCTTTTGTGACTAACTGCTACTGACTGGCTACTACTGACACACTGACATGTTTTATCACCACCAACCAATATAGTCTTAACTTACTGCAAACTGCTATAGCTGTTGCTAACTTGTAATGCTACAGCTTATCACTGGCCACTGGCTGCATCAAAAATATGATGCATTGGATAACACCAATCATTACGTTGTATAGTTTGCTGTTACAGGTAACACGAAGGAACAGTGTTCTACCAGGCTCCATTCACTCTCTGGGGTTGTGTTTTTGTACTTTCCTATATGAAATGGTTACCAATCTGATTTGGCAGGGAAGCTGCTTTAAAGAGATCCTTTCCTTCAAGGCCAACTGTATTTGTCATGAAATATCCATGTTTTTTCTCACTGAACCACTATTTTCTGGCCTTCAAAATCCAACATCAGTCAAACCCTACAAGGTCCACATAAAACCATACACGAAAAATCCTGATTTTATTCCATTCATCAACCTGTCTACTCATCTATTTATCTTTCACTGAGGGCTGTCTTTTGCAACCATGAAGACAGAAGTTCTTGAGGATACAGCTTTGCTTTTTTTAAGGTTTTTCTGCAATGTTGAGGCATTATTCTCTTTGGAAGTACTCACAACGAGTTACTTTTAATTTCATTGACAAAAAAATTACAAAATATGTCCATCAACAACCTTTTTATCCATGACTAAGATAAAACAAGGACGAGGGTGTATGTGTAGGCTCTGTGCTACAACAAACTAGGGAACACTGTCTGTGCACACACGGAACGTGTCCTCCAAATGGACAGAATTACTACATGTCTGTGCCAGGGGCACGTCCATTTCGGAGTGTATTCTAGCCTCAATAGCTTTGGCTGTTGTCCTCAGACTGAGACTACTGCTGCTGCCCACAGTGACTGATGTACTGTCCAGCAAAAGACGTCCCCACTCATAGCCATACTACAACAGGATTTCAAATGCAGGTCACACAATACAGGTGACCTTGAAGACTGTCTGTCGGTGTGTATGTATTTTAAATGTCCATGTTTACCTAGGAGCTGTTGATTATAAAATGAAAGTAAATAAATGTAAAAATATGAAGATTATAGATATTTAAAAAGTTTGCATGCAGGTTCTGTATCTAACATTTAAATAAATGATATTCTTTTCCTGGGTGCGTTTCTCAACTGACTCCACTTTGCAGCAGCTTCCCTGCATCGAGCTTTTGAACAAGTCCTTTTCAGCAGGGTGTATTGTGTACCATTATGCTGTCAAATGACAACCTCAGCGTCAAATGACCCCGCTTCATTTCAATCACAGCTTTGCAACCAATTGCTGAGAAAAATCCACTTTAGTTCATTCAATTGTTTTTGTCTGTGATCGTTCCCAAACATGGTAGAGATTCAGCAGGATACTCTGCTCAGTCATGTCACTATTACTTTCCCAGTACTGTGATTGAATGAATATTCATATGCAGAACATAGGTGCATATATTTCTTCACCATCCTCTTTTTCCATTTTTAATAAACGAGATTGATTCCATACCTGATATGTTCAGATCCACTAAAGTTAGACAGTATGAAATGAAGAAGTCCCGGTTTGTTAGCTTTGCCACGATCTTCATGGTACCTCATTGGCTGCGTCTGTTCAATTGCCATATTGGAACGTTCAGGGTCTGGTAGAAAACAAATGAGATGCAGTCCATGACAAAATCAACTTTGATACAATATCGACTGTGATAAGTTGAACATGATATGGGTTTCGTCTACAACCCATCCAGGTTGTTCTACTGAGATCCTTTTTAATATTACAAGGGTTTCATCTAGAACCCACTCAGGAGGTTCTACTAAAAACCCTTTTGCATTCCAAGCATTTCATCTAGACCCCACAGGGCGATCTACCAAGAACCCTGTTATATTCTGAGGGTTTCATCTAGAACCCACCCAGGGGATTGCACCAAGAACCCTATTATATTCCAAAGGGTTCATCTAGAACCCACCAAGGGGGTATCACTGTGAATCCTATTATATTCCAGGGGTTTTGTCTAGAACCTATCGAGGGGGTTCTACTGAGAACCCTTTTATATTCCAAGGGTTTAATCTATGACCCACCCAGTGGGATCTACTGGGAATCCTTTTACGTTCCTAGTGTTTAATGTAGAATCCACTAAACAGGTTCAACTAAGAACCCTTTTGCATGTCAAGGTTTCATCTAGAACCCACCCAGGGGGTTCCACCAAGAATCCTATTATATTCTAATGCTTTGCTCTAGGTCCACCCACATTGTTATACTGAGAACCCTTTTATATTATAAGGGTTTCATTTAGAACTCACTCGGGAGGCTCTACTAAAAACCCTTTTATATTCCAAGGGTTTAATCTAGAACCCACCCAAGGAGTTCTATGGAGAATCCTATTATATTCCAGGGGTTTCGTCTAAAACCCACCCAGGGGGTTCTACTGAGAACCCTTTTATATTCCAAGAGTTTATTCTAGGACCCACCCAGGGGGATCTACCGGGAATCCTTTTACGTTCCTAGTGTTTAATGTAGAATCCACTAAACAGGTTCAACTAAGAACCGTTTTGCATGTCAAGGTCTCATCTAGAACCCACCCAGGGGGGTTCCACCAAGAATCCTATTATATTCTAATGCTTTGCTCTAGATCCACCCAGGGTGTCCTTTTATATTACAAGGGTTTCATCTAGAGCCCACTCAGGAGGTTCTACGAAGAACCCTTATATTCCAAGGGTTTCATCTAAAACTCAACCAAGGAGTTCTACTGAGAATCCTATTGTACTGTATCCCAAGCGTTTCATTTAGAAACCACTCAGGGGCCTCAACTGAGAACCCATTGTATGCTAAGGTTTCATCTAGAACCCACCAAGGGGGATCTAAAAATACCCTTTTCATAAGAGTTTCATCTAAACCTTTATACCTTCTGGAGGTTCTACAAAGAACTAAATTATATTAGAACAGCAGTAAAATGAATTGAATTAAGGGGATTAAAAATAATAAAATTTTGAAAAATGGATAAACATTTGAATATTTGAGGATCTTTTCACACTCATGTCTTGACAGCCCTCTCTTCAAAAAAAGGTTCTTCAGAAGCAAATGGTTCTCAATAGAACCCCATCCCTTCAGGAAGAACCATATAGGAGCCCTTGTACTTGTGAAACTCCATGGCTCTTGTTGTACTGCAACCCTTTTGTTTTTTGTCGTTTTGCAAAAATTGTCTGTGTTCTACACTCTCTCTTTCCAGCACTTTAATAATTCTTCACATCAGATCTGGATGTTCCTGTCAGGGGGTCATAACAGTGAAACAACAGTGCAGATTAAATCACATTATTATCCTCATTATCATCATAACTCTTGCTGCTTTCATACCACTCACTATACATTTCTTATTTTTGTCTTCAGCAGTGATATTACTGCAACATGTGGGAGCGAGGTGAACTTTGCCTACACATGACTCATACAGCGAGAGGGAAAAGTTAGAGAATGCATGATGAAAAGAAAAGAGGAAAGAGTTTAGTTTTCTTTTTATCCAGGTCACACAGTGGATTTTGTTACTGGTCAGACTGAGGCTTATTTGTTGTATTTGTACTGTTTCTCTTCAAACTAAAAAAGACTTTCAGAAAACTGTGGCAAGGTTGCTTTTGAATGTCACAAATTTTTGTTTTAAAATGTTGCAAACACGCATTGTATTGTGTTTTAATTAGCCTTTCTGTTGTCATGCATGAGATATTGATGTTGGTTCAGGTCTTCTTCTCCATCAGTGACGGTGAAAACAGGTCTTAGGTCTTCTGAGCAGTGAGTGACTGAGCACTGCCAGTGTCACGAATGGTAAAACTGCAGTGAATGATATTCTGTTGGTGCTCTCGCTTGATAAACTGTCAGCACCAACAGATAAATCTTATATTTGTGTTTTCCTTTGTTGTTGTGCATTCTTAGTATCTTTGTATTTTACTTCAACCTGTGCTTACTTGGGCAGGTGGAAGGTTCCAATTTGGTGAGGCTGAGATGGTTAAAGGTCAGCAGAGGGGACAAAAGTCCACACATTCTGTACTCAAGTAGAAGTACAGATGCTTGTAATTAAAATACTTTGGTAAAAGTAGAAGTACTGATTCAACTTGTTTACTCAAGTAAAAGTGAAGTTCAGGCTCTGAAATGTTCTCAAAGTATAAAAGTAAAAAGTCATCCTCTAAAGGTCCTCTGACTTTCTGAGCAAAGCTAACTGAAGCTCATCTCCCCCTATTGGTTTCAGCTTGTTACGTCTTTTATCTTGTTTTTGCCTTGTAACATCTCGTTATGCTGTTTTTGTATTGTTATGTTGTTTTCTTTTATATCATTTCCCCCTTCTTATATATTTTTTACTTTATTTTGTCTTGTCATGTTTTTTTTTAATGTCATTTTCATCTTATTTATTTCTGTGTTGTGTTTGTCTTGTTTCATCTTGTTACATCTTGTACTTTGTTTTCATGTTACATTATTTTCCTCTTCTTAGGACTGTAACGCCATTTTTGTCTTATTTATTGTTTTGTCATTTTCGTCTTCTTACGTCAGTTTTGTCTTGTGTTTTTTACATAATTTGTCTTGTTGTACCTTTCACGTTGTTTTCGTCTTGTTTCACCTTTTTGTCATTTTCATCTTACGTAATTTTTGTCTTCTTACATCATATTTAACTTGTCACATCTTTTACATCATTTTTGCTTTGCTATATTGTTATTTCTGTGTTGTTATGTTTTTTTATATCATCATCATCTTATTTATTGTTGTGTCATTTTCATTTTGTTATATCATTCTTATCCTTTATGTCGTTTTAGTCTTGTTACCTCTTTTTCATCTTATGTCATTTTCATCTTGTTACATCTTTTACACTATTTTAATCTTGGCATGGTGGCGCAGTGCGCTTTGATGCCTCACAGCAAGAAGGTCCGGAGTTCGAATTCCCCAGCCGGCTGGGGTGCTGGGGAGTTTGTGGCTGGGGCAGGGCCTTTCTGTGTGGAGTTTGCATGTTCTCCTCATGTCTGCATGGGTTACATCCGGGTACTCCGGCTTCCTCCCACAGTCCAAAGACATGCGTAAATTAGGTTAATTGGTGACTCTAAATTGGCCATAGCTGTGAATGTGAGAGTGAGTGGTTATCTTCTCTGTGTGTCAGCCCTGTGATGAACTGGCGACTTGTCCAGGGTGTACCCCGCCTCTTGCCCAATGTCAGCTGGGATAGACTCTAAAAGCACAATTCAGAGAGCAGGCAGGTCAAGGGAAAAGTTCCATTTCACTCAAGGCCTGAAATAAGTACAGGTCAGTACAGGTGCATGGGGTGCATTGTGATACTTGGATTAGGTTGCTGACTACATTTTTTAACACTAGAACTGTATTGGAATACATTTTTAAAGTAATCTTCCCAACGCTGCTGACAACTAATAGTATCAACACTGTTGATAATATGTATTTTGTTATAATGACTGAATTATTTGTGAATAGTAACAGTGACTCACACAGAGAATTTCTGTTGTATCATAACATTCAAAAGCGTCTGCAGAAATAAATCAAGTGAAATATGAACATTTGATCTCATACAGGTCTTCTGCTGGTCCATTTCACAGGTGTTAGTTCCAGTTACCCATACGGCGAGTGTAGTTTTAGATGTTAAAATAATACTGATGAACCAGACTGTGCCATCTGTTCATGTTGTGTATTTGTCCGCTTTGTTCTGTATCACAGGTTTTTGTGGTGGTGACGTGCAGCTGAATGAACTTGAAAGCAGAGACCTTCGTGAGGGGACTGTATTGGCTTCTGCAAGTTTGAAAGAAACTCTGAAATGTGAAAACTATCTGAAATAAGACCTGACATGCTGGTTGCTGAACCTTGTGCTTTAAACACCTCTTTGAATATTTAAAAAGGAATATTCTGATACCTGAATGGGTTTCACCTTCCCTTCTTTGACTTCTAACGGCAAACCCATTTTTTCCACCTCACACACCAATTCTCACTCCACTAATTGACAACTCTAATCATTTGTTTCACTCCAGATAGCTGTTACTTCTGATAATTAATGTCATTGTCGCCATGTTTGATTTTAAATATTTGAATGGATGATTTGAATATTAAGTGCCTCTCCCCCATGTCTCCTTTCGGGCACAGCCGATAAAGAGCCATGTCTAATTGGTCTGTAACTTTGACAGTTAAAGCAATTAAGATGACAGGTAAGAGTGTTTAAAGGGGCTCGTACCTTGTAACCCCCACCCGTCTGCATTGACAGCTCCCTCTCTGGCCTCTGCCCCACCTCCGCCCACCCCGGCTCCATTTTTCTTCCCTTTTCCCTGCACTCATCTCCAACCAGTTTGGCAATTTAGCTGGGAAATGGGAAGCCATGACTGCCATTCTTTGTCACAAGACGTGAAACATTTTGGTGATCTCCAGGGTTCTTTGTCTTCTGCGTGTAAAGGACAAATTGGCTCCTAGAAAAGTACCCTTATATTTTATACATAATGAGATTCTTGTGACAACAACAAAGTTTCTTTTGAGTAAATGAAACAGTACACTTGTATCTATCTATTGTATCTATTGTATATATCTATTCTTGAAAACTGGGACAAATCATGTCCCTCCAAATAAAATGTATCCTTTAAGGATTTATGAAATATACGTAATTAATGAAAGGTTTTGGTTTGCTTTATTTTATTTTTTTTTTAAATTTCTAAACTTGCTTCAGCTCTGTGCCAGAAAACAGCCTTGTCCCAGACAAGAATTCACAACTTAAAATAATTTAAAGCTACAGTGTGTAATTTTCAGTGGCATCTAGTGGTCAAAGTGCAGATTGCAACCAAGTGGAGCTCCTCCCACACCACCCTCCCTCTCCAAGCATAAGGAGGCCGTCACGTGACAATTTGGCGTAACACTCGCATCGACTAGTTTTTTTTAAGCGATAAGTTTTGTTAACAGATATTTTTAGAAAATGTTTTTCGTTGTTAGTCTCTATAGGTCGTAACTTTCATGTAAAATGGTGAATATAACTGTTTTTTGCGCTACAATGTGGTCGTATTTTAGCGAGCAGCTTTGCATTGTAATACACGCTGACACTGGTGAAATAATAATAGTTGTTTAGTGTGATAGTAAATAGTTATGGCTGGATGCATATTTATTCAACGTTTATAGAGTCAAAGTCTCGGTTACAGTTACGGGTCGGGGGAGAGAGAAAGAGCCAGCAGAGACACCAACTTTACGGTGATGTCAGGCCCAGGTGAGGGAGAGGTGCAGCGGGATGACCAGAGCGGAAGCTCCGCTGGAGGATGAAGAGGAGAGATTTGAAGCTTTCCAAAGGAGCCGGAGAGAAGTAATGAAGGTATGTATTCCTGTTCTGAGCGACATGAATAATACTAAACCAACACAAAGTTATATTTACAGCTCTGTGCTCTGCATGTAGCGATGCTACTGTTGTGTGTAGTTTGATGAGTAATCTCAGAGTAACGTGTAACTTCAGAGTAATGCGAGTCATCATTACCTGGGACGTTACTGAATGATAATAAATACTGTAGAGGAACAGCATCATGCAGCATGTGTTACTCTGACAGACTCGAGCAGCCTGTACATCATAAACTGCAGTGATATTAGCATACTACCAACATAATATCAGACCTCTCATTAACATTATCTCTATTTTTCCTGTGTATTATTTCCTCAGAGACTTGTTGAAGAGTGACCCTGGAGGACACAGGCAGCTCACCACACAGCTCCTGAGGAGGCAGACAGGACTGTTTGATGTCCTGATGATGCATCAACTCAGGCATGCTGCCCCACCTTTTACTGGAGTACCGGGGGTATCATGGTGTACTTGTGGTAACTGTAGGAACATGCTGAGGGGGCCTGGGGTTGACAACAGGGAGTACCTTTACACAGCCTGTAGGTATTTTATTTTTTGACAACATGGCTCTTTAGACCAGGGAAACTGACTTGTCATCCCCAGCTGCAGCATTTTGAGCATCAGGGACAAGTTCTCTGATCCCACTGGACATCACACAGGTTTCAAACCCAGTATGAGTTTACTTCCAGGCCCTCTGGAGTGTCAGTACAGGACCACAAGTACTCACAAACTTGTGTATATATCATCAGGGAATCAACCAAAACTTTTATGTGTTCTAGATTATATAGATTATTTATTTTTGTATTGCAAAGTATGTTCTATATTTTAATATTTTTCTGCTAATAATACATATATATTTTATTTATTCAGTCCTTTATTTATTATTCAATGTTAGACTGAATTGTAAGTGCAGTTAATAAAAGATGATAATTAGATATACCTGCTGTATTTATTGCAATTATATACATATAAATATGTACTTTTATATGAAGTTCTTTCCTGCAGTGTTGGTACATTTTCATAACCACTTCAGGTTTCACTAATGTATATAATCATTACAGGGGTCAGCTGTACTTTACAATTTTGTACAAAAGACGAAACAGACAAACATTTCTGCAGCTTATTGTGTCTTCATCAGAGTTGACTTTGATAAAGACAGAAGAAGCTGACGAGACGTTTGTCTGTTTGAAGACTAAAAGCTGTGAGTTTATCATTCTGTGGTCCTGACTGAGAATCACCCTGATTTCAGCGACTTATTACATGACATTTATAGTTTATATGTTGATATTCTTAGACTATTATTTATATGACTGAATGTGGGCAATAACTATTAAAAAAACTGATCATCAGATATAATTATTTATTTTTTGCAGTGATCTACATATAAACATGCTTATAATTATACAATAATCATGACAATACTTCCCTGCAGTGTCTGTAAATTTTCATTTCTACTTCAGGTTACACTGATGTGTATTATCCTTACAGGACAGCTGTATATCACAATTTAGAATGAATAGATGAATAGAAAAAAGATCACTTTGCTTTGTGTTGAGAATAGAAGGAGAAATGTTGGTGTACAATCACAACTTGCAGCTTTTAAGTGAACAAACAAACATTTGACAACTTATTCTGTCCTCATCAGAGTTGACTTGGATAAAGACAGAAGAAGCTGTTGAGACATTTGTCTGTTTGAACACTAAAAGCTGTGAGGTGATGGAGGTTATCGTTGTGTTCCAGCTCTTCATCCTGTGGTCCTCCCTGAGAAGCGCACTGATTCAGTTCTTTGCTGTTGGATAAAACACGGTGAACTCTTGTCTAAATCATTCCAGATCAGCAGCTGTACTGTCGGTCCTGTTGAAGACAGAGTCGAGATACATTTAGTTAGAATATTATTTTATTGTTTTTATTCAATGTGGTCAAAATAATTATATTTCACTAAAAGTATGATTTACAGGGCAGGTTAATATGCCACAATAAAGGCAAATAAATGTGTGTCACTACATGGACCTGTCCTGACTTGTGTCTGCACCAGTTCTGATGTTGCAGGTCCACATATGAGGGACACCAAACTGAACTTTCTGGGGTCATCTGGTCCAAGGCTCCTCCCTCATGGCATCTCAAATGGTTTACTGTGTCTTTCAGCTAGTTGAGGAGAACAGACTGTCCTTTACCTTTGCTGCCTTTAGGAGAGAAACAAAACATACATAGTGATGTCATACATGAGTATTCAGTTATATTCCATGAAGATGTTAGAGTATGCACATTTTCATCCCAAACAAAAACCACACCTGATGATTCAACTGATTAGCAACCACCATCCAGATATGAGGAGCTAATTAGTGAAAACAATTTCTGATTTTTTTATTATTTTGCTATGATGAAAATGTACATACTCTTAGCCAACAACGGTTACATTCCCCTGATGTAAGATACAGTCACTTCATGACTATATCTTATATCATTATGATGAATGTATAGGCAAACAATAACAAGTAATATAATAATAAAAAATAACCACAGCATGTTCTCTACATGACACATACAGAGATATAACATTAAACATAAACTATTAATGAAAAACTTATTAATCAGCGACGTTTTGTTGATAGTCTAACATGTGAGGACAGCACAGTTATTTCACTGTGATGACTTACCTGTCTGTCCCACTAGAAACAGCATTGATGGCAGATAAAGCTGCAGCTGAGACATGAAAAAGGTTTTTCCCTTCATAGGAGGTGATGTTACAGGACGTTTGTCACAGCTGCAGAAACATAAAGAAAACACGAGCTACGTGACACAGTAACACACACCTGTAATACATCCTGTTATGTCTGACGGTGTTGAGAGGAACGGCTCACCTGGACATACATAACCACACTTATAACTCACACAGTTATAGCTATAGCTCATAAACTAGCAGTCAACTGCAGCCACATTAGCTCTACTGTTTTATAACAATAACTTCTAGCAGCCGTGAGCTGATCTCAGTAACGCCACCGGATATTTCAGGTCCTGATCATACTTTTGAAGCAACATGTACATTTACAGTCGTGGTAACAAACACATATTATCTACAGAAACACAGGCGAAAAGTTACCTGTGTGAGTGATTAGTGTTCTGTCCGTGGCCATGTTATATCGTTACCTAAAGCTATCTCATAATAAAGTGCAGTTACATGTGTAGGATGAATTACCTGCCCAGCAGAAAAGAGGCAGCTTCGGTGTTGCTATGAAACAGTCTCTCATCAGTGTTGTCCATGTGGTAAACACCACACAGATGTTGTTTTCTGCCGTCTGCTGTCGCCCTGCCGTTTGGTTTCTTCATATTTTCACTTCTTTGAGGACAAGAGTTCACAGTCTGTTTTTTCTTGTGGTAAATAAAACTATGATCATCCACTGGTCAGAACTGTGGTTGTAAGCCTCCAGAAAACAAGCTAGTTTGCCAGTAAACACCGCCGTCTGTCCTCCTTTTCGTCTTCAGTGTTTACGCTGCGCAGTTTACGTAGCGCGTCGCTCTGCGCAGCTGTAGAAAACATGGCGGTGCAAGATGGCGGCCTCCGTAAAAGGCAACCCGCTCCTATGTAACTATAAATGGTGATTTCTAAGGTAACGCAAACATAAAGATTATGAGTTTGAGTTGATTGATGATAATAAATAACATACAGTTATTTATATATATATATTCCATTTCTGTCAATAAATCCCTGTAAATATTACACACTGTGTACATTATGTTTTTCATTTTTCTTCCAAATCAGTGATTCAGTGATATTTGTCAGTATATTTGTGGTCACATTGCAAACAGGAACTGCTGAGCAGCTAATCTGGCTGCTTTTGATGGCGCTAATTTGCCATCATATAGACATTTTTTTTTAATTTTTTTTTTGAAAACTTGAAGCCTGGTAAGATGTATTCTCTTGTGATCTTGCAAATCTGGCTGCCTGGCAAGGTAGCCTTCAACCCAGATAGTATTAGTCCACAAAGTAGTAGCAAAATAAATAGATAAATAATAAATTAATTAAAAAAAATAATAAAATAAAAAAACTGTGGTGCACCCAATCAGGATCATGGAAGTGACTCATCTTAAACAAATAATGGAGACTCCTGAGGATTTTAGCGTAGAAACTGTGATAGCATCACTTATATCAGAACTGGAAAGTATTTCTTCCTTGAAGCAAGAAACCAGAAATTACAGTAGTCTACACCAATACTAGTGAATTTCCATGATTCTTGATACCTAATTTAATATCACGGTAAAAGACATAAATGAGAGTAAAACTCAGACATTGTTTTTCTTTGCCACCTGAAATAAAAAAAAAATTTCTGAGCTTCTCAGACAAAAGAGGGAGGGGGGATTTACTGAGTCTGTCACAAATCACTGTCAGGAGAGCAGGTTGCCACGTCTGGAAAGTAATACAAAAGTGATTTCTGCTCAGACATCAAGTCTGTTGTTTTTTTTCTCTCTCATGCTCTCCCTCTTTTTCCCTCATATTTAACTGAATAAAAATACACATCTGTGGGTCTAAACTGTATTTTTTATTTGTGTTCACTTTCAAGATTTAACTTATTTTGTTGTGCTTTGAGCACCGATCAGCTGAGGCGACAGAGTGCACTGGATGCGCTGCTGTGTGCACCGCTCCCGTGGTATTTTCTAGAAAGTCGATCCGAACCTTCCTGCCCTGTTGGTTAACTGGGTTGATCTGCACATCACTACTTTTTCTTTTGGATGAGTCACAGCTGTGCTGTTGCTGCAGCTGCGCATGTCGCTATTTTACACGTGTAGTTGTTGTTGTTCAGTGCTGGTAGGCGTTCTTCTCCTTCCTCTGGCATTTAACAGCAGATTAAAGGACTTTTAAATGTTTATGCTGTCCCTGTCATGTCCAGAAGAATTGCATCTCTGGTAGCTATGGTACTGTTAAAAAAAAAAAAAAAAAAGAAAGGAAAAAAAGGAGTACCAACATTTTTTTTAAAAATTGGCATCGACTTGGTACCGAAGTATCAGTTCTTGTGACATCCCTCGACTTCCCAGATGGTTCTGTGTAACAAATCATTTGGAATGTCACGTTAGGCTGAAGGTGCACTTCTGATAAAACAACCGCCCCCAGTCTGCCCCTCTGAAGTAAAATTGGTCTAGAATTGCCACTGGTGACATCACTGTGTTCAGAGATCTTAGGAATTGCCTGAACAAGTCCAATGTTATCACGTCTGAATAGACCTGATGGATATAAAATACAAGTTGTAAAAAATAAAAGTATTTTTTTCTTTAAAGCACTTATGCCTGAGGTTTAAATATGTGTTTTACTAAGAGATAGATAGCGCTGCAAACGTTATCCCCATCCTGCTCCCCTGACAGAACTGACTGGAGTACACAGAGCTACAATTTTGTCATCAAAATAATTTGAAAACTCATAATTAGATAAAAAAGCAACACAGAGAGACTTTAAAATTGGCGTTTCTTGTAGTGTAGTAAATACATAACCAGTGGTTCAGTGCTTTTAAAGTCCCATACAACAGCATTGCATTGGTTTTATCACCAAGATTGGGGATATTTTGGCATACACCAGCTGTTTGTTAATCACAAAGCTTATTAGGTTAGGACTTTGAAATTTAGGAAAATATCATTATTACAAATCAAAGTGTTTTTTTCAACATGATTATGAAGTGAGGAAGGAAAACAGCAACACAAAGGGAGCATTGAGAGGTGGTGTGGATGTTCGGATGAGGACAAATAAACACGATGAGAGGGGGAGACGGAGCAAGGCAGAGCAATCATTCAAATGAAAGCCCCTCGGAGGTGCGCGCTTTATTGAATTCACCAGTTTTTTCTATTGCTACCTCATCTGCTGCAGCAATAATAGAGAGAATGTTTTAGTTGATTAGCTACCTGCCGCGCAATGGCGATACATAATACGGAGGAATACACTCATCAAAACAATCAAAATGGAACTGATTATTAGAAGGGAAATACGGAGGAGGATGAGAGAGAGGGATTCGGAGAAGAGGGGAGGGGGGAAAAAAAAGCGTTGACCAGATGAGCTTTCGCCGGAAAACACCAGGAGGATATTTATTTGTTTCACAGCAGCAGGATAAACAGAAGCAGAGGTAGAGGAGAGAAAAAGAAATGAAGGGGGAATTACCGGGAATAGAGAGAAAAGAGTCTGAAAAACAAAACGCAGGGAGAGCACCGGCTCTTTGTACTTCTGTATTGGTGGCTCTCCTCCCTCTGCGTTGCCTGGCTGAATTGCGGTGACCTAGAGCGATTCTTGAACAAATAAGATTGCCTTTGTGTGTGCATTATTTTCTGTTGACATTTGCTAAGCGCTAGAGCTCCTGGCCATGGGAGATAGATGAGGGCCCTAAAATGTCTCTGTATCTGCCAGGGCCTTTCATGTTACCTTGAGAGCAGCGGTTATGCGTGTGTGTGTATGTGTGTGTGTTTGTGTGTGTGTAAGAGAAAGAGAGTAGGACGAGCAGAGAGAGAAAAAGCAATGTGATTGCCGTTCAGTAGAAATCCACCGGAGCTTTGTTTCTGACAGCTGAAGGTAAAGGTTATTGCGTTGCTTTTCTCCCTCTGCTGTTGTCTGTTGTTTTGGTGGAAAATAGGCAGAGAAATACTGTATTATTCTCGGTGGCAGCCCATTGAAAGTGCCCTCACACTAACTTCCATTTATCGGCCAGATAATAGATCTTGGGCGGGATCTCATATGTATTCATGCGAACGTCAGACGAGTTTGACCTACAATCAAAACACAAACTCTGCCGGAGTCCAGAGTCCATCGTAGATCTGATGTGTTCAGATGCCACAGATTGCTGAGGTGCAAAAGGGATGTGGAATGCTGTAAGAGCCTGACAATTGCATGTCAGTAAGTACACACACATACAGACTGATACACCTGAAGTAAATATACAGAAAAAATGGAGCTGTAAGACTGCCCTGATGAGTCAGTTTAACCGCATCTTGTTTTAAATAGTCTAGTTGACAAAAAATAATTGTTTTAAATTAGAGGTGTACTCTTAAGCAGTGGTTCCCAACCTGGAGGTCGGGGCCCCACAAGTGGTCAGAGAGAGTACACAATAAACTGACCTGTTATCATAAGAGAACAAGCTTTGTTATCTTAAAATTATGAAATAATCAATCTGTTCTCATGAGAAACAGGCTTTGTTATCATGAAAGAACAAACTCTGCAATCTTGAGATGATGAACTAATTAACCCTTTATCATCAGAAAATAAGCTTCGTTATCTTGAGGTAACAATGTAATTAACCCATCATCATGAGAAAACAAGTTCTGTAATGCTGAGATAACGAAATAACTAACCCATTATCATAAGAGAACAAGCTTTATTATCTTGAGATAAAATAATTAACCTGTTATCATGAGAAAAAAAACTTTGATTTCCTGAGATAATGAAAAAATGAACCCGTTATCATGAGAAAACAAAATTTGTCATGAGGTAACAAAATAATTAACCAATTATCATGAGAGGACAACCTTTATTATCTCGAGATAGTGAAAAAAAATTAACTCACAATCTCAAGACATAACGTAACACACCATAACAACATTAAAAATATATGTGCAAGCATGGCCATTCCCAGCTTCTGTACCAAAAGTTCAGTAATTTTACAACATTTGGACACTGATGTGTTCTGTGTTGTGCATTAAGGATTCATTGCAACAAACTCATGTAGCACAACTTCCAGTCCAAAATCACAAGAGTCCATGAAATGGTGCCAAAATCAAATTTATAGATTTGTGCACATTGATATAGTGGTGGTCCTCTCTGTTTCTCCAAACTGGAGACATGCCGACAGACATCTCCTTGAGATAATACACTGACTATGGATAAATATCTCATACAAGCCCACTTCAAATAATACAAACTTTCCCTTTAGGTTTTGTGGCTATTTTACTAACTGCCATGAGACTGTGTTGTCCCACAGCCTTCATTGCTAAGCACCATTGTACCACTAACAGTAAAAAATAACCATCAAATTAGTGTTTGCCCAAAACTAATTCCTGTGTACGCTACCGCATCTATCTTTCAAATTAAAAGCACAATGTAATATTAACCCTGACTCCAAAACAAATACTTCAGGTTTTTGTTTGTTTGTTTGTTTGTTTGTTTGTTTTGTTTGTTTTGTTTTAATCAAACTCAAACTGGAGGAAAAAGTGCATTTCTTGGGGACTATTTTCAATGGCGGGTTAATTCATTTGGCGCTCTAGTGAGTATTTTTGGCAGTATGGTGTATATGGGATATCAGTGATGAGTTGACGAGTATTTGGTAGGTTAATTTTAGGTGGACAGTCGAGCTCTTTGGCTAAATGACTCAACAGAGTTGAGGGAAACTGCAGAATTGGTAGAGAAATTATCATTCTGAGTGAGCACATAACATTGGCGCATTGTTATAATACAGTAAATTGATGTGTATCTTTATGGAAAGGTAAAGATCCCATATTCTTCTAACCTGAAGTAACCTTCTGGAAACCCAGTCATAGCAGATCCACTGTGTGTTTATGCATTTCAGCCCATCCCCCACTACAAGATGGACAGGTTCAATATCTGCTTCAGGGGGAGGCCAGGAATGATTTATTGTCAAATAAAATAAATTGGTCATCGCCTAATGTCAACTGATGATCAACCAACTCTTTTAATAGAATATGGTCGATTCCTGAATGTGGCCATGGAGGCAAGATGATTTTCTCATTGTGCTATGTGTGGTTGTCTTTTTATAGATTTAAACATGAGCCATGGTTCTGTGCACTTACTGTGTTATTTCCATTGAAATTATGCCAAATGTATATGTAGCAGGAACAGGATTCTTAAATTGTACATCTGGCTTCCCACAGGTGAGCATTTGCTTTTCTATTTTTCCAGGTGGCAAATAATTATGGTTTTACAGATCAATATTTTTTTTTAATTGTAAATGAAGATATATGTATGTGATAAGATACAGGAAAACATTTTTCCTCCCTCTTGGACCAAAGACAAGGCTGCTTCATGGTACCTTAGTGGTATCAGTGTATTGGTTGTGTGTTTCAGTAAACACAATCAAAAGAGCACTGCACCAATTTGGCATTGCACTCAACACTGTCAGACTCATGATGGACGTCTAAAAGCAAAAGGGTCAAAATGGATGAAGCTGGACAATATATATCCTTTTTTTTAGACTTCTTCCATGGCAAAACCTGCATTACCCATAATGCAACGTGACCAGCATCAGATGGGTCGGAGATTCAAGAGTGTTGTCATCTACAGAGGTCTGGAAAGTTCTGTGACTCATTTTCAAACCCAACAAACACTGACTACCACTCTCAGACTTAACACAGCTCCCTCTGGACACACAAAAGCCTTTGTAATACTTTTTTCACATGATGTAGTAGTATAAAGTCAATGTACATCGTGTTACATGCAAAGAAGGAGAAAATTACTCAGTGACAGAATAAACAATAATGTAAACCATAGTTAAAATGTATGATGTGGGAAATCATGTATACTTGATGATATATATAACTGTAGGAATTTCTGTTACTATAGGAACTTCTATTACATTTTGCTTTATTTTTAAAAACTGATTTGGGTTGTCTGACAGTCAATGTCAATGGCAAACCATGCAAAAACATTCTCATGCATTTTAACCTGTAAAATCACAGTGTGAGGCTGAGGCAGAGCCTACAGACAGACCTGTTACTCTGACAACATTGCCCGTTTTAGTTTAGTTTAGTTTTGATTTATAAAAAGGCAGCATGCAATGATATTGATCATTTACAAGAAATGAAAACATGGTTGCCCCGGATTTAGCAAAACATTAATTTCCATCTGTAGTCCTACACATAACAAGTAGATGCAATAAATAAAATTTTAAGTGCAATACAGACTCCAGTAAATGCAGGTGCCTAACATAATAAAAGCAGTAGGAACACACTACACAGTACAAAAATGATGTGAAATAAACAATAACTACCTTATAAAGTGAGCAGGTTACCACTGTCAGAACTCTCAGAGTTTGATTATAAAGTGATCTAATTGGACTCAAAGTAGTCTTCTTAGTCTGAGACTGAGATGATACACAGAACAGAATATGGGACAAGATCATGGCATTCAGATATGACTTAGCGGCTTCAGGTGAGAAAGAGTTTGTGATGTGATGAAAATTTGCCATATTATATTTAAAGACCCGACATGTCTTTTTAATATGTTTTTTAAAGGTCAGAGGGGATTACACCTAGATATTTGAACTCCACAACACTTTTATCATTTGACCACCTACAGAGATGTTAGGATGTTTACTTTGATTTTGTTTGTTTGAGAAGTACATGGTCACTGTTTTCTCTGATAGGCTGAGCCACTCTGTTACCTTCTCCACTGCTGCAGATAACGCATGTGTTTGAGGTGCGTGTTTGCAGTGCGTCTGCTGTAAAAAGCGCAACGTAAGTAAAATAAAATTTGTAAAAGTCTGTGTGGCACATATGGAAAATGCAGATTTTTCAGTGGACAAATTTTTACTGTACAATCATCAAGTTGCTGCAACCAGTGTTTTCCAGTGTTTTCTGAAGTAATGCAACTATGAGGATGTCCCTCATCTGTGCAGTCAATGCAGTGTTCTGTGTTTAAATTATTTAGTTAATATTTGTCAGACACTGAAGAAGAGTCTCTGCTCTCTACTTGGCAGGACACAACTCACTCTCACACACATTTCTGTAGAGCATGAGGGACTGATACAAACAGGCAAGTTTCTATCATTCTGCTTGCATTGTTATGAAGTGGAAGCTCATGGTTGTAAAATGTCTCTGCACAGTGAATCACAGCTTGTGAATTAAAACAATTTTTCTTAGAATCAAAAACTATTATACAGTAGCCACCTGGACTTAAATAATTAGCTGGCTGTTTAGCTGGAAGCTGGTGTGTTTGGAAAGCTCTGAACACTGCCCCGCAGCCCCGTCCCATTTCAAAATATTGGTCCATTCTCGCTCACCTACCATGAAAGAAAGTTGCCTTCAGGTGTTAGAGACCTCAGTTCATTTTTAATCCTCCTGGACAGGTGTTCTGCAAAAAAAATGTCCGTCTGCCAATGATTGTATCACCCAGTTTACACGTCTGCAGCGGCTTTTATCTGGATCAAACAGTCATAAGGTGCTGACATAACTCTATGGCTGTGGTAATAGCAAAGGTATGTCTTTGTGAAACTTTAACATTTCTTGTAACTACAATATACTGTAGCCTCAGTCTCAAGAGAAGAAGTGAAAGTGACAAGTCAAAAGACAAAGTGATAAAAAGTGGATAAAAAGTTAAGGGATCACCAGTGTTATTACAGTTTTAATCAAAACCACCAGATATGTGCTAATATAGCAATTGCTTTGAGTTTAAACACGCAGCTGACATGCAACTGAGACCCAATAATCAGACACATGTAACACTGAGACTTAGCAGTTCTACGTGTAGTTTTGCAGTTGATTAGGCATTCAGCTCTGTGTATTTGAAATGAAAACATGACTGAATGAATAGTATTTACAGTGTGTGTTTCCCTGCATGTGTCTGTGTCAGAGATGTGTGTCAGGGGAGGTGGAAGTGTTTCCAGAGCTGACTGTGGCTGCTGGTCTACCTCCATCCACCTCCAGCCTCCCTCTCAGTAATTAGTGTTGTGTCAGCCTGGTAAGTGGTATTAATGGGACAGCATTATTAGAGGTAAGAAGCAGCTGCACTGCACTGGGACAGCAGAGGAGCTCACTCAGCTGACTCCGTCTTTTTTACTCTTAGATTTTCTCTTTTTTTTTCATCCTCTCCTCCGTCTCCTTCCCCCAGGCTCTCCCTTCTTCTTTCTCCACTTATTGTTTTTGTTCCTTGCGTTTTTTCTGCATTCATCCAATCTTCTGTTTTTTCTCTTTTTCTCTTTTTCTATTGTCCAAAGGATAATATGTTCATTCACTCATTACTTTCACACCTCTAACAGCTCGCTAACATCCTTCAGCAACCTTCTCTTCATCCTCTCTTCTCCTCCCTCCAGTTCTCCCCCACCTCTCAAACAGCTGTTTAACACACACAACACACACACACACACACACACACACAGTCCTGTTGTCTCATTACAAGGGAGCACATCCATTTTGTCTGAGCATGAATATCTAATTGGCTTGCCTTCTCAATTCACCCAATTCATCATGTTATATTGGGCTGTTAGTGGTAACCAATATGCCAGCCTCCATCAGCCCTATATAACCATTAGTGCTCCAGCCAGAGTTGTCATGTCGCATCATTGGAGGTGCTGAATTATCATGGAGAGAGCTTTGGTTTTCCACGCTTTATTCACAAGATAAGGTGCACATCTTATCAGGAAAATCTGAGCAGATTTCTACAAAGAATAATTCAGTGGTGCAGCCGACAACAACAGCTGCTCCTGATGTCCAGGTTTAGTGAAATAAGTTGGAAAAAAATATGTAGGCTCAGTGCTGAAAACATCATATAGGTTCAAGGTAAGGTTAGACTGATCATTGATCACACGTTTCTGATTCAGTTTTTTTTTTTACAACGGAACCTCTGACCTGTACAATGCAATATCAGAATCCAATCATATGCAGAACAACCGTGTTTCCATCCAAAAAATCCAAATACTACTACCACTACTACTGCTACTAGCAATAATAATAATAATAATGATAATAATAGCACTTTTCATACAGGAAGTGCAGCCCAAAGTGCTTTACAACTAAGAAATTACAGTGCTTCACATAAAAAAGAAAAACAGGGATAAAGTGTCATAATTAATATAAAATAAGATGAAAAATAACCGTGTAAAAATAAGATAAAATGAGAACAGTGAAAGTAAGATCAAATACAAATGATGCATAGAGTGCATAATACAGATACAAAATGAATAATAATAATAATATTAAAGTTAAAAATGCATAAAATGAAGGAAAATAGAACATTTTAAAAGAAGGGCAGCAGTACATTCATGTGAAACAAAATGAGTCTCAGGCCTGCATCAGGAACATCAGACCTAGTTAAAGGCTAAAGTAGAGATTTAAGTTTTTAGCTTTCTTTTAAAAAAATATTTGGCAAGCTGACTTCTCTGACATCCATAGGTAGTGTGTTTCAGACCTCTGGGGCGTAACTAACAAAGGCTGCATCTGGGAACCTCCAGTAAACCAGCTGCAGACGATTGCAGTGTTCTTGAGGGCCAGTAGGGAACAAGGGAGTCAGCAATGTAACTTAGTCCTCGCCCATTAAGGGCTTTATATGTAAGGAGGAGGACCTTAGAATCAATTCTGAATGCTACAGTAAGCAAATGCAGATCAGCTAAAACTGGACTAATGTGCTCTGTCCCCTTGGTTGTGGTTAACAGCTGAGCTGCAGAGTTTTGGATGAGCTGAAGTCAAGCAGGGTTTTTTTTTTTGTTTGTTTGTTAGTTTGTTTGTTTGTTTTTTGTTTGTTTAGGTAGACCAGTAAACACTGTGTTACAGTAATCGAGTTGCTTTGAAATAAAGACATGAATCAGTTTTTCAGCATCTTTTTGATTCATAAATGCTTGTACTTCAGCTGTGTTTCTAAGGTGAGACAATGAATAAATGCTGATGTTTTCATCCACTACCATTATGTTATTATTAGCAGCAATAGCAGGAGATAAGCAGTAGGTGGCGCCAATTTTCCAGTTGTTAAACCAGTATACCATTTCAGAGGAAGAGGGTGCAACCAGATGACATAATAAAACGTGTGCCAGTCAAAGTGCAAATGGTGAAAAACAAAGTAGAAAACAGGATAGAAATCTGACATTTCTGTTCCATCAGAGCCATCATGCATGTATTATAAAACCATGGGAACAATGAAGAGACTGTCAGAGCTGAAATAGGTAAACAGTCGTGTGTTTAATATTCGCTACGTCAGAACATGTTCAAAAAAAGTGTTTCCATCTCAGTTAGGTCAGGGAAAAATCATAGTTATTTCAAATAAATAATTATTGTTAAGGTACAGTTAGGGTTGGTCAGCATTACAGAAAGATATTTATGATTAAACAAGCTCAAAAGTTGTGACAGGACATAAACATTAGATGTACTACACTCAACACACTCCGCACACTACTTCCTCTGTTGGCACTGAATGTTGGCACAGGAGGTGAATTGTGCTCTATTTAATTGCACGATATTAATGTAATTTCTAGGGAACCTGAAAAAATAGCAGTCATTAAGTTCTTTTTGCACCTGGTTTGCACTAGAATACACATTCACAGGCCAAGAAGAGTTTTGTGGAAGTATGCAGAAGAATCGTTGGTCCTGAATAAAGGTTAAAAGCAGAACTTTTCCTGGGGTAATGTTGCTGGAATAAAACCTTTGACCTCCCCCAGTGTTGCCACTGCTGCGCGTCAGCCTCCTGAGCTGTGCAGCGTGACATCTTGTAGAAATGAAAGTGGAGGACGGGGCGTGAAGCCTGATAACACAGTGCTGCTGGACTCACCGTTCCCTTCTGTTATTGGCTGTGATAGATATCAATATGAGCAGATAAAATCAGTCATTTCACCGACCATACAGATGAAAGCGCTGCAAAGAACAGTCACTTATGACTGTATTATTACATATTGTGGAAAAAAACACATAAAGGAGGCCTATGTCTGTTTCCCTGATCACGGCTTTCTGCCTGCGTTTCATTAATGCACTATAAACTATCCAATATTGTTTGCGAAAGCCAATATTTAAATAGTGCATGTATGCAATAAATCCAGCAGCGTGTGGAGTTATATTAATAATAATTGCGCCTCATTTCTTCAGTCTCTCGCTCTTTTTTTATTCGCCTCCCCCATGTGTTATTTCTTCTGGGGAGAAAAGGAAAATCAGTGAGTTTAAAAGTGAGTAAAAGTGTCTCTTTTCTGTGCCACAGCCTCATGCATGCCTGTTAATTTACCGTGCGGGGAAACATTATGGGGCCATTAGAGGCTCTTAAATTGGATTCAAGCAGGAAAGTCATTATCGTCCACATAAGGAAGATTTCAATTGAGAGTGCTTCATCTGATATTTGATATAACTACCATATTAGAGAGAAATGTTGGATCGGATTCTCAGGCAAAGATAATTCTCTGCAGCGTCGCTGGATTAACTTTATTTCACTTTAATAACAGTTGTGGATTCATTCATATCTTATTTCCCTGCTGAAAATGGGCCTATATATTTGTGTCCTTTAAGCAAAGAAATCAGTGTAGCTCAATAATGCCTCAGGATTTATCATTTCTATTTATGTCTTTGCAATACTGTGTGCAGAAATTCCTTAAACTACAATGCAGTCTCTCCATTTTATAGCTACTAACTCCTATTGCTTCAAAGGTTTGGAGATGCAGAGAGAATGTCTTATGAGCAATGTCTTCTTTGACACACTCCTACTCAACAGTTAACTATTGTTATAGATTATATATAAGTTCTGGCCGCTAATATAGCAGCAAACAACTATTTGGTATGTAAAGATATATTGGAGTAGTGGCTTTCTGAGAAGAGAATAAAAGGCAACACTTTATTTTAAGGGTTTGCATAAGACTGTCATGACACTGTCATAACCATGTCATGACACCTGTCATGGGTATGAAGAACTCTTAATTAATATTTATGACAAAGTTGACATTGTTTTAGATATCTTTGTCATGACAGCTTGACATTTTCAAACTTAAAGGGACATTTTACTCCAAAATAAAAATACATATTTTTCCCCTGGTCTGCACTGCTATAACCTAACCAGGTCATCTCTTACACACAATGGCGGAAAGAGAACTGAAAATCTCTACTCAAGTACAAGTCTGTGATCAGATTGCCTTATTGGCTACTAAAATGCAGATTAAGGTCTGGATATTAAGTCAACTTGTACTCAGTACTCACCTATGATTTTAAAAGTAACTAAGTAGGTTACATGTGTAATGCATACGCAAGTATAAGTAAAAGTACAGACTTAAAAATCTACTCATAAAAGTACAAGTGCCCCAATAAACTACTTAATTACAGTCATTTGAGTATTTGTCATTAGTTACTTCCCCCCGGTTACACAGAACTATCTGGGAAGTCATCCTTAGAAACTGTTTGGAAAACACTTAACAAGTGATTGGATGAACCATCAGTCCATCACCGCTAACACTGACTAACTTCAACCAATCAGATCAAAGTCTTGGCAAAGCTTGTCAGGAGAAGAGCAAAAACATCGTCTCCATCAAGAAAAGCCTTCAGTGTTTTTCTTTGCTCTTGTTTCAATGAAGAAATACTCTCCAGCACATTTTTGATGGCCAAAGTGTAAACTTATGTAAAATCAATACTAACCAATTAGTGTAACTTAACACAGTCTTCCTTACCTGTGACACTTGTGTTGCCCACTTTTACCATGCATTGTGATGTTGTGTTTCCCATGAAAAACAACTTCTTGGTTAATTGAGGAAACTGGTGGCACATGCCACTGTACAGTATGTCCTTAGATGCATTAGCTACTCACACTTCCATTCACTCTAAACCCAGACTTCAGTAGCCACGACATATTGGTAGCTAGCTGGCGACGAGTATTGTTCATTGATTTCATAGAATGTTAAACTAAAAGGCTTGAAGGAAAGGATGTTTGCAAAACTGTAATGGTGGTTGAAGACAGTATGGCAGTATGGAGATAAAACTTTGTTGCGGGGGTTCAGCTACAAGGAATATTTGTTGGCCACAGAGTAACTTTTTGTGGCCATGGGTTCTTTGGCCATGGTTAATGTTGGATCCTGCCCCTGATCTATTTACATGACATTTTTATTTACAGTACCATCAGAGAAAGGAATAAGAAATGAGGTGGAATTGAAGGTGTGCAGGCACTGGTGGCCCATGTTTTACAGTGCCTTCTAAGGTACCCTTCCAGTGGTTAAAATGTAATAAAGTGACCTCTAGAGTGCCCGTCCAGTGGACAAACGTGATAAATTGTATCATGAGTTTCCCCGTAGCATAGAGCGAGTGCCCTTATTTTTTTGCCAGTGAGTCCATCACTGTGTGCAAGGATCCATAGTAAGGTTCACTAGGACAACTGCATTATTGCAAAAAACTTGCATCACTGTCTTTAAACTGGTACTTTTGATGCCCAGTCTATAGGAAAACAATTCTGTGAGTTTGCATTTCAAAGTTCGACTGTATTGAGCTATAGGTGGTTTTGCCCCCACTCTGCAGCAGTGTAAACATTGCAACCATCTCTTATCTCACAGCCAGTGCTGGTGATGGAGTGGTGTGCGGTGGCGTCCGTACTGATGTTCCTGCGGAGCCTGTGTTACAGTATAGGCGCAGGTTAGGGTTAGCCGTCTGTCACCCACAGCCATTAAACTCATCCTTTTCTTCTTGTTTATCTGCAAATGGTGCTGCATTCAGCACCGAGATGGTAACTCACTCCAGATGTCAGTGATAATGAATAGTGTCAAGCCATGATTTACTCCTGGATGACAGTGTCGAGGAAATACAGGGAGGGACTCTTTGATCCAGGAAACATGAGCTAATGGTACAACTGTAGTCCTTGTTGTTCTTGTGGGAAGGAGAGGTGGAAGGTGTCTGGTGGGAGCAGGAGGGGTGAGGGGGTGGTACACGGCCAAAAACACACTTGAAAGAGGCGCTCTTCTTCTTTTCCCTGTGGTACGTTGCTATCAGAGAGGATCTGCACACTTCCAAGGCACCATCCTTCATGTGCCATGACGGTTATCACTGATGGCAGCTTCTTAGCGTCAGGCTACATGTTTTTGAACCGCTCCATGCTGCATTTGTTTGATCATCTGCCGATTTTGATTTCTGATCGCCATGTTGAAAAGATAATGATGTGTGTGTAGGTGTGTGTGTTGTTTGTGTGTGCCTCACAATGCAGCTTAAAGAGATAATCAGGGGACTGCTTCCTGCCAGAGTGCTTGGGAGCTTTACTTAGTCGCATGGTAACTGCTAATTAAATGAAAATGTCAAACACGGTGCACTTTAATGTGTGTCCATGTGTGTGTTTGGATGCGTGTGTTTCATTCAGTGCCTTTGACCTCACGCTGGCGATGTCCTCTCATCATCAGGAGGGAAGATTCTACAAACACTAACAGGTTTCAGACGGGGCTTCAAGGAATCCTACGAGGAGGACTTTGAAAGGGAATTCAAACAGCTGCACAAGAGTGACAGCACTTACTTGTGAAAATCTGACCTCTAACAAAGTAAAGTAAATCAAGTCCCGCTTTCACTTCACTGGCTTCAGAGTGGTGTCTCTGCAAAAAGAAAAGCTGTTTTTCCTCAGCAAACACACCAGTATTTAAATCAACCTGAGTGGGATGTATTTCACTGAGAATGAAACTCCATTAATAATTTGAGCATGAACATTATTTGAAGGAAAACTGAAGTTTAAAAAACAGTACTTGACCTTTATGTTAACATTGCTCATTTTCAAGGCACAGACTTTGAAGAAGCATTCAGATTTAGTAGCTTAGTCTCAACTCAGGATTTACTTGTCACAAGAACAACATGCATGTTGTTAGTAAGTGCAAGCAGCTTATTCCAGCTGATAAGTTGGTACATTTTTGTCAGGCAGTACCTGACAGGAGAAGTATAATAAGTAAGAAAGTTCACATCTGGAGGAGGTGTGGTAGATGGATGGCTCAAAAAGCACAGGATGTCGTAATGTGCCAAATAAAACAAGATCTCAGACCCCAAAATGCAGACAGTGGTGATGCAGAAGCAGCTCAAATGTATTTTAATTAATATACATTAAATAGTAAATAGTCTGGAATGTTCCCCAGACTTACGCACAAGACTGGCTGGTTTAAACCAAAGATGAATCCAGAAAAAAGCAAGCTGACACAAAAACAGAGAAAAACGAGTAGTAAACAGACAAGCAACTAATTAGGCACAGGTGGAACAAATGGTAATCAAAAAGGGAGGGAAAAAGACAAAAACAAGAACTAAAATCAAGACACATGAGGGAGGACTAAAACTACAAAATAAAACAGGAAATAACTAACAAAAGGCCCCAAACCATGATGAAGGACTTTAACTCAGGAGAACGGGATTCAAGTCCTGTGTGGAACAAAAAGTAAACATAGAGTTATTTAAAGTTTTGAGTAACCTAAAACTTCGTTATGGGTGTGTCATCCATCACACCACATCTGTAGCGTGAGTGACGTCACTTCCATCACATGACACACAGAACGTAGTTATAGGATCAAGTAGTTTTTGTGCCTGAACCTAACCAGTGACCATTTTACAATGTAAACTACATGTGTCACATGAGTTATGTTGTTGTGAAAGTGATGTTGCCTCCAACATCAACATCGACAATGTGACATAAATTACGTAATTATTTTAACCCAAACCACAATCTTCTCATAAAGCTAACAAAGTGGTTCCCATGCCTGTTCATATTCTCTAACTGACAAATTGGTGTTTTTCTGTATTTACCACGCAGTATTAGAAAAGAAATTATAACTTGCAAATTGACAACTAGCTACTTTAATACACGTCAAAAAAAAATAAATAAAAAGTTTTATTTAGGCCTTTTCAACAGAGCCCAAATTTCCTTTTGCCACTTGTGTTAGCCAGTAGTTAGCTTCGCAGTCCTTCAGGGCTGCTACAACAAGCTAGCAGTGAGAGTGGATTTGGACCAGGGTGGAGCAGTGTTAGGTCACCAGTGAGGAGCAGTGGCTCACCCAGGATGCTGCACGGCAGGGCATGGTGGAAGTTAACTTTTTTTTTTTTTTTTTTTTGCATTTAAAGCAATAAGTTTAACATTTTAAAATAACTCTAGATGAAGCTGTTGCATTTTTGGAACTACTTAGCTGATCATTTTTATCAATAGCAGCAATTTGGCATGTAAGATCATTTTATTTTATATTCATGTTAAGGTCATTTTGTGGGAAAAATAAGCTCACATGGGTCATGACACTGTGCACTGCAGCAGAAGAGATTTCTACAAATTCCTTGTAGATGGTTTTGATGTAAGACTGGGTGAACTCATGGATGTATAAAAGGGAACAACACCTTAAAGGTGGTGCAGAAGGATGCACAGATGCTAATGGATAAAAAGTGGAAGATTTGGGCATTTAAAATGATGCAACAGCAGATTGTGGGTGTTCAGCGATGTAATACTGTGCTTTGGACTGGATCTTTCACAGGATTGGATTGACTGGACCTTTGCCAACATAACAAGACCGTTTTTCTGGAGTATTATTGATCAGTAGAATCAGAGAGGCTTTAAAGGTGATTTTCCTGAATTTCATGATTGTTTGTTTGCTCATTGGTGGCATTTATTTACCTGCTCTTGTAATTGTATCTTTAAATGGTTTGCATTGATCAAATTATGAGAATCTTAGCCAAAGATGTTGCATGAGTAGCCACTGTTAAATGTAGTAGTTTTGAACTTAACAGTCCATGTAATAAGACTGTGATGGACTGCCTGCCCAAATCCTTACACTGCACAATTTTACAAACTAAGTTGAAGTTTAAATCAGCAAAAATAGCTCCATGATGGTGTTGATGAATTCTGCACACTGAGCATACACTGCTGAATTGCCTCTCTGGACTATAGCTCAACCAACTGGAGTGCTATGGATTAGAAAAGGCCACAACATGTAGTGACCAGACAAGGAGAGATCACAAGCTATGTCCTCATCACACCATAACGAGTCTGATTTATCTTTTTCTTGTGTTTTTCTTCTATGTATTATGTGCCAGTAATGAATGTGGTGCTATCTTGAGTTCTTTTCAGTGTGTAGTTACCTGTCAGAGACTTTGTGTGGTGACATGCTGGGTCTGAAGCAGCATGACAGCATGACAGTCTGTCATGCCTCCTCACTTTACTCCAGTCTTACTTTAGCAACAAGAGGAAGAGGTGGGTTAGCCTCCAGCCTCGCTTCACTTACGTCCTTCATCCTCACACATTTCCTAGCATGTCAGGTCTACATACAGATCAGTTGTGTGTGTTTTAAATAAAGTGGTCTGGAAAATGAAACTCACTCTGATGCCACCAAGTTCAAGTGGAACTTTTCACTTATCCAGCCAACCTCTGCTGTACCCCCGCTGCTCATCGCTTGTGTTTCTTTCTGGAGCCCAGCAAGGAAAGAAGGAGTAAAGGAGGGTAGGAAGAGCAGTAATTTAAATTTAGTACAAACTGTCAAGTGTGGGAGGATGCAGTATAATCAATCTGACTTTGATTGTCCAGTTCAGAGAGGAGAAGGACGAACATTTCCCTTCAGTGTGGACTCTTCCTGCTATTTTAGGCTGTGGACAGGACATGGAGGCTCCTTTTTGGCTTGAATGAGGTGTCAATCGACACATATTGCTAATATCTACATGCTAAGGGATAGAAAGTGGAAGATTTAGACATTTAAAATGATACAACAGCAAATCAGATAAACTAATTGGTAGGAACCATTAGATTCAACTCATTCTTAGACCTAAACAACAGAATATTGTGGCGAAAGTGACATGATGGAGTTAATGTCTGGAAACAGCAGCATTCTGTAAGGGTCAGGCACTAAAAGTACTTAGTTAGGTTTAGGAAAAGACTGTGGTTTGGGTTAAAATAAGTACAATACGTATATCCAATGACAGAAATCACACAGGTAATTTTGTTTTCACATGGGACGTAAACCCTGGATTCCTGTGTAAAAGTCCTGTTTCTTTGACCCATCCATCCACCCCAATCTTGTGTTCTTTCTCTTCATTCTACATCACCCGACTTCCTCCTTTGCTTCAGTCATAATTACCAACAATAAACATAAATATAGGTCATAATAAGCTGCATGTAAAGACAACCTGTATAGCCATTTTTTTCCTGGTGAGGATGGGCTGGTTGACCAAAGTTTATCTTCTGTTCTACAGAGACATTAGATCGGCTCATCTAAAGGTGAGACCAGACTGTTCTCAGTAAGGATGATCATGTATGCTTACACCTTATGGCTGCTTTTATCCAACAAGCAGCTCCTCCACACCCCATAGTTGAAATTTGACACGTCTGACTTGGCCTAGAATGACACAGTTTTATTTTATTTTATTTATTTTTTTAAACATGTAACATCTGATGCTGAGGTTTGAAGACATCCTAAAATGGGCAGTCATTACCCCCTTACTGTCATTTGCAAAATTGCAGACACATTGTGTGAACCACCACCAAAAAGCAATGTGATCCACTCATTGCCTCAAAACTACATATCTTTTGTAGTGGAAATGCTAATACATCCTGGGCCACATTGAAGGAGCATCTGCATAACTGAGCTTGTTAGCTCAGCCTTGCAACTAGCGGTCCTATTAGCTGACTTGCCTCGGACTTGGAGATTGGACCACTGGGAGAAAAAGAAAGCTTTTTCTTTACCATTTCAGCTAATGTTACAGTTGACAGTAGTTTGCTGTCTGTCCATTGAATAAAATCACCAAGAATAGGGGCAGAGCAGAGCGCATCAGAGGGGAAAAACAGAAAATATTTTCCCCACAAAGTTTTGTCTCTTTCTGGCTGTGATCACTAGAACGGGCTGAGCGCGGTTCATTTGTCAGCTTGTTCTAGTGCTCATTCCGGAGACACTCCCCGCCAGCATTCCCTGCTGGGTCTCCCTGGGAATGCTAAACAAATAACACCATAAACAAACAACAAAAAACAAAAAAACAAACACCAACTATGGCTCCAGTTAAGTGCCCCACATTGCTAGTGATGTAATACAAGAAAAGAGTCCATGTTGCAACCGTCCGTGTTTTTTTTTTTTTCCTCCTGTGAATGGATTAATGAAACTTTGGTTAGATGTTCAAAGATGCCACCACCCAGGACAACTGCATCGGTCTTGAGAAATACACGTCATCAGTGACATCATACAGCAAAAGTGTTGATTGTGTGGTGAAAACCAAGACAGAAAAATCTTTGCCCAACTAGAAAGCCTGACATGGAGAGATGAGGGATCCAAAAAAGCCTTTCAGTCAGGTGACAAGGAAGCTTACACCAGCCGGAGCAAGACTGAAAACTGATATCAAGGATGCAAAGTGGAGGCATCAGCAGACTGGGGAGAGACCTCAACACCAACAACACCAAATATATGTGGCGAGCGATCCAGAACATCACTGGCAACAAAAACAGGAGCGATCCCTCATATGTGAGGCCACGTTGTCAGATGAACTAAAAACATTTTATATGATTGGTCAACTATTAGAGGGCAGCCGTACAAATTTGATATCCTTCGCCATCACCACTGGTTGATTTGGAAAGCCTGCTTGGATACTGGTCTACCTCTAGTCTTTGGATCAAACAGGCTAAATATGGACTTTTAATTTGGACAGTACTTGGACTGGTGACGTTTCACAAGAACAGAGAATAAAAAATGCCAAGCCAGATAGAAAGGTAAGACAGAGACAGAGCAAAAGAGGAAGGGGGCCAGAGAAAGTAATGAAGAAAAAGAAAAGATGACTAACTCAAATGATGAAAGACAAAAAAAGAGTAAAAGAAGGAAAGTATGAGACATACTGAGAGAAAAGACAAAGAGAAAGGCAAAAAGAAAGGAAGATCAGAGGGAGACAGGTCATTTCATTACTTCCTCAAAGGATAAAAAGGCACAATTACCAAAAGGCCTTGTAGTCCCGCCCTTTTTCACTCTTTTTTTTCCCACTCTATCAGTACATCTCCCCACCCCCCCATCCTCCTGTTCTTATTATCCAGCTCTATCAAGGTGGCGGTGCTTTCTTCTGTCCAGGCTGAATGTGAAAGGTCAGGCCGGTGATCAAGCCGGTAATTAGACAGACCTGGGAAGAGGAACTAGATCACTGCGTGTCACCCTCTTCAAATGAACAGCCAGGGAGCCAGTGTCGCCTTCCTACCCAGCCACAGATGAAGTCCGTGCCTCTTTTCATTTAAGAGGAAAACGAGAAGAGAACACAGTGAGGTGGCTCGCCTTTCTTTCTGCCCTTAATCCACTGCTAGTGGCTTCTAAGCCTATTAGTGTCTGAAAACTTTAAGACAGAGGCTAAAAGAAGTGGGACCTCTTAGAGAGTGGGGATGAGGATAGGCTTTTAATGTTGTGTGATGGGAGTGTGAGCACTCTTATAACATAAACACAGAAAAAAAAACAATGCATTCCACTCCAATAAAATAATGTTACTATGGTGTAGATGTATTATTCATAACAGAAATACACTCGTCACCATCGGAAAAGAAAGCACAGCGATGGGATTAAGTGCAGCAGACCTTGAGGTGATCACTGCCCTCAGCATCTTCCATCCACCCAGCCAGAGCAGCCAGACCAAATGCCACCTGAAGCGATACGATCATTGCAGGCAGAGAGAGAAGACGACTGGGATAACAGCTAAGCAAACACAGCTTGGACCTGAAGCTATTCTGCCCAGCCTACTCCTGGCTAATGTCCAGTTGCAGGAAAATAAGATAGGTGAGAAGACTCAGGTTGACTCGGCAACGGTTAATCAGTGTCTGTTGTGTCCAAATCTTTACAGTGATCTGGCTATACCGCAACATCCCAGATGTAACTATTGCACAAAGACAACAGACAATCTTACCCCAACAAGGAAGTCTGGATGAATGGAGAGGTGAGGGCTCTATCCAGAGCCAAAAAACTGCCCAGCTTGCAGCACCACCAGAGCAAGACTGAAATGAGGCAAGGCAGAGGTATCAGCAGAAACTAGAGAGACACCTCATCACCAATAACACCAAAGATATGTGGCAAGCGATCCAGGCCATCACAGACTACAAAAGCAGGAGCGCCTACAGCCTGTGTGAGGCCATGTTACCAGATGAGCTTATCACATTTTATGCTAACTTTGATCTCCTTAACAGAGACTCAGCTATCAAGTCTACTCAAAACAGAGCAACAGCTTTTGGCTGACTGACTTCTTGTTATTTTACATCACTGACAAGAAACATAAGTATTTCCTGTTTTCTTCATTCTGGTCTCACCCCTTGAAGAGAAGTGGAACTGCCAGTGTTGATCTGAGTGAGAAAGGTCAATGTCAGCCACTGTTATTGTGCATAAATTTGGCTTTGTTGAATAATTATCAGCACTATCAGCCTGGATTTACCTCAATATAACTGTTTATTAGTTCAAACATCTAAAAAATTCCAGACATATCTGCAAAATATTCAATGGAATAATCTCAGCATATAATAATGTTGGTTTATCATATGGATAACAATTACCTGTAAAAACATAAGAAAAAAGATTTGTCTGCTGTTAAATTCCCAGAAGGAAGCCAACCATAATGGTTTGGTTATGGGATGCACCCTGGGAATTTTGGGGACCCCCACGTAGAGAAAGTGAGATGGCTCAATTAGGGTGAGTAATTGCAACTAATTTCTCAGCAGGATATCACAACTCAAAACGTGTTTCTACCAAACGTTTCAGTGTGTAGGTACATGTGCACACACCTATTCTGCTATTCTTCTCTTCTGTGTGCACATAATTGAGTGGATTTTTATTGGTATAATTGCATTCCTCATTGGAACAATTGTCCAGTCACTACATGATAGCACAGTGTAATGATGATGGACAGTAGTTGATGTAATTGAATTTTACCAGTTGGCCTGAAAGCACATGAGATGGTATGTAAGTGATGCATAAGCTCTGGAACGATTGAGTATGTGTGCTGTCAGATCCATGATTTAAAACATTTGTACGACAAAGAGAGCGATCAGTCTCCTTAATAGGTTCATCTCGATCCATCCTCTGTATAATCTCACACAGTACAAGTACAATATTATGCCCGAGCAGCCAGTGATATAGGTAATATTAATTTAGTTATTCATGAGTTTCATCAACTGTGAGCTCAAATTGCTGCATGACAGAGCATTTTTAACTATCCTCCATATCATAGCACAGGCTGTCCTGTCATTACCACAGCACTAATATTACATGTGGTCTCAATGTATCCCCAAACCTTCTTCCTATAAGTTTCCTATCAAACTGATGGAGAAAAAAAGACAGTCTTGTCTGTTGCCCCAGGTGCTGTGTTTCCCAAACTTAGCGTCAGGATCCAAAATGAGTCACAGAGCTGTTTTTATCGGGTTTCCAGGTGACCATCACCTGCTGAGGTGAGCGCACACTGTCTTTTTTCATTACTGGTTGAGGCTGTAACTTTTCAGGTCAAAGCTCCCCAAAGTTGAACTCCACATCAAGCGAAGACATGAGTTTGCACAGGTGTGACCATCCCCCAAAAATGCATACCACACATCCTTCAACAGTAACAGGCAGCTGGTAATGAAAGACAGAAAGCAGCTCTCAGCAATGTCAACCCTATCATGGAACACACAAATACAGTCAAAATGCAGGGGTGGTCAAGAAATGTAACAGGCACCTCACTAATGGTTAAACTATAAACCAGCATTTAGGCTCCCAACACAAAGCACCATGTTCTGAAAATAAATATTACAAACACTAACAAAAAGAAACATTTGCATTTTAGAATATAAAACAGCAAATTTAACAAACTGCTCAGTCCAGGAAGATGGGAAACGGCACCATCTTTTCAATATTTTAGTAGCCTTGTTTTGATCCTTGTTTTGAAACTTGAAACATTACACTCTGCTAATTTGATTATTGCTCTCATGTACATTTATAATGAAATAAATACATTTCATGGACATTTTGCATTGGCTTGTTGTATTCTTATCAGTTTTGTAGATGTTATGGCAAGTCATGTGTTTTTGTAAATTTTGGGTCGAACCAAATTTCTCATTTGGGTCTCAAAATGTAAAAGTTTAGAAACCGCAACTCTAGTGAATGGTAGGGCTTTCAAACAAACTGACTGTGACACTTGAGACCCCCCCCCCCCCCCCCCCCCCCCCCCCCCCCGACCCCGACCCCTTTTGTGGCTATAACAGTCACCAGTATTCTGAAAGGCTTTCTATAAGATTTTGGAGTGAGTCTGCAAAAATGTGTGCCCATTGTGAGTACAGACATTGATTTTGGACAAGAAGGCCCACAATTGGCATTATAATTCCACCAAAACCTGTTGAGGTCAGGGCTGTGTGCAGGCCAGTTCCTCCACATCGAACTCGTACATGGACCTTACTTTGTGCACAGGGGCCACAATGGTTGTCACAATCCCTAATTGGCTAAGAGTTCTTCATATCCTGTACTATTAAGAAGACCCTTTGCTGGGACTAAGCAGCCCATCCCAAACCCTGAAAAACAGCCCTGGACCATCATCCCTCCTCCACCAAACTTCACAGTAGGCACTATGCATCCTAGTACTGTAGGTACTGTTCTCCTGGCGTCCCACAAAATTCATCCCTCCAAAGAGCACATTTCCTCAGCTGTAGAGTCCAGTTGGGGTTTGCTTTACACAATCCCAGCCGATGCTTGGCTTGGCTTGCTCACAGCGATGTGAGGCCTGCTTTCAGCTGCTCAGCCACAGAAACCTCTGGATGCAAAGTTTGTCTGCTGAGCTTGCTTCCAGAGGCAGTTTGGAAGTCTGCAGTGAGTGATGCAATGGATGATAGGTGATGTTTCTGCGCTACGTGATTCAGCACTCACTGGCCTCGCTGACCATCACTTTGAGGCTGAGCTGTTGTTGCTCCTATACACACTTCCACTTCACAATAATAGCACTTACAGTTGCAGACCTAGTTGAGCAGAAAATTCCCAAACTATCTAGAACAGTCTAGCTTGAGTATCAAGGAAAGTGGTAGGTAGGCAACTGCGGCAGCAGACATCTTGACTTTTCTTTGTGATTTATTTACAGGTCTTTCCACTACACATGTAACTTAGGCAAAAATAACACAGCACAGCCTCACCTCTACTCTTGACGAGCAAAAACTCAGCATGGCATGTTCAATTCACATTTAGGCTGCTTCAGCCATAACAAAAGAAGGTTTTTCTTCTACTAATGACTTTCCAGCAGGCTGTACACTGAAAATCATAATGCTGCCCTGCACAGGAAGTGGAAATGCTGTTTATTCTATATTCTTACAAGCAGCCCAGTTGGGTGGAGAAATTTTAGAATTATTCTACCAATAGGTCGAACATTCTTGTCAGAGGCAAAAATACACTTGAATAAAAAAAACCTAAAAGATCCAGATCTGACAACTCCCTAAAAAAACTGTTGCCTTCCACTTCTGTATTTGTTAGTATGTTGGACTATTCCCAAATTTCCACACTGACACACACCGTCTGTTTATCTGACTTTCAAATAACTGGTTTGACCCCAGTGCACAAGTCTCAGCCTGGTTAGAACATCATCCTTTCTCACAGATCCTGTTATCCACCCCTGTTTTTAAAAGATGACAGAGAGACAAATAATCTCTTCTTCTATCCACGCTTTCTGCCACTGGAGGTCTAATTTTTCTTAACAAATGCTAAAACATTCACTTCTTCCTAACTGAACTGTCAGATCAGTAGTTTCCCTTAACAGAGATTCTTTAGCTAGTTCGTTACAGAAGATTTCATATTCTCTCAGCACCTGAGTGTTCCCACAAAAAAACATATCTTTTACAAACAGCACACAATCTCCATGAGCAGGTCATGAGCCCTTGATGTCCCATCTCTCAAAGCCAACAAGTCAGCCACGGAATTTGAGCAGATGATACTTGTAGGGGCTTTGACCTGCTCTATCCACCACAAGGCCCATACAAATACTTTGTTACTGTACTTAAGCAGAGTTTCAGGTATCTATACTTTACTTGAGTATCTATTTTTCTGACAACTTTTTACTTTTACTCCATTCATTTTTACCACAAATATCTGTACTTTCTTCTTACTTTTCCAGAACAGAATTATTGATTTCTTTTTTTTTTTTGTCATCATTGTGCATCACCTTCCCAACATCAAGAACAATTGAAACCTAAATGTGAAAACACATAGAACAGACCAGACCAGATTCCTCAGTGTATCGATCAGTGCCTATGACACACAACAGATGTAACAAGACAAAATACTGCTACTGAAACAGAAAAATAATGACTTCAAGTGACATATGTCAGAAATACATTACTTGGGATTCAATAAGCCACTTCTTGTAGATCTTATTTGGAACTTATTTGGAATTTATATTCTAAATACTTACAAAAGTACATTAGAACATAGTTGCTGACAACATGAGAAAATACTGGGAACTATGTAGTACTGAATTGTGGAGTTACACTGTGTTTTTCATGATTTCTGTGTTCAAGATGTTTTGGGTGGACCTGAAACATGGGTCAGTGATGTGCCGGAGCCATGGTCCCCCAACACTATACAAGCCCCAAAACACAGAGACACGAATGACACGGCCTCCCCTTCCCCTCACCCTCTCTAACAGTCAGTTACGAATGTACCTTAGAGACTCTCTCAGTCCAAATCAGCCCAGCAGTTCACTTCAGCTCACTTCAATTCCAACAAACTGCCACAGAACAAAAAAATACCATCCTGTCACCGTCCTCTGGCTCTGGTGGCCAGAGAGTTCAGATTGTTTTCAGGTCATAGTGGTGTTTGACACTGAGATAGTGGACCGGACATGCCCCCAGTGTTTCAGGGCAGGGAAAACTTCTTTTTTCATGATTTTGAGACCTAAATTTACACAGTACATTTTTTTTTAATCAATCAAATCTGGCTGAGTGGTAAACATGTTTTGTGACAAACTCAACCAGCAAAAACCTCATAATTTGTATCGACCCTAGTCAAGTTAGAGTGATTGTTTTCACCCAAAAAGGAAGCAGGATGCACAAGCAAAGTACCCAGATGCATTGCTCTCATCCATGGTTAAACTTGGTCTAGACTGACAAGGTGACATTTCATATCTTCACTCTTCAGGTGTTCAGTGAGATGTGTATGCTTCCTCCCAACCTGATGTCCAGCCTGAACAGTCCAAGAACTCTCTGACCGGCTCTGGCCTGTCCCAGTGTGAGCTTAGCTTCTTCCTGGCATGTCCAAGGCTCTGATGACATCACCATCTTGAAGACAGAGAGGTGAGCTGGCAGCCAAAACAAGCTATAATCCGTCCACAGTAAAAGCAGCAGGCTTGAGTGAACATACTGTGCTGGTATATATTTCTGTCTGCTCAGAGAAACGAAGTAAATCACTAAAAGCAGGCAGACCTTTCAAATGTCTGATTTTGAATTATTGTAGACTTCCACTTCCACTCCAGAAATTTACAGCACTTTCAGCGACTTTGTTACGTCATCTGCGTTCATTTAATCAAAAAGTTGCAACGTGTAGCATTTTTGAAAAGAGTGATTTGCCCACCTCCCAGTTGATTCCTTTCTTTTCTAAACTTGATGGTTGCTTTGCTTACATTTGGCTGTGTAATGTAATTATTTGTCACCTTTACCTTCAGGGTGCAACTGTCCGCTCCACATCCTGTCTCCTCCTTCCTCCTGATCATCACCTGCTCTCCCCCCGCAGCTGGCAGGACAGATTATTGCCCTGGCTCTGCTCTTTAGATGATTATGGTGCACCTGAACGGCTGTGTTGTTGTTGTTTTTGTTGTTGAGGTGGTGGTGAGCAATCTCCACTGAAAGGCCAGCGTCGACCGCGGTTAGGACGATCGATACGGAGGGAGCCCGCTTGAAGGTCAGACGCTCTAATGAGAACGCTGTAATTGCGAATATTCATCTTTTGAATGTTCACCTCTGGGATCAGGTCATCAATTACACATGCACATAGACATGAAGTGCACACACACACAAGTAGAGATACATGCAAGAAAGCTTACCATGAGATCGCACAAGTACACGTGAAATGCACAGTCATGATTGTGACAGCAAATGAGCGTAGAGCCGAAGTGAGCAAACTTTTAACTAATAGTGCATTTGTTGGGGACTATTTTCAGCGGTGGATTAATCCACATATGGTTCTCTAGTGAAGAATTCTGGATACACTGGATGGTGTGGAGTTGAGTTAAAATAAATAGGATGTTCATGGTAATGAAGGCAGGCGCCACCTGCGCAATAGTGTGGCTTTTTATGGACAACAAAATCTATCAGGTTTTCAGGTACTGATTTTAGATTCATGAACTAATCGATCTTTTTGAATGACTCCTAAAGAAGAACAAGTCTCAAATTCACAAGTGCAAGTGAATCCAAACTTTCGCCTCTCTGTGGTCACTGTTGTGCATAAGAGCAGGTGTCTGGCTTAATGTTTTTTTCTGTACACACTCCCTGAGTGGAACTGCTGCTTAGTGACACGCTTGTGAAGAGAGGCATCAGGGAAAAACAGCACGCAGAACCAAAATATTTTCACATCTAACTCTGTGATTTAGGATAACTTCGGTATTTTTCAACTTGGGCCCTATTTCCCCTTGTGTATGTGTGTGTATGATTGATAGGTACAACTCATTTTAAAATTGGTTCATTATTGAGGGAGGCGGATGCAGCTGGCAGCTGCGAAAGGAGTTATAACGGTAGATATCGGGGCAAATTTGTCCGTAAAAGTTTGTGCATTAAACATGCTTTTTTTCGCCACAGTCCGGATCAGATCGCCAGTGTAATCTCTGTCAACAGTATGCTTCACTTACTGCTGCTGTGTGTGACGACACCTCGTGGGATCTTGTTTGTTGCCGGAAGAAAACAGCCATGCTGAGAGCCGGTCAGAGCAGAGTTAGCTGTCCTGGAGTTCAGTTGAAAGTTTTACTGCAACTATTAAAAACAATGGTTCGTGTTTTTGCTTCGCCGAAGTGCAAGAACAGGATGTCGTGCAACACCCCGTACAGCTTTCATAGGCTGCCTTTATCGGACAGCAACATGCTGAAGTTGTGGCTAATTGTGCTACAACTGGATGCTAACCCTCCTGTCCAGACACTGCGCCTTGCAGACCATCGGGTCTGCAGTGCACACTTTTCCCAAGATGACTACTGCCAGCCCAAGAAGAGAAGACATCCAATCCCGAAACAGTTCACCAAACACACCTCAAGAAAACAGCTGTCCCACTCACTGCAACAAGAACATTCTTCAACAAGCAAAGATCCCGGAGAGATGTCGTCACAGAGTGAACGGTAAGAGAGACGCTTTCCATGCTGTTGACAGAGATTACACTGGTGATGTGATCCGGACTGTGGCGAAAAAAAGCACGTTTGATGCACAAACTTTTACGGACTAATTTGCCCCGATATCTACCGTTATAACTCGTTTCGCGGCTGCCGGCTGCATCCGCCTCCCTCAATACTGAACCAATTTTAAAAGGAGTTGTACCTATCAATCATACACACACATACACATGGGGAAATAGGGTCCAGGTTGAAAAATACCGAAGTTATCCTTTAAGGATAAATACCGTCAAACACGGACAGTTATGTTATGCTGCCAGGTTGGTGACAGCTGTAGCCGGAGGCATTATGTTATGAGTTTGTCCATTCATCCATCTCTACATCCATCCATATACAGTACGATGTATGTTCATCCATTCTTGTAAACAAAATATCTCAAAAACGCCTTAAGGGAATTTCTTCAAACTTGGCACAAACATTCACTTGGACTGGGATGAACTCATTAGATACTGGAGGTCAAAGGTCACTTTCTCGGTAGCTTTTGTGTGGAGAAAGTCATGACGTCACTTACAGGACCGTTGGGTGTGTAGTCTTTCTGATTACGAATCTTCACAGTCTTATACTTCAACACTTTTACGACAAACTGTGACTTTCTTGACTTGTAAAATTTTCTTAGAAATTGGCAAACATCATTCCTGTGATTCATGGAACAATTCAGAGTGGATCAAAAGATAATTTGCCCTTTGCCAATGACTACATTTTATTGACCCCTACTAAGATTTTTCATAAACTTGAAAAATTTTTATTTGCCTTCTTCTAAAACTTGCAGCAAACTCTGCAATACATAGTTGGAGTAAGATGGCTCACCCTGGAAAATATTTTGTCTTTAATGCGCAATCACAAGTTGCCAGATTTACTAGCCCAGTGTGGCCTTTTACTTGCCCCAAGCAATCATGCAATCCCTATTGTGAGTCAACAAGGCAATCGAGCTAGTCTTAGTGCAGTATAGAAGGTTTATAGTTGTATTTTTCTGTTTAATAAGGAAAATAGGTGTAAGAGGTACCAAAAGAGTACATCTCACATTCCTGTTTCTGCTGTGTTCCTCTGCTTCTCCTTTACTGTGATCCTCAACTTCACATAATGATGACTAGAGGAAGGAGAAAACAAGAGCCCGACCAGACAGCAACCGCCTAAAATGTCAAGAACATTAATAAAGAATAATTAATAAAGAGCAGCAGGGAAGCTTTTCTACAGGTCTCTCTGTGGGAGTGTGTGTTTCCATGTGTGCAGGAGCGTCTGCTGTGACCGCAAGAATTCCTGTTTGTATACCTTGGGTGGTGATGCCGTGCATTCTGTGAGTCTTTGATTGTGTATGAGACATGCTGAATGTGTGTCTCTGAGCTGTGTTTCCGTTCACCTACTACACATGCAATATTCAGCAAAATACATTCAGTATGAAGCAAGGCCCACAGGGTGGAGAATATAGAGAATATCATTTTTGTTCCTTGGCCAACTCTGTCTCTTAAAGTCTGTGTAAAGGAAAAGGGGTGTTTTAAAACACATTGTACATGTTAGAAAATAGTTGCTGAAAACGTGAAAAGAATGAGAACTATGTAGTACTGCATTGTGGAGTTAAACTGTTGTTCACCATTTCTGTCTTTAGGATTTTTTTGGGTAGATCTGAAACATGTCTCGGTGATGTGCCAGAGCGATGGTCCCTGAACAGTATATAAACCCCATGAACAGACTCACAAACAACATCTTCTCACCCTCCCTAACAGCTCAGTTTCAGTGACTTCCTCAGTTCAGATCAGCCCAGCAGTTTACTCCAGCTCACCTCAGTTCCAACAACCCGACACAGAAGACAAAAAAAAAAAAAAAAAAGAAATTACCATCCTGTCACTGTCCTCTGGCTCTGGTGGCTCAACCATGTCTGGACATGTCCAATAAAGCTGCTAGATGGAGCATCCATGTTTCAGGTTGTTTTCAGGTCGTAGTGGTATTTGACACTGAGACAGTTGAGTGGACATGTCCCTAAACATTGCAACCCAGAGTGGTCTCAGAGTGGTGGTGTTGTGTTAGCATGTTGTGTGCCATGCACTTCGATTCACATGCCTTTCCCTAATGGTCTCACTGTGTTATCTTAAATACAATCAAACCAAATCAAAACCACCATCTTGTCCTTACCTCAACTAAGGGTTTCAGAAGTTTGGGGTGCATGCAATACATGGCACAAAAATTACCTGGCAAGTTAAGATAAACAGCATAAAATATTCTATCAGAGTAGATAAACCAGGTTTACTCTGTCAAAGTGAACTCAATCAGTTATGCTCAGTCTGAGTAAATAAAAGCAGATATACTTTATCAGGGTGAATATAACAGCATGTCATCATTAAAAATCCACTATGGGACACATTTAATTAGAATTCAAGAACAATAACTTGTCAAATATGTCAGCTTGGTCAGTGGCCTTATGTTTCAAGCTATGACACTCTACATACTCCTCTAGGATTGTTTCTGCACATCCAGGGCTCAGAGGTCAAGTTAGCAATAATATGTATGCAACATCCTATGCTATGGAAATAAAGCTTGCTGATACATGTGGTTAACATTTGTGACATGGTCGCAATTTGTTTAGGTTTAGGCACCAAAAGTACTTGGTTAGGTTTAAGAAAAGATCATGGTTTGGTTTAAAATAAGTACATTAGTTATGCAAGTGAAGTTACAAAAGTTAAGTAACATAACCTCACTAGCGTCCGTTATATAAGTTAAAAAGAAGTCAGCGTTGACTATTTGTTTTTGTACAGTCTCCTGGGGGAAAGTCTTGTGGTTCTTCTTTGATGCCACATCAATACAGAACACTAGGGGGCGCCACCAGAAATGATGCTAGAGGGGTACTTACAACATCATAGTTTGAAGCATAGTGGCACTGACCAAGCTGCCATATTTGTTGCACTGGGCTAATATTTGTCATACAGTGATAAAAATGATATTGAGCTTTTCATGGATAGGATAGCAAACACAAATATTTATCAGAGCAAACAGCATTGAGGAGTGTGTTTATATTGTCTGGTTGTATTTTATGCAAATTCATTAGCTTACTTTGTCAACTGTAGAATAAGTGAAACAAACTGAGCATTAATTTCATTTTCTATGTTTCATTTCTTGCATTATTTTGTCCTTGTCTCCCTCTTCCAGTGAAGAGAGGAGATGGCTTTCTATGCAGACTGTAATTGTGCCATCAATACCTTGTTAACATGAATGATTTCCATTGTACGGAGAACAATGGCAGCTGATAACAGCCTGTCTACAGTACATTAGAAATTCTGGCCAGGGTCAGACTGGGATGACACCATCCTGAGCTGGACTGAAGCTGCTGCTTCTCTGACAGGACTCTGCGTGGTTCGAAGATCAGTCTGAGTTAGCATTAAAAGTTAAAAGCTGGTATGGTATGGTAACTAGAATAGAAAATAGCCTTTAAAAACAGTCAATGAAGAGAGGCATACCAGGGAAAAGAATGATTTCATGCAACATAAGCTGGCTTAAAAAAGTATGTTACATTAAGAAATTCAAACATATTACATTTTCTACAAATTTATTGGACAAAATGTAAATTAAAGAGCAAAAAATGCTCACAGCCAACATTTCCCAGTTGATAAATCCAACATAAACTATTTATCCTTTAGTCATGGATGAAAATGTTAGCGTTGATGGGGTACTACTTACAAGTATGTTGTATCAAGTATCAATCTCAAAGATTTTTATTTAAACTAATATCTGAATTTACTATCTATTGTACACACTGATGAAAATATTGCATTATGTATTTGCAGTATTACAAACTGGGTGTCTGTGGTGACATTCCTGAAAAATGTATTTATTTATTTATTGGCAGAATATGTCAGAAATGGAATATAATATTCATATGTTTTCATTAGCATATTTAATGACCTAAAAATAAGAATAATTGTATTTCTTTACCTCAGAATGAATCCTTTATTTCTGCAGAGGAAGCAGGTCCTCTTCCATGGAGGCCGCCATTTTACACCAACATGTTTCTACAGTCGCCCAGAAAGGACAAACCAAACACTGGCTCTAGATGTGGACTTTCAGGAGTTTTGTAGCCACTGTAGGTCTTCCTAGACACTAGAAAAAGGAAAGTGAGGTGATCTGGAAGCTCAACATGAGATACCACTAAATCCTACACCCTGGTCCTTTAAGTTACCATTGCTGACGGTTCAAATTAAAAGTTTTTAACTGGCTTTGTGACAGCAGATCAGTTTTAAATATTGCACAAGATGGCAGACCGTTTGTAGACTCATGCCGAGTGCAGCATAAAATCAGATCATTGTTGCTTGCAAAATGATGGAAAGAGCCTAATGATTGCCTGACTTCTTTATGAAAACATTAGTTTGTGTTGCTGTCCCCAGAATTCAGTGATCTGTTATATTAAACCACATTTGCTCTGACCACCAGTAACCAAATTAAGCAGGACTGAAAACTTAAGGATTAAAACTTCGGTTATGATATTTGATTCATTAATTTGATTGACACTGATTAAAAAGCGTATGACCGTTATGTTATTTTTGTCTTGTTATGTCCTTTCTGTTGTTTTCGTCTTGTTACGTCATTTTTGTCTTGTTATGTGTTAATCCATCTTGTTGTGTCATACTTGTCTTGTCATACCTTTTACATTGTTTTTGTCTCGTTATGTCATTTTTGTCTTGTTACGTCTTTTATCTTGTTTTCATCTTATTACGTTATTTTTGTTTTGTTTTGTTTTGTTATGTCTTTTGGGCCATTTTTGTCTTGTTGTGTCTTTTATGCTGTTTTCATCTTGTTATATCCATTTTGTTGCATGATATATTTTCGTTTCCTTATGTCATCTTTGTTTTATCTCATTTTTATCTTGTTGCATATTTTATATCGTTATATCTTTTTACATGAAAATGTAAGCAGTAGAAAGTACAGATATTTGTTTCAAGACAGAGACTAAAAGTAAAAAGTTGTCAGACAAAGAAATACTCAAGTACAGATACCAGAAACTTTACAGTAACAAGTATTTGTACTTATGTATGTATTTACTTCCCATCTCTGCTATGCCTCTTAAGTTCAGTAGCGGTTATAGACACTGGCAAAGTTACCCCCAGTGTTTCTTGTCAAATGTCATGTGTCCAAGTTTGAAGATATGACCCCATTTCAGTGTCATTATTTTGTCTGGTAGCGTGAGGTCACCAGCTGCTTCTTTATTCAGCTGCTTAAAAATCTGTGGGCAATTTCCATAACTCTGCTTCTGCTCGAGTGGAAGGGAAACGCTGAAGGAAAGAGAAAGCCACCAGAGAGAGACAGAGGGGAAGCACACAAAGTGAATAAAGGCAAAATGAAAACAATAAATCTAAATGCAGAGCCAGAGTGTGATATCGTGTTGATTCCCCACCATTCAGAGGCAAATAACTGTTGGTGTTTTCTATTGATCTGAGAGAGAGAAGTGGTGTCTGCTGCTTGTTTTATTCAGCTCGACTCAAAGAGAGACAGAGAGAACGTCAGAGAGAAAGGAAAAGGAACGACTTGCAGAATTCATTGTTTCAAAAGAGTTGTGAGACTTTTGATAGCTGCAATGTTAATTACGCCCAGAGACGCTTACTTCAACCATTTTGGTAATTTCTTCCCTCCACAAAGAAATGTAAAGTAATTACAATTCCTGGTGAGCAGTGTGTGTGGGGGAAGATAGGGGGAGAGTTGTGTGTGTGTGTGTGTGTGTGTGTGTGTGTGTGTGTGTGTGTGTGTGTGTGTGTGTGAACAGTGTGTGAATGTACGTACGTGTGCATTTCACATGAACGTGCACACGCGCTTCGCAATTAATTTCTGTGATTTCCTACCAGTCCTTTTACAGGCTTTTTAAATGTCATCCGCCGCTATGATTGACATGCAAATTTGTGGCTGGCAGAGGGGCTAAATGGGAAGGCAGGTTGAGTGAACCAGATAAGGGCATTGTTTCCCAGCTATAGGCTTAGGGAGGCAGCGCAGGGGTTCACTGGGTTTAAGGAGGAGGTTAACCCCTGCTATGCCACCCACTATGCATTGGGGTTAGACACATCACACCGACTGTTGGTCTTTCATTGTTATGATGGGGGTTCCTCACAGTTTTAGTCAACAGCCTCAGTGGTGGCAGTCTCTTAAACCTGCAATTAAACCTCATGCTGCCTTAAAGGAACCCGTCACTGATATTTAACCTCAGTGCCATGGACGGCATGCCTGTAACCTCCAAATCACTTGCCATACTTGTATTTTTTCTTGTGAGCACCTTTAGCTGCCAGCTTCAATTTTGCCATTTGCTATCCTCAGAAGAACTACAACATGTGACTGAGCGTTAGGGCTGGGTATTGTTTAAAAAATTCAGATACCACTACCAATACCAGTGCCTTAAAGTGATACCAATACCAATGGAATACTAAATTTAATACCTCTTTTTGAAGTTTCTTCTTTATGAGGAACACTTGCAAGGACTGGCTACAATCAAAACCATAGAAATAGGTTTCTTTTTCCAGTTGGGTACCAAAAGGACTGAATGCAGTAGGGTTGTGTATCTCACTGACTGAGACCGATTCGATACGTATCCCAATACATGTTCGATATGATACATCTTAAAAAATTTTTAAATCTAATCAACAATTTGGTACGATACAATTCAGCCCTGTCACAATACAATATGGTGCAATGCGATTTGAGAAGATACAATGTATGAATCTTTACATTTTGATTCTATTCATGCTATATGTATATATGTATAGGGTACTATTAGTTGCATGAAGAAATTCTGATAGTTTTAATAAATCCAGTAACAGTAGGAACAGAGAGAAGGGGACATTACAGTGGTGTTAACATTTTATTATGAATCTCATGTATAAATGAGAAACTGTAGCCTAAATGAGAATCTGTGAACAAACTTTAAAACTGTTTAAAATGCATTTGAGCAGTAAGATGATCTGCTGCTCTGAAGTGTGCTGTGGTTTTGCTTGATCTTTAGGTGCGAACCTGAGTTGGTCTTCGTTCATTTTCAATTTCCATGGAGCATTCACAACGCCCACAGACCAAAATCCATCTGGACAGAATTGGATAGAAGGACAACCAACAAGAGCAAGAAAACTTGTGATGTAGTGGTGCTTGGTCTGTTTTCAAGCAGGCCAAGCAATCTTTCTTGTATTTCAGCTAAACAGTACACTAAAATAAAAAATTTCATTTTCAGAAACATTTTAGGCAAGAAGTTTGATAGTTTGACGGAGTCTAAAGCATTGTACTGGATCGCTCTGCTTACAGGAGGTAATTGGATAGAATTACAACCAAACACAGTAGCAAAATGGATGACGTGTGACTTTTCAAATCTGGACCAGTGACGTGCCTTTGTCAATCATGGCATAGGACCCACCCCATGTTAAATAAATGGTTGTGATTGGCCCAACCGGATCCAAGGCTGATCCGGTTCTGTCTGAATGGGAGGGGGGCCAGACGTATCTGCCAGTATAAAGAAAACATTAGCGCAGCTGATTCGCTCGGTTCCTAGGCAAGCAAGCTTTTTGCTCAGTTGGTGACTTAGCATCAGTCATGGCAACATCAGTTTGAACATTAGGTGATCAGTCTGCGTAAGGAGGAGGTGGGATCACTTGATAGGTCAAACAAACACAGACTTTCACCACTGAGACCAGGATACGTGTCCTGTGTGAAAGCAAAAGTCAAACACTACAAATGTGACTTATCTAATGTACGTCACTTGAATTGTGTAAAAGAATTCTTTTACCAAGCCATGATCTTTTCCTAAACCTGACCAAGTAGTGTTGTTGCCTAAACCTTAACTAAACTGTCACTAAATCTCAACATTAATGAACCTCATCTGACATCACATGAATTTCATTAAGTACTTTGGTTTGGTATGCCTGTCCCTGGTGCTCTCCGGCGGTCGAGTTTTTAGAGTCATTGGCAAACAACTTATTGCGTTGTTCAAAATTCTTTTGAAGGGCTACTGTTTTCTAATTAACACAGTGATGATGGAGGCTTGTAACGTGTTTTGTTAAACGTGTGTCTCAGGTGGGCTACCTGGCCTGAAAATCTAAACAAAGCAAACAATGATGAAGATAAGGTTCCACTTCAATCACTCTCTCAAACACTGTCTATGCAGGTCACTAAATACTTGACTTTGGATGACTTTGGATTCACTTCCTTTTTGTTTGGTGCCCACAGACCCCACTGCTGTAGATTCAAGAAAAGGCTCAATATGTCCACCAACTATGGTGACTGCAATGCTCCCATTAACATCAACCAATGCTTTTTTTTTTTTTTTAATCAAAAAATCCATATAAAGAATAAACATGGTAAAACAATGTAATATGCTAATATAAATTCTATAATCAAGTACTTTTTTTCATTCAGACTTTATGTAAACTCAGTATGTAAGAATGTATTGAAGAGGTAATACTTCCACATAACAGCAACATCCATGACTTGATCCCAGCTGAAGGACACTCTCTCCCCATGCTTCCTGTCTATCACTACACTGACTGTTGAACAAAGGCAAAAAATTAAAGAAAATTAAATAATTAAATTGATTAAATAAAAGAAATTAAAACCCAATTACATGCTGCAGCTCACGAGGATCAACTTGACATGTTTTGACAAGTTAACAGAATTAGAAATCAAGACCAATTAGCAACTCAAAGTTTTGAGTGGTTACAGTGTACAGAGGTGACTTCATTATTTCATCTAGAGTGAAAAGTATTAGACGAAGAAACTCAAATTCTAAATTTAAATTGTCAAAGTTATTACTTTTTTACTTTTTTGCTTTCTACAATATGTGATGAACTTTTGATTAGACAGGGAAGCTGTTTGGTAGCCATGATTTGCCTAAATTCACGTTCTCACTCCCAACTCATCAAATATGGCAGCGTGCTCAGGAACCCTACACTATAAAACTACAGGTACTCCTCCAGCATCATGTTTGTATGTGCACCTAACAGCACATAATGCCATGTAAATAACATCACTTACATACATTAGGTTAAAACAATTAATGGTAAAGGTCAAATGCATAATATATTTATTAGATTAAATCATAAAATGCCCACAATGTGTTATCAGAGATCAAGGAAACATGTTAAGTTGAAATACTCGCATCTCTGACAACAACTCTCCACCATGTTCCCTTTTAAAATTTATATTCCAGAATGACTTTTTGTATGCCTGTTTCACATTAGAGTTCAAATTAATGCTGAATGTTCGGTGAAAGAGTAAGTGTCTGTTTATGAGTTGTAAGAAATCATTAAAAATCTTGTAGAAGGCGTGTACGTTCAGAACAGTTCCACTGATAGCAACTGGCGTGGTTGGCCGAAGCACACACGTACATCTAAGTTTTTTTTTTGTCCCACACAGGAGGGATAAGTGTGGATAAGTAGTACTGTAGTAGTGTCCTTGGAACACATTTTTAACAGCGTGCATATGTCTCGTATTTGGCTGAGGCCCACACACGTCTCCACAATTACAAAATACTTCTCATTTATGTTAAACAGTGAGCGTGTGTGTGTCTCTAAAATTATTCTCATTAATAAGGAATCAGGAATTATTCTTATACTTAGGAAGCCTAGCAGAGCAGCTGTAGTGTTTGTGTCTGCATACTTTTGTGATCCAGAAAAACAAGGATTAAACAATTATGATCTATAACATACAAAATGAACAAGACTTTATATCTGAGCACGAGAGCGACCGGGAGGAGATGAGGATGAGGAGAAAGAGGAGAAGTAGAAGGAGATGGAGAACAGGCAGTCATGAAACTGCACCTCAGTTTGCTTCTCCTCTCAACAGCACCGTCTCTCTCCCTGACTCCTCAGCCAGTGGAGCAGCATAATAATGAGGATAATAATCAATTATAAAATACAAAATAATTTCAGGGTTCTTCAACGTTACACATCTGCTCTCGCGCTTTCACATCTTGAACCTGTGTCCGCGCTTGAAATTCTTTTCTCTTTGTTTCCTACTGGTAAATCCACCATCATGCTGCCATTGCTTGCGCTCCTGGTGCACCTGCTTCTTAGAGGCGATGAGAGCTGACTTTCTGATTGGTTTACTGCATGTTCGGCCTAAACTCACCCATGAATTAATCAAGGGACTTGTGCACAGCTGTTTTGACCACACCTTGAATGAATTAAATCCATTGCACCTTGTGCTTTCAACGTGCACTTTAGATCAGTGTAAGATAGGCCTGTACGGCTCCAACTCACCATTTGGACTGCTGTACTCATTTTTGCATGCACAACTGCTAAATATTGCTTCTTTAACTCTAGGTTTCACACAGGAGATGAAGCCCAGTCTCCTGGGTTAGAATCCTGTGTTTGTTTAATCCACCCATCCACCTCACCTCACCTGACTCTGACAGCATCTCAGTACATGATGCTATCAGGGAGCCTCCAGAAATGATGCTAGGAGGTACCTACAGCATCGCAGTTTGAAGCAAAGGAACACTGACAGAGCTGATGTATTTGATGCTCTGGGAGTGAGAACAGGTTGGCCCTCGCAATAAACTATGACAGCAAAGATGGAGAAGCTCTTCAACACTTTTGAATTAAGATAATTCTCTAACTTATCTGTTGACCCATTTGTTGTGAGAGCTTTACTATCCTACTGGCAAGTATTTCAGGCTTAAAATATATTGATTTTTTTAATATGACATGACTATCAGTTCTTTGCTTTTGGCAAATGCGTTCAAAGTATCATTAATAGTCAGAGCCTGTCCTGCATTAAAATGAACAGCCAGTCTGATTCTGGCTCCACACAAGGGTGCATGTATACAAGAAGGCAAGTATGTACACATGCACACACACACACTCACACATATCTATAGAAACTGGCACTCAGAAAAAGAAAAATGTCTTGCACTTTTAGTCAGGCCTAAAAGTGCTGGTTCGATAGCAGATGTTGAGAGTGCAGCTCGGCTAAGAGGCTTTTCATTGATCTGACTGCCGCATCTTGAAAGAAAGCAGAAATATGTTGATGTTAGATTCAGAGGGGAGAGCAGAAAAGGCAGAATAAGCAGACATGGTAAAAGTAGCTTCATCCTGAAGCTGCGGGGGAGGGTAGACAGCAGGACTAAAACGGTGAGTGTGTTCTGTCTGTTGGCCTGTTAGCAAAACAACAGCTCTTTAGTTAGTAAAAGAAAAATCATCCATTAGTCCCTGTCTACTGTCTTTGATTTTAAATGTAAAAGATTTTACTCTAAAACTCCACCACACCCAACAGCTGGAAGAGCAAAAGCAAGATAACTGCTTGACTCGTGGTCTGTTAAAACTCTGAACATTTGTGAAGAACTAATTAAACAAGGTGTTGTAGCTATAAAAGGAAACAGGATTCTGCAGCTACATGGCCTGTTTCACACTTTAAAGTTTTCCAGAAGCTAATTTCTGTAGATAATTAACGAGAAATGTGACATTTCCAGAATAGCCGCCATGTTTTTACTGTGCAAACACCAGTGACTATTTGGCACGATTGTCAAACTGAGCTCCATCTGACATATTGAAGTGTGCAGGCAATGCATAAACAACAATAGCTAGTAAAATGATTTTCATGAATCAGGTGTTAAATTGAACCAGTTACCGCTTGTCAGTGATAAAAATAAGGGAAACAAATTGCTTTGATGTCTACATGCTTAAAAAAAAAAAGAGTAGCATTTATCCACATTGAAACCTCAGCTTAACTTTAGCAGCAGCTACATCTCATGACCTGGTGAACACTCAACAGAAAAACCACATCAGTTGATATGTTCTTTGCACATGGGAAAGGTGGAACATTTTTTTATTGTGAAATATGTCAGGGGTGTAAGTAAATAATTACAAATACTTAAATTACTGTAATTAAGTAGTTTTTTTGGAGGTGCTTGTACTTTTCAAGTCTGTAATTTTACTCATACTTATGCATTCTGAGCTGTAATCTTAGTTACTTTTAAAATCATAGTTGAGTAATGAGTATAATTTGAATTAATATCCAGACCTTCATCCAGACTTTCATCTACATTTTAGTAGCCAATCAGGTGAGTTGATCATAAACAGGCCAATGAAAACAAAGACCTAAAAACAAAAAACGAAATAAAATGCTGCAGCAACACAAATTTGGAGTAAGGATGTTAATGATTAATCATTAATCGATTAATTGCTGTTAAGAATTTAACCAATTAAAAAATGTATTCATGGATATTTAATCAATAGATGTGGCAGTACTTGCATTTCATTTGACACTGTTTTTTCTGGCAGAGCCATTTGTTGAATAAGGAAAATTAAAGTTCAGTTTAAAATGTTGAAAATGAGGAAAAAAAAATCCATTATTACATTATACATTATTATACAATACATTATTAATGATTAATCAGTTGTGAGCATTTTCAAATATCGGTTAAGGAAAACACAAATAGCGACTGTGACATTGATGGTTAAAAGTAACTAATACTGTGAGTAGTTTTTGCAACGAATACTTTGTACTTTTACTCATGTATATTTCTAACACCAGTACTTTTATTGTAATTGAGTAATACATGAGTAATATAACAGTACTTGTACTTGAATACAGATTTCCAGTACTCTTTCCACCACTGGAATGTGTATATTATCATGTGAAACACATGCCACATGTCGTAACAGGAGTTTTCAACAGGTGATCACATTAGTGCTGCAACTAGCGATTATTTTCATAGTCGCTTAATCTGCCAATTATTTTCTCAGTTAATTGATTAATAGTTATTTGTTTTAATATGTCAGAAAACTGTGAATTGTAAAATGTCAATCATTGTTTCCCGAAGCCTAAATTCCACCAGGCATGGTTGTGTTGTGGTATGACTGCACTGTGGCAGCCGAAGCTGATCACGGCTATTCTACACAATGCTTGTGATTCGACCACTTGTGCCCCAGAAGTGGCTCTCTGTTCCACTCCACTTCAAATAAGTCTCCAAATATGTGCCAAGTCTATTTTTGACAGATGCAGCGTCAGTCAGCACAGAGCAGATCAAGCGAGCAGGAAGTCAGACACAGAAAAAGTAGAGAGCATCCAGTCAATTTTCAAAATAAAAGACCCCATGCAGACTCATGATCATAAAGACAGGACCAACTCAACAAAATTTTAGTAAGTAAACATAATCAAATGCTCTGCTGCTGAAACACTGCTGTGGGGGCTGCAAACATGGGAAGGATGGATCAAAACCGTGGCACTGACATGCCATGCTCAGTGGAATCAACCAGTAAGATGACATCCTAATCCATCTACTCAACCCAAAGATATTCAGATTACTGTCAGAGAGGAGTAAAGAAACCAAAAACTGTTCACAGTGAAGAAGCTGAAATCAGAACATTTGTACTTTTTATCTTAAAAAAATTACTCAAACTGATTAATCAGTTATCAAAATAGTTGTCCATTAGTTTAATAATCAATTAATCATTGCAACTCTAGATCACATGTGGTCACATGTGGAAAAAATGGGCGATTCATGTGTTTTTTCTGTAAGGACAGTGTCTCTGTGGTACACTGCTGGGTGATAAAACAACAACATAAAAACAAAATCATAACTATGATGGGCCTCTAATCCAAATCACGTTGAGTTCAGGCTCATCCCACAGGCTCTTTTGTGTTTTTAATTAGTTAATTCCAACCCAGTGTCATGCCAGAGCATGTGAAGGACCAGAGTTGCCAGGTCTATGCAACAAAACCAGCTCAATCAAAACCAGCCCAGCAGCCAGTAAGACCAGAGCAGGCAGGTCGAGAGCAAATGCACATTGAGATTGATGTCCATTTCCTTTTCTCACTCTCAGCATGAAAGTGAATAAGTGTATTTCCAACAATGAGGAACTATTCCTTTAACTCTGGATTTGGAACCTTCTTGTATTTGTGCATTTTTTTCTTGCATAATGAGAATTTTTTTTGTAAAACTATATCCTGTAAAAGCACCAGTGAGTATGCTTTTTTCTACCAGTCAGTGTGTCTCCTGTTAGAATGGGACATGACTATGTCTAAGATCCAGCATGCAGCCATCATTCATCTGCTGTACAACCCTCTAAATGACGCCTGTGAGAAGTGGCTAATCTGATTTAGTCTCCACCCAGTGACTTGAGCCCTAACACAATCAAATTCCCACTGAGCCTGACCAGACCACAGCGAGCACACACTGCTGCGTCTTACTTCTGAGTCTGAAGACACTGAACATCCGCTAATATAGGGCACATGAGCATGACTTTCAATACAGGAAGATGATTTCAACTTTAAAGGGATAGTTCAGATTATTTGATATGGTGTTGTATGACAAACTTCTGCATTTTAGCCCCCCAAAAAATCAGTTTAAGTGTAGGCTATATTTAGAATATTTTCTCCACTTTACCTTGCTGTCAGACAGATTTTGCTGATGGAAACAAGCATTATATAAACCAGAACCCCAGAACTGGGGAGCTGCTGGTCTACCACTGCCTTGATCACTTAGTTTCTTTGTGTCATTGTGTGTTATTTGGTGTATTAAAAAGTTGGCTCAGATTTAGTGAAGTCACACAATAACAAACAAGCTCGGCCTGACCAATACTGGATTTTGGGGGCAGTACTGATATCAGGGAGTGAAAAAAATCCAATATCCATTGATCAGCTGCTATTTTTTTAAACAGAATAATATATACAGATATAGAGCAGTAGTTCCCAACCTTTTTTCATGTAAAGTTAATAAGCAGAGTTATTTGAAGCATTATGCAAAGTAAATATGGACAGGACCTGTCAACAGAGAGATTCGGTGTGACTGCATGCAAGTGTGAGTGAATTTTAATGAAGCAAAGAATATATTATTGCTTAAACCAGGATCTGGAGACTCGCTGGAGCTAACATCAAGGCCAGAGCCAATCATTAACATATTAAATAGCCACAGTGTCTGAACTCTATTAAGAGCACATGAGACTTAAATGCATACAGAATGCAGCCATAAATGTGTCTTCTTTACAGTCCTGCTGAGTGTATTTGCTACTGTATACAACATGATTACCCAGCATGCTGTTTCCAATAGCGCTGCAGCATTCAGAGGTTGTCTCTTTCACAGTAAAAGACATTTAGAAGTCAATGTCATCTTGTCTGTTTATCTCAGCACAAGAAAAACATGCGCAAATTCAAATCTTACATCATAATCCCCTCTGAAGAAACTTTTGAAATGTGACTCGAATCTCAAGGTCTTTTCTGCGAGTCTCCCGTGTCCTCCACCTCGCGTGGGCGTCCATTTTTCCTTTGACATCTCCCTTTGGAGTTGTCCGTCTCTCTCTCTGACAGGGTTAATGAGATGGCAGCACAGAGGCCAGCCGCCGCTCTACTCTTCCTTATTTATGCTAAATCTTAATGTACTCAGTGTGCCTGGGCATTATTTAACACCGTGCCCTTGGGCTGCTGCTGCGTCTTTATTCAATTCACCAAGGTGGCAGGAGGTCAGGGACTGCTCTGAGCTTCTGAGTCACACAGCGAGAGAAACACTCCTCCATCACCTCCTTCTCTTCCTCCTCTGTGCGTTCTTGTCTTCTGTCCTCCATCACTCCGTTTCCAGCCTCCCTTCATTCAGATAGGGGCTGATAAGGATTGATTAATGAGGGCAGGCTCATCGCCAAGAATGAGAACATCTGTCTGTGATTTATTCTTTTGTTTTCTTTCATCCAGCTAGCTTGGTGTGTGTGTGTGTGTGGGTGTGGTGTACTTGTGAAAGGGAGGCCACCTGTACACTTCCCCTGTAGACATTTCTGGGGAGATCTCCCAAAGCTATGAGATGCAATGTGACAAATGGTGCCTACAGAGGAGTCGTCAGAGGAAGTGGAATTTACAAAGGCTACAGTCAATAGTGGCCAACCTGCACGGTGGAAGCTCAGAGTGGTGGTTTTGATCTATAGCATTCACGGTGAAGTAATGCCCTGCTTGATCGTTCTTGATCATCCAATGACTCCTGGTCCATCACCAAAACGATGGCGATCACGACGCAGGCTGAACTGACTGTACTGATCAACATGTCACAGACTGAATCAGAAGCTTATAGCAGTGGAGCTCCTACCGGTGACCAACACTTTGCAGAGGTGTGTAACCTGACACACCAGATGGTTTGTTACACAAAACCATCCAACCAAAGTCATCCTTAGAAACTGTTTGGAAAAGGGCAAGCACTTAAAAAAAAAAAAAAGAAAGAAACACTTGGCAGGTGATTGGATGAACCATCTGTCTATCACTATCACGTCTAACATGGGCTAAATGCAACAAATCAGATCAAACTCTTGCCAAAGCCAGTTGGGAGAAGAGTGAAAACATCTATTCCATGGAGAAAAAGCCTTCATTCTTTGCTCTTTTTTCAGTGAGGAAATACTCTCCAGTTCTGATATAACTGATGCTATCACCGTATCTACACTAACCTCTTCAGGAGCCGCAATTATTTGTTTGAGACGAGTCGCTTCTCGCTGTCATCACACCTAAAACCACGCTGGTAGCTACCAGTGGTCCCTCCTAGGACACTGACTGGCTGCACCACTTTTTGTGCGGACACAAATAGACAAATTAAAGTGGCAAGATGGATTCTCAAATGATCTTATGATCTCGTGAATCTTGTTGCCTCACAAGGTGAAGGTGAAGACTTGAGTCACAAAAGTGATGACTTGACAAAATGTAAATATACTTTAAAGTCAACTTGGACTCTAACAAAAGTGACTTGTGACTTCACTTGGACTTGAGCCTTTTGACTTGAGCTCAAAGATTAAAGTTTGCCAAAAAATCATTTCATTTTCACTCATTTCCTGAATCACTTAACAAGGTCTGAAATGAACAGCTGCCAAGCGCCTGTATGGCAACACATAGAATCATAACCCCTGTATCATATCACCACAATTTTACCAATACACTTTCCTTGTGTGGTGAACAAAAAATGATAACAGTATGCAAAACGTGTCAAAACAATTACAGATGGAGATGCAACAACTTCCAACTTTGTTTGACATTTGAAGTTACACAAAGAAGAGTGCATGGTGAAGAGAACATTATGACTTGTTTATGACTGAAACTCAAAATTTAGTACTTGGGACTTGACTCAGGACTTGCCTGTCTTGACTTGGGACTTTTGTGCAAAGACTTGAGACTTAGAGCCTGTTCACACAAGACACTTGAGCAGCGTGTGTGCATTGCGTTACCTGTTGGTTTCATTTTGGCGTGCTCATGCAGCCCTTGCGGCTGCGGCCACACTTCACCTAGGGATTTGAAGGCTCGCCTGTTATTTCCGCATGATGCGTGCAGTTCTCTTCAGAAATCCACTTTAAAAATGATCTGTTGACAGTCATATCAACATTAAATCAGCAACAGGACACCCTCTCACTACAGTTTCATTGTCTACAACTGTGCAGCATGTCACAGACATGAAAAAAAAGTGCAGGGCAGTGTTTTTTTCTTTCTCTCTTTTCTCTCCTTCCTTTATCAATCCCTCGCTCTTTGAACGAGGGGGGAAATCACTGATTGCTTTCTGAAAACAGCTTTTTTCTCCTCTTCCAAACTCTTCTGCAAACTCAGTGTAGAAAGACAACTTTCAGCAGCTGCCTCGCAGCAGAAACGGCCTGTGTGGACACCACACCATGTGTGAGCAGCAACAGTTTGGTGACGGTACCGTCATGCACTGCTCATGCATGTAGTGTGAACCAGCCGTTAGGCAACTGGTAACTTGCAGAACAATGAGTTGGTCCCACCTCTGTTACTTGGTGGATAAAAGTTCACTGGAAGATTGTGGAAGTCAGAAAAAATCATGATGTGATTAGTCTGTTGCGGATATTTATCTGCTGAGCCATGAACCCGCACAGTGCTGTAAGCCAGTTGCTACAGAACTAATACAGAACAGTTTGAATCAGCAACTGACTGAGTGTACTACTGTACTGAGGTCAGAATCAGTGTTGAAAGTAACAGCATGTGAACAATGATGTGTTCACTTGTGTTCATTTTTGCAAGTTGTCAAGTGAATTTGAACCCCTGGAGTGCTATACAACATCATGACCTCTGGAGCAGCAAGGATTCCTCAGCAAGGATCTGAAGCCACTGTATCTGACCATCCTATGAGCACTTCTGAGTGTTGTTTTTGAGAAACCAGGTTCGCAAGATTACATTTCAGGGTTGTGTCTAGATGGCAGTTCAAGATTTGCAAATGATCCTCACAAGATTTGTAGGTGTGTTTTATAATGAAACGCTGTAGTGAAGAACTGCTTCAGATTAGGGCAAACAATTACCTGGTTAGGATCAGGAAAAGATCATGGTTTGGGTTAAAATGATGATTCTCATGCGATCTTTCGTGGGTCTGGGGTTCCCAATCAGACACAACCGCATTTATGCCCTGAAACCGCACAAGTGTTGCTCTCAAGTCAAAATAAAACATTCTTTTTTTTTTTTTCTTTTTCCTGAAAATATGACTTAGTCTGCGTGGGCAAAAAACTAGGACAGAATGTCTATCAAACCTGAGTGAGTGAGCCTGACTCATGCTGCCAAATCAAAGTTTCATATTTCAGTTAATACTACTTTAAACAAACAGAAAATATAAATGTTTGTTCACACACAAAGAATTGCTGACTCCAAAATAAAAAAGCACAAATTTACAAAAGTTGCAACCAGCTATTGCAATATATATATGTGCATGTATCCACATGTGCATGCATTCACACAAAGACATAACCACTTGCATAAGTGTAAGGAGTGGGATATGACACCTCTGTCAATTCCAGCGATGCTCTATGACATTCATGAGTAATGAAGGGGGGGCTAAAGTATAGGCTAACACTAATGAAAAAGGAACTCTGCTGAGTCCAGTGATTCTTCCCACAAGATTCAAAAACAAATGGTTCAGAAGTTATGACACCCTCAAGTCCCTAAAACAAAAAGGTAATGAGTTATGGAAAAGAGGTGTGACTAAAGTATATGGGGCAGGGCTAATGCAGGGATTTCATGAGTTATGAAAGGGGGCGTGGCTAGTGTGTAGGAGCCGAATGAAAAATGATCTCTGCTGAGTGTAATGAATCCATGTGGCTTTTTTGTGAGTCCACTCCCATTACCACGCCACCTTTTATCCAACTGGTATGAACACAAACACACTTCTGTGCCAAATTTCAGCCTCCTAAACTGTGGCTGTCAAAGGGTGGGGAATTTTATGGACCGACCAACCAACCAACACAGCAACCTATAGAGCAGCTGGTCGCAACTAAAAGTAACTAAATTGGGAACTGACAGAACATATATTACAGGGTTCCTACTCATTTTCTAAAGTCAAATTCAAGCATTTTTCAACATGTATTTTCAAGCTTTTCCAGTATCTTACAGCAGTGGTAAATTACATAATTATTCACATGCTGCATATATGTTCAAAATGACTTCTTAATCACATTAAATCAGATGTTATTGTGTTGGGAGGGTTCTCAAATAAGGGTGTGGGGACCCGCAGGGGTCTGTGGCCGTCTGCCAAGGAGTCCGTGAAAAGTTTTCATATTCATTCATTAAAGTTAACATGATATAAGAAATTTTTATTTTTTTTTATTTTACAAAAGGCATCATTATGACAGTGTATTAGGGCCACTAGGTAAAAAAAAAAAAATGTAATATTCCGAAATTAAAGTTGTAAATTTTGGACAAGAAAAATCAGACTTTTTCTGAGATTAAAGTGGTAAATTTACTTGTAAATAATCACAAATTTATGAAAAAAAAAGGAATTCTCTGAGATTACAGTGCTAAATTTACTAAAAACTAATCACAAATTTATGCATCCCAGTATATTTATATCTTGTAAGGGATCCTTGGTTGAGGAAAAAATGACAACTTCTGCTATAAACAACCAAAATAATATTAGCATTCTATAGGGTGACAAATAAAGGAACACATAACAAAGTTTCATGTTTCAAAATGTATCAAGTCCTCTTTCAGACTTATTTCTATCTAAAAAGCAAACTATTCAGTCAAATAGTGAAAAAACACTTTTTTTAAAGGACTTCCTGCAGCCTTATGAACCCTGTATTAAGAAAAGCCCAAATTTCATGGCAGTTCATGTGGAGATGTTTTACTGCGAGCCACAACTCTCAAGCATTCTGTACCAAATGCTGTTCCGAAATGAACATGATTCATCCTCTGGGCACCATGGACAGAGGTGGCAACAGTACACACAGTCTCAAGTAGAAGTACAGTAACCTGTGTTAAAAAATACACTGGTAAAAGTACAGAGGGAAATACTTTTTCATACAAGTAAAAGTTAAAAAGTACAGGCTATGAAATGTAATCAAAGAATAAAAGTTAAAATTAGCTGTCTTTTATGTTGTTTTTTGTCTTGTTAAATCTTTTTTGTCTCGTTATGTTGTTTAGTCTCATTACATTGATTTTAGTCTCATCATCTTTTTCATCTTGTTTGGTCTTTTTCATTGTTTTTCTTCTTGTAATGTTGTTTTTCATCCTGTTACGTTGTTTTTAGTCTTGTTATGACTTTATAGAGTTTTTAGTTCTTTTAAGTTGTTTTTATTCATTATATCTTTCTTGTTTTGTTAGGTCTTTTACATTGTTTTTTGTCTTGTTACATTGTTTTTAGTCTCATCATGTCTTTTTGTCTTACTTATTTTTCATTTCTTTTCGTCTTGTCACATCTTTTTTGTCTTGTTAAGTTGTTTTTAGTCTTGTTATGACTTTTTAGTCTTGTTAGCTCTTTTAAGTTGTTTTTGTCTTGGTACGTTGTTTTTTAGTCTCATGTCTCTTTCATCTTGTTATGTCTTTTTCATTGTTTTTCAGCTTGTTGCATTGTTTTTCGTTCTCTTACATTGTTTTTCATCTTGTTACGTTTTTTTGTCTTGTTAGGTCTTTTTCATCTTATTATATCTTTTTGTCTTGTTATGTTGTTTTTCATCTGTTACTTCTTCATCTTGTTGTCTTTTTCGTCTTGTTTGGTTATTTTTAGTCTTGTTAGGCCTTTTATGTTGTTTTTGTCTTGTTACATTGATTTTAGCATCATCATGTCTTTTTCGCCTTATCACTTTTTTTGTCTTCTTATTTGATTTACGTCTGTCGTGCCTGAAATGGCCTGATAGACACAATGAGAAATCAGTTTTTCTACATGTCATTGTTCCATCCATTTAAGTTTTAATCATTCTCGATGTTGGGAAGGCTACGCAAAACCGAGTCTGTTTTGAAATATAAGGAGTAGGAAGTACAGATGTTTGTGTTCAAATGTAAGGAGTAAAAGTAAAAAGTTGTCAGAAAAATAAATACTTGAGTAAAGTACCAAACCTGAAAAATCTACGTAGATACAGTAGCAAAGTATTTATACTTCCCATCTCTGACCATGGATGCCTTTACAAATATCAGAGCAGCCCATCCATAGTTATTGAGATATTTCAGACTGAACAGAGTGGTGGACTGACAGGCCAACATTGTCATTCTCTGCTGGTGTGTATAAAAACCCACACTGTCATCATGGTTTGCTGAAGGTACTATCTGTTCTCCCTCTTTTTGAACTGATGATTGCTGCTGTATTCCACTAACAACCCGACTGCTGCAGTTCCCTTCAGCTTCACGTCCTTTATTGCTTTGTATATTAAGCCACAGCACTATTCAGATGGTGCTGATGGTGATGACATAAATCCTCTTTTGTATTTGCTGTTGTGTTTGTGTGGCAGTCGGCCTTGGATCATCGTCGCCGAGCGCCAACAGGTAATTTGTGTGCATGTTCTTGACAGATGCTGCATTCAGGCGCCTTTGCTTTTCCTCCCAACAACACTGAGAATGTCTCCAAGTATACAACTGTTGTACTTTTTTCCTCTGCAGTGCCTCGCTGTAAAATTGGCAAATTCCCTGTGCTTTCACTTAAAATGTCCCCTACTGGAAATGAGAGGCATAAATCACCGTGCATGTCTGGCACCAACGTGCCCGCTGTGTCACATCAGCTTGAATTTTTTACAACATGGAAGGAAAGCGGCGGGCCCGTTGACACTTTCCAGCCTGGGAGCTACTGTTAGTCAACCACTCATATCCATTTTTAATGAGCTCTCAGCCATGATATAGTGTAATTTCACCTCCAGGACCCAGTGACGCTATTTACTGTTAACGAGAAACAGCACAGCACCGGCCAAATTCTTCCCGATTGGAGCGTTTATGAAATTCACAGGTTTATGACTTGCACAGGGTATGTGTGTGTGTGCGTATGTGTGAGTGTACTATGTGTGTATTCTTATTATAGCATTGTATCCTGGTATGCCTGTGAAGCTAGCTTTTTGTTAAGCACTCTTAGATACATTTAACCATGGATGAGGCAGGTCATAGCATGTTACTCAAAACTTCACTCATCTCTGATCAGGATGAGTTTAAAGGGACAGTTCACCCCAAAATCCACAATACATATCCTTCCTTTTACCTGTAGTGCTATTTATCCTTCTCAATAGTTTTGATGTGAGTTGCAGAGTTTTGGAGATATCGGCGGATGTCTGCTTTCTCTCCAATATAATGGAACTAGATGGACCTTGGTTTTTGGTGCTCAAAGCACAAAAAATACATTTACTCCCCCTTCATTTAGGAACTACTTTCTTTCTAGTAGAAAATAAAGTAGTTCCAGTGGATTCTACTGCAGAAAGAATGTAGGTCCTACATGAAACTGCCACAACAAGGTGCATGGATTACCTTGAGTAACCGGGTTGTGGTTTTTGGAAAGAGACACTGGTTTTGAATTTTTCAAATGTATTTTTGTGCTGCTTTGAGGCCCAAAAGCCGAGTGCCATCAAGTCCCATTATACTGGAGAGAAGACAGACATCTCTAAAGCTGATATCTTCAAAACTCTGCAGCTCACACCAAAGAAATCCACATGGATGAATAGGACAACAGGCCTGTGAAAAAATCTGTATTTTTGATTCAGGGGTGAACTGTCCTTGTAAAAAGAGAGAAGAGGAGGTGCCAAGTGTGCCCTGCTAAAGACTCCTACTGAATAGCTTGGATACAGCATGAAGAGCTTAGTTTTATTCCAAAAACACAAACCTTTGCACCTTACCCTGACCTGGTCTGACACAGATGGTAACCAGAAGACAAAACAGATAAAATGTGTAATTTTCAATGTAGACTTACAAGGTTTTCAGGGGCAAATGTGCATATGGGCCCTCCCAACCAGAGATTTGCTGCCCAGACAATATTCTGGGCTTCATATTGAGTTCAGGCTGGTTCCTTGCATACAAATAGAGACTTGGGTCGGGTTTGGATTATGCATGAATTTCTCCTGGATCATGACTGTCAGGCTGTCAGCTGGAGAAGAAGTTCATTGTTTACCATGCACATTTACCGAGCCTGGCATCGCCAGATTAATTCGCAAAAGTGACCAAATATGTTGCGGCCAATCAGTTCACTTTCGATTTCTGGCAGCATTATCAACGGGTGCAGACCAATTTGTCTCTGCCAACTGGATAGGCCTGCAACCAGTCAGAGCAACGAAACCTGTGATGTAGCACTGAGCAGCGCATGCAAGTTGGGCAGGAGAAGAACTTCCTCAAATTACTCTCAGGAAAGATTAAATCGAAAGCAACTGGACTTGTTCAAAAGTCTTTTCTGAAGACGTTTCGCCTCTCATCCAAGAAGCTTCATCAGCGACGACGGTCACTGAAACTTGGTTTCGGGTGACTCCCAGAACTAACGACTCCTAACAACTGTCGCTAGAACTGAATAGAGCACCAATGAATTTGAACACATCCTTAGAGGTTAAATACCTGGGTTCCCACCATTTAGTTAGACTATCTCAGACTAGTCTGACAGGCATGAACTGATGAAGCTTCAGAAAAGACTTTTGAACAAGTCCAGTTGCTTTCGATTTAATCTTTCCTGAGATTACAATGACCTGGACAAATGAGAACATTCATGGACATGTTCCTCAAATTACAGCTAAACAATCATTAAAATAATGCTCTTGATAACATTCAAGGCAGAACTAGGCAATCCAGTAACAGAATCTTGATTCATATTTGATCAGAACTGCCTAGTTTGGCATTTTGATCAGAGTTTGGCGACTTTTCAAATCTGGACCGGTGATTCTCCTCCATACAGTCATTGTATCAAATCCACTCCTTGTTAAATAATGCTGCGCCCACACTACAGGAGTTTTGGGCTGATCTTTCTCACATTCATTCCTCCCAACAACTGACCCTTTGCTAAGCCCCACCTCCAAACAGCAACTTTCCAATCATAGCTTTGCAACCATAACTAGAACTGTCAGGCTTTGCATTCCTCTCCATGTTGAAGGTGTGCAGGAGGCTCTGAGGAGAGCGATACTTGAGCGTTTCATGAGTCTGGACGGTGGCGTCTTTTTTTTGTCGTCTCTAAAAAGCGTGAAACACAAGATCACACGTGTGGGTGATGGATTACACTCTGTCTTCATATGCAAGAACAGAAAAGCTTGGCAGGCTTAACAACAGTAGCCAAGGAGGGCGGAGCTTATCGAAGGGTCAGTCTGGGCCGGACTTTGGTCATACAGTCCAGACAGTCCAGTAATGTGGGGGGGTTACCGATCCAATCTTAACCCTAGATTCATCCGGGCTGCCTTGATAATTAATCATATTTATTATGTTTGATATTTACAATTTATAATCCAGATTATTACATCAGCATGGAAGTAAAAGAGAGGTGTTGCCCAGCAACGCTAAACTTGCTAGCCCTAGAGGATAACATTAGCTTGCATACAATTGTTGAGAACTGACAGTCAAAATCTCACCTCCAGTTCTTAGTGACTGTGTCTCCCAAACATTTTCTCATCCAGTCCTGTATTTGTTTGACCCATCCATCCACCCCACCTCCTCCAAACGCAGACTGTCTCGCTCTTTTAAAACACAACGCTCTGGGGCCATGGGGGCACTGATCAAAGCTGCTGTATTTGACGGTTATGCAGTGAGAACAGCCTGGTACGGAACGAGGACTGTGGATTTGTCCCATATATTTTCTAAAGTTTAGTCATGCTTCACAGGCAGTAGGGACAGGATGATCTGTGACCAGTAGCTCATGTAATCTACATATGGCTGTGAGTGCTGTATTAAGATAGACTTTAATAAATCTGAACCTATGCTTTACCAGAAGTATTGAACTAATAATTGAGAGCAGGTTTAAAGGAGAGTTTCAGAAGACAGAAGTGTGTAAATGATGAACAGCCCTATCAAACTGCGGAGTAACAGTGCTGTGAGGCAGTAAAAATCTTTCTCATTGCCTGTTTAATTTTACTCTAGTTATTTATGACTCTTTACTCCCTGATACTCTCATGCAGGAGCATCAAGGTTGTCTATCCAGATCTCACAGCAAAAGGGAAAACACATCATTTCTTTCTTATCGTTTGCTGTTTGCTTTCATGCATCTGACAGCTGGCATTTTGTCATTGATGCTAACAGCTCTACCTGAGGCAAACACAAATCACACCTCTAAAGAGCCAACAAAGGAGCAGGGCTTTCATAGCTCCAAGGATTTCCTCTTTCTGGTAGCCATGGCCAGCAGGTAAACACTCCTGTCAGAGAAGATGGGATGGACTGCGTGGAATGGAGGCTGTAAGATGGATTGTGGGGGGGGTTGCATAAAGCTGAGGTATGCATTCAACCATTCAAAAGGAGTAAAACTGTGCACAAAGCATTCCTGAGCAACAACTTGCTGGTATTTACTGAGTAACTCTCTCTCCGTGGCTTTGTGTCGGTTGTTGAATAACCTTGTGCCACATGGAGAGTTCAGCCAAAGCAAACACATTTAGAGAGTGGGCAGGGGCGTCGGGTGAGCACTTAAAACATGGAGAAAGGGAAACTTTCAGGCTTGTTTTCTTTTTTTGTTTACACCCGGGGAAGACAGGCGAGGGAAGGCAAATGAAGTGTTTCTTTGCTTTGTAGATGAAGGCAGACTGACCTATTGGAAGAGTGGCCGGAGATGGGCACAGTTTATGAGTTAAAGTACATCATCGATTATGAGTAATTTGCCAGCCTGTTATAGTCTAACACACAGAAAAGGGCAGCCTAAGCTAGCCATCGATCAGAAACCAGGCTAAAGTTGTGTTCAGACCACATCAGGTGTTGCAGAGTTTAGGCCAGGGTTGTGCAGCGGTGCGTGGGGGCATTTATTTGTTCAGAATGTTAGTGCGGTGAATCAATCAGATAATGTTTTATTCCTGCATTGCGTCATGGCTGCACCGCGGCAGCCGGAGGTGATCGCTGCCATTCTACACAGTGCTTGTGATTCCACCAGCAGCGCCTCAGAGCGTCCCAGCAGTGGCTGTCCGCCCCGCTCCAAATATATGCAAAGTCTGTTTTTGACGGATGGCACATCAATTAACACAGCAGATTGAGTGGACAGGAAGTCAGACGCAGAAAAAAGTAGAGAGAATCAGGTCAATTTTCAAAATAAAAGACCCCATGTAGATTTGCAATCATATAGACAGGCAGAAAAGAGAGTATTTAACTACGTACTGTACTTATCCATGGTAGATGCACAAAGACCGAGGAAAGAGGACTAAATAATCAAGTGGGCAAAATGCTCCACTGCTGAAACGCTTCTGAAGCGTTGTTGGTGGGGGCTGCATATATGTGGAGGACAGATCAAAACTGTGGCACAGATGTGCCGTGCCCAGTGGAATCAACCAGTTTGGGCTGTTCCCAAAACTTGCATGTCTCTGAAACTTTTTTGAAGCAGGCCGCTCCAGGGTTTGTTTGGCATCTGCTGTGGCCCCCAGTGCTGCAGTCTGAACACACTACCCTATATAAACGGACAAGAGGAATGGCGTTTTTGCTTGATTTGGTCTGAATACAGCCATACACTCAGGCCACACTGCCTACCTGAGCCTGTCTTTGTGTATCTTCTTGCTTTTCATTTTGGCTCCCATGTTAGCAGGTTAGAGACACGGCTCACATGGCAATGCTTCATCTAAAGCAGGGGTCTGCAAACATGCAGCTACGGGGCCACATGCAGCTCTTTATCCCCTCTACAGTGGCTCCCTGTGACCTCAGCAAAAAAATATGGAAATGAATAACTTATTTTTTAACATTTTATTTTCATTTATCATAGACAACTCAGAATTTCAGGATAATATACCACAATTGAGTTTTGAGCCAAACTCTTTTGAAAAAGTTTGACCAACTACTAATCTTTTGTTGAGATAATTTACTTTTCTTCACATAAACCTCAGGCACAAATAATGACAAATCACATTCAAGTTTCAGTGACAAATTTTGAAGTACATTTTTTTTGACTTTCTAAAATTAAAGATTCAATTTTTTTATCTAAATTAGAAAAGTAAATATCTTAACTTAAAATTTAGGTCTGCAAACAGTTTGAGTTGATGTAATTTTAATGCGTATTGCCTTGCCCTCTCAGGTGTTTTTTACTGTGTAAGTGATTCTTAATTTCCACTGTAAAATTTTGACAATAGCTAGTCCTCTTGAGTCTCCATAAGCTAACTATATGTCAAATAATAAAAAAAAAAACAGTCCTCCGGGAAAATAGAGAATTTAATTGTTGCAGCTACAGAAAAACTTTTTTGTTGTTCAAAAATGTCTCTTTTGATCATAAAGGTTGCAGAACCCTGATCTAGAGATTTGGTGTCTCTCATATTTTCAGGCCACAAACGTCACGTCAGCTGTCTGATGTTAAATACGCAGGGCAGACTGTCTGTCTGTTTGTGTCTGCTCACAGTCACATCCAGAGCTGCTCTGTGACTTTGTGTCTGACAGAAGTGAGAATGAAATACAACTATTTCTCACATTTGATGAGCTTCAACGTGCAGCAGTCTTTGTAATCTGTAGCTCAGAAAAGATAACTGCGTCAACATGCATTCATATGCGCATGCACACTTTCCTGCAGCAGCCTCTGTGGAAACCTGTCTGTCTGTCTGTCTGTCCAGACAATATATGGACATGATTTTACTCCTCTGAGGTGGCCAGAAGTGTAAAAAGTATCCAGATCCTTTGCTGAAACAAAATCATTAATATCACACTGTAAAAATACTTCACTGCAAGTAAAAGTCCTGCATTCACAAAACCTTACTGAAGTAAAAGTATGTAAATATTATCAGATAAATGTAATTAAAGTAAAAGTATTCATGTTGCAGTAAAATGTCCTGTCAGTCTTATTATGTCTGATGTTTTTGATTCGTATTATTGCATTAATGTTACTGCTGTTTACTGCTGTACATGTTTAAGGCTGAGCTCATTTCAACTATTTTTTGTGGGTAGTTTAATCTACAGCAAGGCATCATTATCTATAAGACCATTTAGTATCTATAGCCCTCATTAATTCACTGGCGAGTTTAGGCTGCAATAAACCAATCAGAAAGTCAGCTCTCATCACCTTTCAGAGGCAGGTGTGCTAAGAGCACAAGCGATGGCAGCATGATGGCGGATTTACCAGGAGGAAACATTATTATGCAGCTCTGCTGGCTGAAGAGCGGAGGAGAGGAGTAAAGAGACGGGGAGAAAGATGGTGTGGAGGAGAGGAGAGGCGAACTGATCCGGTCTGGCTGGGAAGCTGCCATCTCTCCTCCTCCCAACCTCGCTCCTCTGTCCTGCTAGGAAACATTAGAAAGTGTTTCTGAAGTTTGAAGTGCGCAAAATTACACACAGGAATATCCAACCAGCCCTGACAGAAGCACACATACCTTTTTCTCTCCAGGTTGGGCTGGTCTTGAGGTCAGCTATAATGTCTTGTACATTTTGTATGTTATAGATCATAATTGTTTAATCCTTGTTTTTCTGGATCACAACAAACACACAGATAAATGACACTTTACTTTTCCACACTGTGTGGGGAAAAGACTGAAGATAAATGAAGGCGTTTGTGATTGTGGAGACGTGTGTGTGTGTGTCTCGGCCAAATGTGGGTGCTATCTTGTACACTCAGACCGATTGCGCCACAGACTTTCCACTTCAGCCAGGTTTTAGCTGGTCCTAAGCGCAAGTGGTCTTTGCTCCAATGCGCCGAGCACAAGATAGCAAACGCTCTGGGCCACACCTTTGTTTTACCTTCATTTTAGACCTCCCACCCATTGCTGCACAGACCAGCCACAAGTGCATTTGCAATCTTGCAGACATGGCAAAAATAGCACTTGTGCCAGTGTGAGATAGCAAATGCACCTGCGCCACCAGTGCAACGGCTTTACACCAGGTGTGAGATAGGGCCCCCAGACTGTGTCACTGCTCTACCATCTGCTTGATCAGTGTGGTGCTGATGTGATTAGTTGTTCTAAAACAAAGTTTAATTCTGGGTTTATGGAAATGTCAAAATTATTGTACACTGTGGAAAGTAAGAGAGGACACATAAAATCTCTCGTTTAACAATGATGGTTTCGTAAAGAAACAGTTTTAAGAAACATCACTTCATCAACACTTTTTAATAAATGTGCTGTTGACAACGATTACATTACCAGGCGCATGTTATTTTATACAATATACCCTAACATTGTTATTATTACAAAATGTGCAGTAATATTGTTGCTACAAGGACACAAAGCAGACAGATAAGATGCAGGAGAGTGTGAAGAGGATATCAGATATGAAAAGAATGGCTAGGAGCTTGAAAGAGGAGGGGGGCTGGGGTGTTGGCAGGAGGGGGGATGTCTGATGGTGAAGGACAGAAGTGGAAGTGAAGAGACAGAGAGGCGAAGATCTAAATCAAAGGCAGCTGAATGCAGAGAGAGAGACAAGAGAGGAGAGATGGAGACTGACAAAGAGAAGGAGGGAGAGGAGGGAGGGGTGGAGAGAGAGAGGGAGGTGGACAAAAGGGAGAGGAGGGGGAGGGAAGGGAGGGGGCTGAGGGCTTTATTAAGACGTGTCCTTTCTGTGGCCTCACTGACTCCTCTGCTAAGCCTCCTTCCTCTCTGCTGTTTATTACAAAGACTGGGATAATGGTCAGACCCCCCCTCCTGCCTTTGTGTGGACACTGTGTGTGTGTGTGTGTTGTGTGGGTGAGAGAGAGAGAGAGAGAGAGAGAGACAGAAAAAGAGAGGAGTGAGGCTGATGTGGAAGTTAAGTGTGAGGGGAGGTTTTCCCGAGTGAACCTGCTCCCGCTGATCGTCCTCACATGCGGATGCTGCTGAACGGACAGACGTGTGCCGTGACGTCTCTCTGCTGTTGTTCTGTCTGTCATGTTTCTGACAACCTGCAAACACATGAGAGCAACTGCACATGACTTTGAGGAAATCCTGTTTAATATATGATCTTTGGTTGAAGAAGCGGAGACAGGCAGGCTGCAGGAGCTCTGCAGGAGTGCAGGATGTGAGCAACCTCCTAAATTGACAATAACAAGTGAGGACAAGTCCTCCACTGTAACTTAATCAGCTGTTTATAACTGTCAGTTGTCTGTTAATGTAAAGTTCTGCCTGTTATCCTGAAAACAAAAGCCCACTGCTCTGAAATAACTCACTCTGGATGATGAGTTCAGTGGCTGACTGTCTCACTGCTGCCAAACTACATGAACATTTTGCTCAATTTAAGGGTTATAAACATTCACACCTTCTACAAGTTTATTAATGATTTCTTATAACTCATAAAGAGACGCTTGCACATTCAGCAAAAATTCTGCATTAATTTGAGCTCTGATCATCGTGAAATAGACATAGACAACAGTTATTCCAGTCCAGAATAGAAATTTCAAAAGGAGGCATCATGGCAAAAATAGAGAAACATCAGTAAAAAGACAATAAATAGCAAACAGCAATATAAACAAGGAAATATAGAAAAATATGAACAATTTAAACAAGAGGAAATACAGAAAATAGCAACATAAACATGGGGGAATATAAAATATAGAATGTTAACAATATATAGTGTTTTCAAGTTTACACCATGGCACAGAGGAAATACCGATACTGCACATTGAAAATTAGAGATTCGCCAGGTACTGATATGTTTCAAATGGAACCTGAACCCCTGTCTCCTGCCTGAAAGTCCTGAGTTTGTTTGAGCCGTCCGTCCATCCAACCACCTCCTCCCTGTGTGAACTTTCTCGCTCTTTAAGGCCCTTTCAGACACAGTGTGATATGAGGTGTGCTGGCTGCTGGGTTCAGTACAAGTGCAGTTCAAGCAGGGTGAACTTTGGGAGCAAGTGCCGAACTGCACGCGGCATGGCACGCACCACTTTACCTCGGCAAGGTATTGAAAATAATGGATTTCAGTGTGCTGCAGTGCCGTTGTCCTCCTGTGTCTGAAAGGCCTCTTATACTACATCTGCAGCCCGGGGCCTCTAACACAGTCTTATTACTTTTTTTTTTTTTTTTGTCTTATAATGTCTTCATGTTGTTTTTTGTCTTAAGTCTGTTTCATCTCATTGCAACTTTTTTTGTCTTGTTATTGCTTCTCATCTTATGTTTTTTTGTCTTATGTCTTAATGTTATTTTTTGTCTTGTGTCTTTGTCATCTTGTTGCATCTTTTTTTTTCTTATGTCTTTTACGTTGTTTTTAGTCTTGTTATGTCTTTTTTGTCTCATGTCTTTCCATTGTTTTTTGTCTTGTGCCTTTTTCATCTTGTTATGTCTTTTACATTGTTTTTTTTTTTAGTTTTTTTGCCTTATATCTTTTTGTCTTGTTATATCTTTTTGTCTTGTTATGTCTTTTTGTCTTGTTATGTCTTTTTGTCTTGTTATGTCATTTTTAGTCTTGTTATGTGTTTTTCATCGTTATGTAGTTTACATCTTGGTATGTCAGTGCAGTTGTCCACCTGTGTGTAAAAGGCTTCTACATCTGCAGCCCGGGACTTCTAACACAATCTTGTTACGTCTTTAACGCTGTTAATTTGTCTTGTTACATTGTTTTTGTCTTGTTATGTCTTTGCTTGGTTTTTGTCTCATATCTTTTTCTTCTTGTTACATCGTTTTTGTCTTCTTATGTCTTGTTATGTTGTTTTTAGTCCTGTTACGTGTTTTTCGTCTTATGTAATGTACATCTTGTTACGTCAGTGCTGTGGTTCTCCTGTGACTGAAAGGTCTCTTATACCACAGATCGGTTTACATTGAAGTCACTTGAAAACCCCCGTGCGTTGGCTTCATCTGAGAACAGGTACCATCTCTGTGAATCACCAGGGGGTGGTGACTTTATGTCAGTATCTGACGAGTTTGGATTGAATGTTAATAAAACAGATCAAACCAATAGTTTCCCATCAACATTTACAAGAACACACAAGAGAATGAACTAAGCTAAGCTCATCTAAATATTTTTCCAAATGTTTTCAAATGTTTTTTCCTGTTTCTCCATTATTGAATTTCTCAGGAAATAATGGTTTGGATGTGCATTCCTGGGAATCCCATTTCCTGGGATAAAACCCTAACCCACTCCCTACACCAGTTAGAGGCTCTGGGGCTGAGTCATCTTCATACTTCTTAATCAGAGCGGAATGTAAAGCTGGTGTTCAAATGTTTAAATTGACCTGCTCCTCAGCTGCTCTGTGAATACGTGAACTGCACAGTAGCTTCAACTGGCAACTGTAAAACATTCTGTAAAACATCTTTCTTTCTGTGAAGGAAGCAAAGCGCTGAAACTTGAAATGTACTGCAGACTTCACCATGTTTAAGAAACCTTCCAAATCCTGGTCAATGCAGCAACAAACATGTGCTCATGTCTGATGTCTAAATGTAATATCTTTAAATGTGTGTTTTATTGCTTTTTGCTGTGCGCAGTTTTTACTGAGTTTTATTTCACTTTTTTTGCATCATCTGAGCATCTTTTTATCTCACTGTTGAAATCATTTTCATAAAAGTCTTTCTAGGGACGGGTGCTACAAATTCAAAAGAAGCTGATACTTGCATCAGATGGCTGTTTTTCAGTTTGTCTATGTGTGCTGTCTGTCCCTATCAAATAATCCATAAATAAAATGAAATAAATAATAATCTAATGTATATAATATAGTCTTTTTTCTCTGTAGTTTTTGCAGAATCCCTGAATCCATTAAGAAACGATAGCTGTTTGTTTCCATGACATTAAATGACTGAACAAAGGTCACAGTAGACTTTATAGGCAGAAGAGCACTCCAGAAAAAGTGCAACGGTGCGATACAAAAGTACTAAAAATATTCAATTAAAAAGGCAACTGAAGAAACACACTGGTGTCAAATGGCTTCTCTCTCACATAGTAATTATTGTCATTACTGCTTACGATCCTCTCGAGATGCACTTAATGCTGTATGATGACTGCATCACGTGGATTCTCATTTATTCAAAAGTGTTGAATATTTTCTCTCAGCCATGAAAATTATTGAAACTTATTGTTTTAGGAACTGTTTCAGCTCTTATTTCTTTAATTTACAAACATAAACTGAGTTGCTTATTAAAAGCTGGATGTGTCCCTGCTCTGTGATCAATATGGCAAAGTGCACACTTTCTGTACTCTAGAAGAAGTAGAGACATTTGTTGGGAAAAAAAGACTCTGGCAAAAGTACAAGTACTGATTCAACTTCTTTACTCAAGTAAAAGTGAAAAAGTTCAGGCTCTGAAATGTACTCAGAGTATAGAAATAAAAAGTAGGCTTCTTTTATGTTGTTTTTCATCTTGGTTCGTCTTATTGTCTTGTTACTTCTTTTATGTTGTTTTTTGTCTGATGTCTTTTATGTTGTTTTTCATATTGTTGCATCTTTTTATCTTGTTTTTTACGTTGTTTTTGTATTGTTACATATTTTACGTGCTTTTTCATCTTGTTCCCTTTTTTGTTATTTTTCATATTGTTGCATCTCTTTTGTCTTGTCTTTTATTTTGTTTTGCATATTTTATTTTTATTTTGTTTTTGTTTGTTTTTTTGTCTTGTTTCATCTTTTACGTTGCTTTTTGTCTTATTTCTTTTGTCTTGTATGTTTTTTTGTTTTTTTGTCTCTTTTGTCTTGTTTTTCTTTTTGTCTTGTTACATCTCTTTGTCTTGTTTCACCTTTTGTTGTTTCTCATCTTATTCTGTCTTTTTTGTCTTGTTATGTCTTTTACATTGTTTTTTGTGTTTTTATGTAATTTACATTGTGTGACGTCTGTTGTTCATGATATGTTCTGATGTTCTGACACCAAGGAACTGTCTTTTCTATGTGTTATTGTTCCATCCATTTAGGTTAAAATCAGTCTTGGTGTTGGGAAGGTGGCGCAATGATGCAAAACTTAAATGATAATTCTCCACAAATGTGTTAAAAGTAAACCAATGAGCCGGTTTTTAAAATATCAGGAGAAGAAAATACAGATTTTTGTTTTCAAATGTAAGGAGAAAAAAATTTAAAAAGTCAGAAAAATAAATACTCAATTAAAAAATATCTGCCCTGAAAAAATCTGCTTAAGAAAGTAATAACGGTAATAGAGTATTTGTACTTAGTTACTTCCCACCTCTGACCACCATCCACAACACGAGCTGTACTGTCCCTGAACAACCTCCCCTGCTGTTGTTTTCTACATTTCACTGCATTGCAGTTAATAACAGTTAACAAAGTACACAAGACTTTGCGAGTTTCTGAGCTACTTTTAATGACGATCTTGTGCTGAAGTTTAAATAGAATCAATTAGCCCGGCACGCCGTCTCTGCAGCTGTGGTGAAGGGGTTGACACACTCTCCGCACTCCGTCCATCAGCAACTTTTGTCACGCACCGTGTCATCCGCTCGCAACTGGCCGCCATGGCAACACTGAAAATAACCTCCCGTTAACCGATCTGAAAACGTAAGGTGATTACCAGCAGCTGTTTGCCTGCCGACTCTCCCCACCACCCCCCCACCCCCTTGGTGCATCTCGCAGTTAAGCCCTGCGAACATCACTTCCCTCTAATTAAGTTTGTTTATAAGGGATATTAAGTTTAGGGGGTGCGTAGGTGTAAGTAACCTTCACAGAGTGGAGACGAGAGCAGGAGACAGAGGCATCCTGCTCACTATTGTGTGAAGCATGAACACTGACGTGGAATGAGACGATCTGTGTAAACACCAAGAGCTATTTAAGCACATATACACCCACCAACAACGCCTACAGCACGCCTCACAGATCCACTGCTGTCTACTTCATATAAATAAATGTGCATGATGAAAGTGGCAAACAGTTAATGAAGAGAGGCACGCCAACTTTGTTCGCCGTTCTCTTCTTGGCCTCTTGTTCTTGTAGTAGTTTGGAACAAAGTGTCTCATTAAAAGAGTGTTGTTTGTATAATAGTGTCCATTTACAATTATTAATTAATTATCATGTTTACAGGCATGTTAAACTAAGTCTTTCTGATTTGTGGATCAAAGTGCGCCTTTACTTCCACACATTTTTTATTTAATCCTGTATTTAAACAGACGGTCTCATTGAGATCAGGAACTCTTTGTCAATTGTACATATTGTAATACCTACACAACAACACTAAACAACATATTTTACAAGTGGAGAATACCAGCAGTGACAGGACCATAAAGGGATAGTTCATCTTAAAATGAAAATTCATTTATTATCTACTCACCCTCATGCTGATTGAAGGTTATGTTTAATGTTTTAGTCCACAAAAGTTCAGCTTGAGTTTCACAGGAAAACAGTCACCATTCACTTCCCAATCAATGGAAGTGAATGGTGACCAGTTTTCAAACAAAAAATCAACAGAATAAAAACATAAAATGCCTCCATACTGCTCGTCTGGTGTAATCCAAGTCTCCTAAAGCCCCAACATACCAAGTGACTAAAAAAATGTTATTTACACCATGTTTTTATCCTGAATCTTCACTGTAGATCCTTAACTTGGAGCCACATTCACGTGCACATGCACACTGTCTGAACTGGGTTTTTGTGGTGTGACAGTGTGCAAATGGCATGTCGGGACTGTAGAAGACTTGGATTATGCCAGGTGAGCAATATGGAGGCATTTTATGTTTGTTTCCAGTTGTTTTGAGATTCTGCAACAGAGTGTCTTCCTGTGAAAGTGTGAAAGTGTTGAAGGCATCAGTCTTTAGTTGGAGTTTGACTGTTTAACATTTCCATCAAATAGACACTTTTCAACCTTTCTCCATAACACTGTAATCATGTTTTTTTGCGATCAGCAGCAACACCCCAAGTAGATAAAGCTGGTTTTTAGATTCTATATTTTTAGATTCTACATCCTCTGGAGTCTTTCTTAAAATAAAGAAGGCTCTAGAACAGACCGGGGCAAAATACGGCCCACTGAAAGGTTTCATGTGCCCCACAAGGCCATCATGGAAATACTAAAAATTAAAAAACCAAGCAAAGACAGTCCAGAGCATTTTGCTTACCATTACATCATTATCAGACCTTAATTTTGAAAGGGGTCAGTGAGATGTTCAGTCGTAATGATAATGAATTCTTTTCTATTAAACTACTATTGTTGCAACCTGTATGCAGCCTGCATGGTTCACTGTAAAACATCAAGTTTTGCCCAAAAAATATTAGCCCACAATTCAACATGGCAATTCAGAGAGGGTGACCAACAGTAGAAGTGCCCTATATAGAACATGTCTGACCATTCCATTATTAGAGGTTTGGTCATTATTATGGTCATTATTAGGATCTTATATCATTTGTGTCTGGACCACAGCAGCCTGATCAATTTCTCATGTGCCCCCCCATGAAAAATAATTGCCCACCCGTGCTCTTGAGGTAGGTCTATCTATTTGCTTGATCTCCACCTGGATGTCGCTCCAGTATTGGTATAATCTGGGACAATCCCAGAAAATGTGGGCATGGTCTCCGATTTTCCCACAGTTCTCTCCAGCATGATTCTGAGGTGTTCTCGCGAGCACAAGATCGGTCTTAAATACTTTCATTGTAGTTTTCCGTTCAAACTCTCTCCTGCTTGTAAGCTTGTGACTGTCAAGGCCTGTCTTTTCCCACATTTCATCCGTAATAATGATATTCATTTATAATTTGTTTTGTTTCCTAAGTGTTTCCTATTTACATAACCTGGTTTATGTTGTAAAATGGTTGCAGTTTAGATTTTGCCATAAAAACAACTAAAAAAAACTCAGGGTGAAAAGGGTGAGAAGGATGAATGAGTAGTTAAAAACACAGACCTGTGGGGGGCGTCCAGGGAAAAGCTCTCTGGTGATTTCTTTGTTTTTATTTTTTTAAAATAAGCTCTTAAATGCTCTTTGTGCTCATCACAAGATAAGAGAATTACAAGACTGAGCAAAATTAAGTATAAAGTACTAAAGAATAATACACTTTACATTCTGTAATGTAGACCTGCAATGATTAATCGATTATTAAACTAATCAACAACTATTTTGATAATCAATTACTCAGTCTGAGTCATTTTTTAAGAAAAAAAAGTCAAAATTTTCTGATTTCAGGTTCTTAAATGTGTATTTAATATATTTTTTTGTTTCTTTAGTCCTTTGACAATAAACTGATTTTTTGGGGGTCGTGAGTAAAACAAGACATTTTAGGCTTGATGATTGACATATTTCACAATTTTCTGATATTCTAAAACAGACAACTATTTATTGATTAATTGGGAAAATAATTGACTAATTAATCAACTGAACATAACAGTTAGTTGCAGCCCTACGGTCATTGCATGCACAAGCAGACCTTATCCAAAAGCAGAGGAAAACTTGGAAAAAGGGTTTCAAGATGACAACAAAGCAGAGACCAGATAATTAACATTTTATCATTCAATCAAAATGAGTATTTGTAAAAATGTAAAACTGTTCATCTTCCCCTGTTCTCCCCTGCAGGATAATTCATAAGAATGTATTAGAATAAACTCAAGGCAAAAGTTGCATTTAATTGCTGTTATAGGATCAATGATTCAATGCCCCAAATGTAATATTTATCAATATAAGAGAACACTCAAATAATTAAAAAAATAAACCTATTAATAGTTAGTGATTGCAAGTGAGGAAAACCAAAAAAAACAAACAAACAAAAAAAAAAACAGCTCTACTGTTCATTGATCTGATCTATCGTTTGATTCACTGGTGGAAAGAATATTGAAAATCTGTATTCTAGTACAAGTACTGTTACATTACTAAAACTTTTTAACCATTGATGTTTAATACATTATCAACAGCAGTCACTCAATCAAAGGAGTTTCTCTAAATCTTCAGACTAAATGACTCCCAACTTCCTCTCTGTTCTGTTCTGTGGTCACACTCAATTTTTCAGTTTTCCGTAGCCATAGCGATAGTTAATAATGTAATGTAGAAGATTATAAAGCACATGTTTGCTTTTTTAAAACTTTTTTTCTCATTTTCATTTTTTTCTCATTTAAAGTTTTAGTTTCCAGACAAAACATTGTCACATGAGCAGTTGCTGCCATTTCTAGACTATTGATTCAATTTTCATGGATACAGTTTTAACTGCTTAAATTCTCGATGCCAATAAATCATTAATGATTAATGAGCACCCTTACTCCAGGCCTGTGCTGCTGCAGTGTTTAGTTTTTTTGTCCACATGTTCTGGTTTTCATTGGTCTGTTTGTGATCAGATCACCTGATTGGCCACAAAAATGCAGATTAAAGGTTTGGATATTAATTGAACTTAATTGAACGCACTCAGAACTCAATTATCTTTCGGAAGTAACTAAGTAGATTACATGGTGTAATGAATAGTTAAATACAAGCAAAAGTACAAACTTGAAAATCTACTACCCAAAAAAACTACTTGATCACAGTAACTTAGTATTTGTATGTTGTTTTGTGTATTTGTAATCAGTTACTTCACTGCTGCTGTTCTCTGCAAATGAACCTGTAGTTAACAATGTTAATTAGTTTGCTAACAGTTCTTGTTTCCTCACCTCAAGCTGCTTGTGACAACTTTGTTTTGGCTTTTTTCACCACTTTTAAAATACAGTGAGTTTCCTAAGTGAAAGCATTGCAAATGAGCAAGCAATCGAACTAACAGCTGATTGTTTTTGTTGACATGTTGTGGTTGAGACGCATATGATAGCAATATTATTTAATGAATTTGTCAAAAAATAGAAAGTTGACCAGTGCTTTAGCTGCACTCCTGCCTTTGATAAAGTAGGAAGTGAGGCAGGGGTCCTTAGGTTAGAGCTAACCCCTTAGTGCCTGATTAAATCAGGTTTTTATAAAAAGGAAAAGTTGATGTAAATCTGGGATACAACTTTAATATTCCAACGTTTTCATAAAAAAAAAAAAATCTAATTCCAAGTATAAGATTATAATATCATATTTTTATACCTCTGTTATCAGTAGGTATTGTTAGTTTTAGATTTTGAAGGCTTTTAACACATTTTCAAATTGTTAAAAGTTGTTAATTTTTTTCTGCGACAAGAATGTTTTCTGGCACAGAGCAAGTTTAGAAATTTAAAAAATTAAAGCAAATCAAAACATTTCATAAATTAAATATATTTCATAGTCCTTGAAAAAAACACAAACATTTAAATTAGAGAGTTGGTATTGATCATTTTTTAAGATTTTTGGTAGACATTTTTGGTCCCAGTTCATAAGAATACGTGTTCTTTAACCATTTTTCATGTTCCACCTGCTCACATCCTCGTGCACCCAGAGCATCTTGTCAAACTTTGTTGGTATTTACTCCTCTAATTGTTGGAGGGAGACTTGGCTGAGGGGAGCAGGGAGCCGGAGTCACAGCACTAAACAACAACACCTGCATCTTAAATGTTTCCAGAGGACTCCCATCATGGGAAGACGGCGGCGTTCCCTTTAGTACCGCGATCACGCCACTTCCTCACTCATCTTCATTTAGACCACTTAGAGACTCACTTAGTCATCTTGCCCTCCCATCATCTCTGCATTAGAGAGAGCTCAAGACTCTGGGAAGTTATGTTCTCAGGCTGGATTGTAAATGAGTGTCACTGATGAGAAGTTGATGTACTGGTGCTGAGGTCTCTGCTGCAATACTCCGTGTGTGAGTGTTGGGTGTGTGTGTGTGTGTGTGTTTCGTACTTGTTTTCAATGGTGCTGATTATGAGGGCCTCAAAATGATCCAAAAATTATTTATTTTTATAATATTTTGGTGTTCCTCCTTTCAGTAGAGGTTAAATATGGACTGGGATCCTGGTTTAAAGTGGTCATATTATGCTTTTTGGTATTTCCTCTTTCCTTTAATGTGTCATGCAGCTTTTTGTTCATGTAAGATGTCTGCAGAGTTCATGTTAAAGAGAGTCACTCTCTACAAAAACACTCCTCCTGAACTGTCTGAAACGTCTCATTTGTAAACCAGCCTTTGCTTCGTTACTTGGTGACATCACTGTGTACCGCATCTGCATTGTGTACAGCAAGTTTCCAGACCATCAGGCTTTCATCAGGGAGCCAAAGGAAGTTTTGACGTGCAGAGTTTGTTTGGTTTAAGGTCTAACATGACAAAAAAGGCATTTTTCTTGTTTTAAAAGAGAGTGCCTTAGAGTTTTTTGTGATTTTTGAGTGCACATGGTCCCTTGTTGTGGCAACTGAGAGCCAATGCAGAGATGAGGCAGAGACAAAAACTTGTGCATAAGAGGAGCCATTTATTTGGCAAATAAACAGCTGGAATATACATGTACAACGCTCCTTTTATAGCCTCCTCTCTGTATGTGTGTGCATCCCTGATTCAACCTAAATGTTTCCCCTGTTTGGCCATTTTTTTAGATTATTTTTTCAGGCATTTTTGCCTTTATTTGTGAAGATATGAACTGAAAGGGGGTAGAGAGAGAGAGAGAGAGGGGATGACACACAGCAATTGGGCCGCAGGTGGGAGTCGAACCGGTGTGGCACACGCTCTACCAACTGAGCAACATGGACGCCCCTTGTTTGGCCATTTCTGAGACCCTCACATACCCCAGATACTTCATTGTTTTGCTGTTCCTAAGAACTCACTGCATCACAGCCTCTGTTGGGATCAACGTTCACGTGTACGAAGACAGAATTACAAATGTGGCGACGCCTGCAAGCTAGTTCAGGCAGTCAACTCGAGCTGCTCCGCCAACCTCACGTGACATACCTCATTCTCAATACTACATACCAAATGCACACTTCTGATCTCGCGGTCTATTTAAACTGCTGAACCTCCCATTTCTCCCCCTGCCTGCCAATGCATTGCTGCCCTGCACTAGCGTTGCTCCCTGCTCTTTTAACCCCACCACCACCCCAGCATCCACCTGCAGGCTCTGATGGGGGGTTCAAGAATTTGCCCATCACTCCCCTTATCTCTATGTAACTTAAGCTGCGGGGAGTGATGAAGTCGGAGCCTAGACGGCAAACTCAAATCATGTTCTGCTGTTGAATAAACATTCTAAACGTGAGTTGTCTGACTGAACTGTTACTTGTGATATAATATACCAGCATGATACAATATATTTATGTGACATATGTTTACTCTATCCTATCCAAAGAGTACCTCAAACAATTGTGAGTCCTTGAAGCGCTCCTACCCAAACATTTTGTAGAACTTGGAATGGGCTTGGTTCACTAAAGAGAGAGAAGCTAAAACGGAGTGTTTCAGATGGAGGGTGAATAGGTGCTGCAGCTGTGAACAGTATGAGAAAAAAATGTGTTTTGAACATGAAAGCATGTGAAGCTATTCTTGTGGAAATCCAAAATAAAAGTAAAAAGAATCATAATAGGAATTTCACAGCAGCCATGACAGCTGTGGCCACCATGCCCCATCACTTTAGCCTCATGTCGCTCAAAAAACGATATGCCCTGCACCCACAACAGCCTTGAGGCCTGCTCCAGCTGATTTCAAGCCTGGTATGAACCGCTGGAAAACCATTGGGCTATTTATGTGTGATGTAGACTTACAGTGGAGACAAGCTGCTCAGGACAAGCTCGAGAAAAGAAGCATGTGAATATGGACAGAAGTGTTGATGTGATATAAACTTTATTTGATCATGAAACCTCATGTGTCATGTTCTCTTTATTAAACTGCTGGATGAGCTGTCTCAATCTATGGAAGCCCATTACTGCCAATGTGATGATCTCAAAATAATGACTTATTATTTCAAAGTATTGTCTTATTATCTTAAAATAATGACTTATTATTGCAAATCAATGACTTAGCATCTCATGACAATGACAAACTTTCTTATTATTATCCAATGAATATTTTGAGTTGTTTTTTATACTTTTTCATAATATTAACTCATCTTCTAATGATACTAAATCATTATTTTGAGATATGATACTATTCAGTATGACATCATTATATAGACCAACCTCTGGCTGACTTCCAGTGTCCCTGTACTTAGTGTTAACAAATTAGGAAAAAAAATGAAAAAAATAAAATCATCCTTAACCCTTAAGTTAGTTAAGTATATTTCTTTGGAATTACAATTTTCATTTTATGTGAGGGCCTTGCTGCTCCTGCATTTGACCTTTGCACCTGCAAAAAACTGACAACACCAAAGGCCAAATGTCCTTGTCCCTAAAATGATGAATTCCAGGCCTGGTCACCGCCCCTGAAAAATTACTTTTCTTTTATTCCAGAGAAATAGTTCTAGTTTTAACCATTTACTTGTGCATTTATCTACAAACCAAAAATTAAGAGATTAAACTCCATTTGCTGCCTGTCGGTAGCCTACATCCCGGCTCCCCGGACAGCTCTTCTTCTCCTCTGCTCCCACCTCTGTCTCTT